>CM056498.1:8124260-8652517 GCA_029783415.1 Anisodus acutangulus | reverse complement strand
CAAAAAAATGGGGGTACGGAAGCATGAATTAATAAAGTTCGGACAATGTTATTTATAGAACGAATTTTGCGTTCGGCTTTCCCATTTTGTGAAGACGTATGAGGACAAGAAAAATGAAAAGTGATCCCATTATTAGCACAGAATTCCCGAAACACTCCATTGTCATATTCTTTGACATTATCACACTGAATATTTTTTATTTCTCGTTCGAAATGGGTTCTAATGAATGCTCTAAATTTTAAGAAGATGGAAAACACTTGAGATTTTTTCGATATCGGAAACGTCCATAAAAACTTAGAATAATCATTCAAAAAGTGAACATAATACCGATGACCCAAAGAACTAAGAGCATGAGACGTCCATAAGTCGCTATGAATAATATCAAATGACATTAAAGTATGAGAATTTGAGTCTACAAATGGCAACCTAACAATTTTTCCTACAGAACAAGATTGACAACTTGGAGTACTATTCGTACCCTGATATGAAATAAAATTATTTTTATCTAATGACGATAAAATAGATGATCCCAGATGACCAAGACGAGCATGCCACAAGGAAGGAGAAAGGGCTGCAAAGGCGGATGGCAAGGCTTGACTCGATGGACCGGAACTGGGTGTGATAGGATAAAGATCTCCCCTACTATCAAACCTCATGAGAGGACTCTCCGTCTTGAAATCATTCACAGAGAAACCAAAAGGATCAAATTCAATAGAAACGGAATTGTCAGTAGTGAATTTACGGACAGAGACTAAGTTTTTAATCAATTTGGGGGCATGTAGGGTGTTTTTCAAGATAAGAGGTGGATGAGGGGGAGATAAAATTTTATGACCATAACCACGAATTGGAATAGAATTACCATTACCAATAATTATGCCGCTAGGGTTGCTCAAATTGAAATAAGATGAGAGTGTACCTGAATCAGATGTCATGTGGGTAGTGGCACCGGTGTCCATATACCAATTTGGGTCCGGAGGATTTAAACCAAACGTGTGCATTGCTGGCTTCGATGTCGATAGACATAGGTGCCGCGACGTGATGGGCCTGCGGGGGCCGAGACCCAAGTACCCCTGCTTGCTGCCTCGGCCCAGATGATGGACTGTACGTGGACCAGTTTGAAGTGGGCCTGGATTGCTGCTGGGCAGCCCACTGCCAGTTGGGCGAAACCTGACTGGGCCCAAACTGCGGCTTGGGGCCCACTACCACTGCATTCTGGCCTACTGTGGGGCCTAGAACTGCTACTGACCACCGCGAGGACCTCCACCGCTACCACCATTCTGTTGGTTGCCGCCGTTGTTGCCACCGCGGTTCTTGCCATTATTTTTCTTATTTCCTCCCTTTTTGCCGCCACCGTTGTTGCAGTTTTGGCCCAAGTTGTTGGAACCTGGAGGATGGACAGTGAATTCGGTCATCATAACTACAGGACTAGTACTGGTAGCCGCCTTTTTAGCCATGTCCGCTTCTTCGAGTGTAAGCATAGAACGAGGATAAACTCTAGGATTTGCTGGCCGAAGAACAAGAATTTTGGGAGAGAAAAAATTTGTTTGACCTAGACTTCTGATACCATGAAATAAATAATCTCTTGATTATTTTCATTAATTGAAAGAGTATATATACAATTTACATATTTTCATAATAGGAGAATCCTATTCCTATTCTACTCTTAAAATCTTATTCTATATACAATTATGGTAATGCAAATATTATGGTAAGTGTACAATACTAATTACACCACAATATTACCTAAACTAGGAGACTACAATATTACCTAAATATCTACACCATATACGGTTTACATGAAAAATCCGAGAGCAACAATATACATAATATACACATGTATATCGTGTGTTTATTAGGTATATTTAACATATAGAATTAACAGATAAATATGCAGCACCAATGCTATCATACCATAGGATAGGAGCTTTAGGCAGAGAGACGCTAAGTTCAAATAAAAGTGATTGAATCCAAGTTAGCTTGGCGGCGGCATCGGCTAAAGCTTTATATTCTGATTCAATGAAAAACCTAGCAACTATACGTTCCTTCTTTGATGATCAAGACACTAAAGCGGATCACATGAAGATAGCATAACCACCAGTCAATTTTCGATCATCCAATGAGCTAGCCCAATCAGTATCGGTCTTGAAGAAACTGAGTGTCAGACTTGGGAATGAAGAGACACATATCCTTAGTATGTTAAAAGTATCGCAATATCCTTTTGACAACAACACATTGATTTACTGAAGGATTATGCACATATTGACACACTTTGTTCACAACGAAAGAGAGATCTGGATGGGTAAGAGTGAGGTACTGAAGAGCTCCCACAATGTCGGTATAGTGACAGATCATGAAAATGATGGATGTCATTTTTGTGAAGCTTCGTAGACGTAGACATGGGTGTTACTAGTGGCTTACATTGCTGCATTTTGGCACATTCCAGTAAGCTAGAAATGTAGTGACGCTGGGACAAATATATTCCAACTCTTGTACGTACAACTTAGATGCCAAGCAAAAGATTCAAGGGTCTGAGATCTCTGATGGCTAAGGCAGAACCTAATCTATGAATAATATTCTCCAAGAAGACAGCATCGCTCGCAGTAAATATTATATTATTTACATACACAAGAATGTAAGCCTTGATTCCATTAGCAGAATAGAAAAACAGAGAGGCATCGTACTTTAAGCTAGAGAAACTCGCGTCCAACACAAAGCTTTGAAGCTTCAAGTACCATGCACGAGAGGGCTTGTTTGAGTCCATATAAAGACTTGTGCAACCTGCAAACAATAACAGGGAGATGAGGGTGAGTAAATCCGGGAGGTTGAGCCATATATACCTCTTCGCGAAGGTCACCATGAAGAAACACATTTTGGACGTCAAGTTGTCATAAAGGCCAGTCATGAGAAGATGTCTAGGATAACTCGGATGGTGGTTGGCTTGACGACTAGACTAAACGTCTCAAAGAAGTCATGCCCTTCTTGTTGATAAAATTCTTTGGCCACTAACCTAACCTTATATCGTTCAATAACGCCAGCCAAATTTTTCTTGATTCGGAAAACCCATTTGCACCCCAAAACATTCATGGATAGGCTGCGAGGAATACGAGACCAAGTTTTGTTATGAAACAGAGTAGTCATCTCGCAAGCCATAGCATCACGCCACTCTTGAAGCCTGTTGGCAGTAGTGAAGCATGTTGGTTCACTAGTTGGAGCAACCGTTGAGGTCAATACAGCTGCAGGGTTGGTGAATGGTGGCATATGGTGTAGTTGCATGGTGTGAGTCCTAATTGTCGACTTAGGGACATTAAGAGGTTTAGCAGTGTGCGACGGGGTGGTTATGAAGAAAGATCAACAACCAGTGGTATGTAGGGAAGGGAAGCAGCTATTTTGGGATCATTGGGACTGGGGATGACTGAACTGATTGAACTGGAATGATGGCCTGTTCGTGAGAGAAATTCAGAGACACCAAGGTAGAGGTTGAATTAGAGACATGGGGTAATATAGAAACATGGGACATGGGAGAAGAAATAGACATTTTAACTGGAGCGGAGAGCCAATGAGCTTTGGGCTGGATCGTGTGAGTTGAAGGTGAACCCAGTAGAGAATTTAAGAAGAAAAGGAATTGGTCCTTGTTGAAACTCACATAACGGGCCAAATATAACTTGCCTGACTTTGGATCAAGGAATCTATAACTAAGGTATCTTGTACTGTAGCCCAAAAAAAAACAAGGCATTGTCCGAAACTCAAACTTATGTTTGTTATAAAGACGTATATGGGGAAAACAAAGACAACTGAATGCCTTAAGAAAGTGATAGTCAAGCGGATTTTTGTGAACTAATTCGAATGGATAAACATCATTATTGGATCGAGAAGGAACACAATTGATTAGATAAACAACAGTCTCAAAGCAAATTGCCAATATTTGGACGGAGTGGAGCTATACGCCATTAGACTAAGACCGGTTTCAACTATGTGGTGATGCTTTCATTCTATTTTTCCTTGTTGTTCATAAGTATGGGGACATGAAAGGCGATGAAGAATCTTTTGTTTATTTAAAACTGGAGTAAGCACACCAAATTCACCGCCACCATCTGTTTGGATAGCCTTTATGGTGGTATTGAATTGTTTTTCAACAAGTGCCTTAAATTGAAGAAAAATATGAGAAACATCTGATTTCTTAAACAATGGAAAACCTCAAACAAAATTGCTATAGTGATCCCAAAAAAAAAGAAGTAACGGTGACCTTCTGAGAAAGAAAGGGAGATGGTCCCCAAACATCCACATACAATAATTGTAAGAACGAGGAACTTTTATTACTAATGAAAAGAGTTAATTTGTGTGACTTGCCAAGTTGACAAGCGCTATAAATATTATTCAACTTAGAGCTAGAAAGCAGTAAAACATGTTGTAGAACTTGATGGAGGACTCATTTGTGTGGATGACCCAAGCAGATATGCCAACAATTTTGAGAAGCCTTGGCTGAAAAAAAGCAAAGAGACGAAGTGAGGAGGCGAGCTTGAGCGGTAGAGTGTAGAGATCATCTTTACTCGGACAGTAAAGAAGAACCCTCCTGGTGGCT
Organism: Anisodus acutangulus; assembly: GCA_029783415.1. Lineage (NCBI taxonomy): Eukaryota > Viridiplantae > Streptophyta > Magnoliopsida > Solanales > Solanaceae > Anisodus > Anisodus acutangulus. Next base: position 8,647,938 of record CM056498.1, on the reverse strand, counting down.
TGATCCTTAACAAGAAAATGAGTAGAGTGAAATTTAAAGAAGTCTCTATTATCATAGGCAAAACGTTGAACAGAAAGTAATGGCTTAGTGATGGACGGAACATGGAGAATATTAGTGAGACAGAAGGATTTATTTGGTGAGTGAAACAAAGATTTACCAGTGTTGTGGATAGGTAGGCCAGTACCATTGCCAACCTGCAGGTGATCTACCCCGTTGTATGAATTCGCTTGATTAATGTCTGAGAGATCTGGTATTACATGGTGTGTTGCTCCAGTGTCCTGGAACCAAGATTGAGTCAATGGAATTGGTGCCTGCTGAGAGAGATATGCGGAAGGATTAATTGTGTGACTGTAGCATTGAAAGCATGTGTTGGCTAAGTGATTATTGCCATTGCATATTTGGCAGTGAGGTTTGGTGTCAAACGAGTTCTGTCAGGGCTGTCCATTTAAAGGATTTTGGGAAGATGAGAATCGACCACCTCTTCCTCTCCGTCCTCTAGAGTTTCTTCCACGACCATAATTAAAGGTATTATTTTGAGAGCGATCATTAGTGTTTGACCGTTGACTGAGGTGAGCAACAGGTTGGTCCGTTTTTGGCGGGGTGATAAAGTGAGGGAAGATAATGTGTGTCCATGTATGAACTCATGATTTAGTAATAGACTATGAAGTTCGGAATATGTCACGGGTTCAGACCTTTCAAAAAGAGTGGTTACAAGATCCATAAAGTCAGAACGGAGACCCTAAAAAATGTAGATGTTAAGATCCGAAAGGCAGAGAGGTCTACCAACAACAGCTAACTCATCATAGATGAGTTTAGCCTTTTGAAGATATTGAGTGACATGAAGATCATCTTGTTTGAGATTTTAAAGGGACATATAAAGATTGAGAATCCGAGTATTAGAGGGGGAAGAAAAAGCCTTTTCTAGAGCATCGCAAACCTATTTGGAGGTAGCGAGACCAATAACAATTGGCAAGGTCTCTTCAGAAAGAGAAGATATAAGCAAACTCAATAGGAGTTGATCCTGTTGGATTCATTGGGCATGGCGGGGATTAATTTCAAGTATCTTTTCCTTCTACGGTTATATGGGATGGTGGACACGACAAAGAACCATCAAGATATCCTAATAAATTTTGACCGCGGAGAAAGGGTAACAATTGAGTTTTCCAAAATAAATAATTGGTGGAAGTTAATTTGATAGAAATAAAGTGGTGAGTGTGGCTAAGAGGGGTGGGAGCGGAGGGAGCAAAAGAAGCGAGAACATTGAATGGAATTTGGGAGGTGGAAGAAGAGTTGGACATGGCGGCTTCTGATACCATGTTAAACTAGCTATGCACACAATATAAGTATGTAAACAAGCAGATGCTTTCCTTGATTACACGGATGAAGTATTACAACTTATATAGGAATACATGTTCTCTGAAGATGAGTTGCTAAGGTGTTTTAGATACACACATAATAGTTATCAGTGAGAGTTGTAGAGCTATCCAATTTCATCAGATAATGATGTCCTAATATAGGATACAAAGGTTTTACTAAGAAATCCCATTTTAGTAAGTAGCTTCGTCTTATCTCAAGCTACAAGCTTAATTTTGGCTTCTTGTATTTTTGTGGCAATTAAAACAATTATCTATAGTTCACTTGCTAATCAGGTTCAATATGAGTTAATACATGCTCAATGATTTCAACAATGTTTTCTTTAACTTGGAAACAATTTGCTTAAGCTCTCTAACCCGTCTAATTCTTCCAATCACGTAGGTAGAAACCTGCGTAATAAGATTCTAAATCGTAGTATTCCATATCCAATAAAACATTTCACCTTTTTCCTTGTTCTAGGCAAGTTCGAACAATGAAAGCTAGGCTCTGTATAATTGTCATCTAATTAATCAGCTAATTCATATTGTATGCTCCTTATCCTTAATCATTACTCGTATAAAATAAAGAGTTGATGATTACCTTCTTGTGTTAAGTTTCTAGAAGGTATTCAAATCAATGAACATGCAAAAGAGAGAAAACTGAAAATATCTTCTTCTTGAGAGAATTACGTTGCACTGCTCAGTAGAGCATTTCTCATTCTGAGTTATAATACTCACACACACACGCTTTATATTATTTTTGCCGACTTAATCCATAACTGACTTACATGACTAGCACGTGCCAATTAACAACTTCTTAACAACCTCTAACAGTAGCTTAATGACTCAGCTAACTGTAATTGTCTATCTAACACTCCTAGCTTGGATAATAGCAACTGATGTTGACCTGCACCGAAGCCCTTAGTCAAGATATCTGCTAACTGCTTGCTTGAACACAGATAGTGAGGGACTATAAAACCAGACTTTACTCTTTCTCTGATGAAATGATAGTCTATGTCAATATGCTTGGTTCTTTCACGAAACATGGGTTCCCTGCTATTTGGATAGCAACCTTACTATCACAATACAACTTGATTGGCAAGGAAATTGTGACATCCAACTCTTGCAACAAACCAGTTAACTAAATCATCTCATCTAACACAACAACTATGCTTTTATACTCAGCTTCTGCTCACTGTTTGTTATTTTTTCGACTTTCAAAAAATCAGAGAATTACCAAGTTTAACCACATATCCAGTGACTGACCTCCTGGTATTTGGACAGGAGGCCCAATCAACATCACAATATTCAGTCAACTCAGTAATACTTCCCATTTTCAACAAAATACCAAGGCCACGTGATCCTTTAATATATCTGACTATTCTTATAGCTGCATCTCAATGTGATATTTTAGGCTGTTGTATAAACTGACTTAACACCTGCATCGCTAGTAGCACCTGTGAGTTTATCAAGCTCCAGGCTAGTGAGCTTAAGATTGAACTCTAATGGAGTGATAAATGTCTTATCTCCAGTAAGACTTGTCTCTGATATTAGTTGCAATTCATATTTCCTTTGATTCAGCAAAATTTCCTCTTTGGGCTTTCATCACCTCTATGCCTAAGAAATACCTTAAATCTCTCAAATCCTTCATCTTGAAGTGTTGATGAAGTGTTGACTTAGCATCTTGAATCAATTTTGAACTAGTACAAGTTATGAGTAGGTCATCAACATAGACCAAGATCACAACTAGGTCACTTCTTGTTCTTCTTGTAAAGAGTGAATGGTCATGTACACTTTGATAATATCCTACACTTAGGAGTGCGTCTGTGAGTTTGATGTTCCACTTCCCGGAGGCCTGTTTAAGACTATACAATAACTTTTGAGCTTACAAACATTATTCTCCCCCTATTTATGGAATCCTTGAGGAAGTTCCATAAACGCATCTTCATACAGATCATCTTGCAAAAAAGCATTGTTGACATCCATTTAGCAAAGATTCCAACCATGAGATATTTCAACACTGATCACAGTCATTACTGTGACCATCTTAGCCACTGAAGAGAAGGTCTCATGATAGTCCATACCTTCTCTTTATGTGTAACCCTTAACAACAAGTCTTGCCTTGAACCTGTCTATTTTTCCATTTGCTTTATATTTGATCTTATATACCCACTTTGTGCCAATATGTGTTTCTCCTTTAGGCAAGTCTACAATGCTCCAAGTGTCATTGTCTTCTAATGCTGAGATCTCGTGATTCATTTCATCCATCCATATCTCATCTTGGGAAGCTTCTTTATAAGAATGAGGCTTAGTGACAGAAGAAAAAGCAATGAGATAATCTTGGTAATTGCTGGATAGGTGATCATAGCATACATGATCTGAAATAGAGCAAATGATGGTTTTGGGAGGCACCACATAGTCTTTGATCTATATAGGTAGCTTTGATGTTCTTCATGTCCTTCTATTTGTATTAGAAGAGTCAGGTGGTGGAACTTCAGGAGTTAGGGAAGAAACACCAGCTTCATGATGTTTAACTGCAACATTTTCAAAACTAGGTGGAACACCCCTGGCTCTTGAGAAGGTTGAGTGGGCGCAGGTATGTCAACATTTGCATCCACCCTGTGCTCTTCATATGTAGCAGGTGTGTCAATGAGATGTACTACTTGATCAGTATCACTATGCAAGCCATGAGTTAGGATACCTGCATCAGTAACAAAAGGTGAAAGTAGGGGCAAACCAGAAGTCTGGTCCCTTGTTTCTTTGAATGAAAAAATATGCTCCTTGAAAAGAACATCTCTGCTAACGAACACAATTTTGTTCTCCATATCCAAAAGCTTATAACCGTTTTGAGTTGAAGAATAACCAAGCATGACTGCCTTTTTGGCTCTGGCCTCAAATTTATCCCCTTTAGGAAAAACACTTGCAAAGCATAAATACCCAAATACCTTTAAATGATCCAACCTAGGTTGCTTCCCATATAACATCTCATATGGAGACTTTCCTTTCAACACAACTGAAGGTAGTCTATTGATTAAATGAATAACAATATGTATGCAATCTCCCCAAAACCTGGATGGAACATGAGATTGTATTTTCAAGGCTCTTCTCATTTCTAAAATATGTCTATGTTTTTTCTCTACTACACCATTTTGTTGTGGTGTATAGGAACAACTACTATAATGTATTATACCAAAATTAAGTAAAAGTTCATTCATTTGACTATTGAAGAACTACATGCCATTATCATATCTCAAGACTTTTATTCCAGTGGCAAACTGATTACAAATCATAGAAAGGAAATTCTTCAATATACTCATTACTTATTTCTTGGATTGTAAGAGTGTCACCCAAGTAAATCTACTGTAATCATCAACAATTGTAACAAAATAATACTTTCTATCATAAGTAGGATGTCTATGAGGTCCCTAAACATCTAGATGCACAAGTTGGAAAACACTAGTAGAAACTGAACTACTTACACGAAACTTCAGCCTGTACAGTTTGGCTAAGGGACAAATCATACAGTCTTGCACTACTTGTGTATCCACTTTATTCATTAGAAGTGATATACGTTTCATGGCTCCAGCTGAAGCATGTCCAACATGTAATGCCACAATGACTAATCTTCAACATCTTTTACTGAATTATTCTTCACAACTGCTCTAATTATTGGTCCTATGTGATTTTTTAGTATATAAAGTCCTCCTTTCTCCCTACCAATCTCAATCACCTTCCCAGTGAAAAGGGCCTATAATACATAAAGATTAGTATGAAAGGACACAGAACACCTGAGATCTTTGGTAAGCTTTGAGACTAGTAAATTAAACTTAAAATCTGGTACATGGAGAACATTCATTAATGAAAAATCAGCTAAAATATTTGCACTTCCTAAAAGTATATTTATGTCCTAGAGACAATCTGTATTAGGACAAATATACTTTATACACATTCATATTATTATTAATGGGGATTAATATTTTGGCAGTTGCAATTATTGAATTATTATTTGATTGTTTGTAATTATTCATTAATGTGCATCCCTTGAGCTTACGTTGTCATTAATAGAGTGAGATATTTTATGATAGAGCATAACTCTTAATATAGTCTCGACTAATGATCATCGAGAATGAGATATCAATGATATATGATAAGTCGACATGTGGTCTGCATCACATCCTTAGAGGATGTAGTATGTCTCACCTGCTATGAGTAATAGTTACTCGTGATGGACACATGGATACTTTGGAAGTATTGATATACCCTGCTGATATACTGTTTGTTATACTTGTCTAACGTATGATCAGCGTGTGAGAGATAGAAGTCCTTAGACTTGAGGTCAATATGCGCCTTATCTACAAAGTAATATACTTTGATCCCGTCCTAAGCTCAAATGCCTTGTAGGTTGAGATACGTCTTGTATTGGGTACATTACGATGTGGATTGAAGGTGGTAGTTGAGCCAAAATTAGGATTCATTCCTCGGATGTATGTTCGAGAGAACACTCGGATTCTCAGTGATATTAGGTTGACTAAGTTGTTGGTCAATGCAATAGACATATTTAGAATATGATTTGGTCGTCGACTAAAATAGATGAGATACAATGATTAAACCATTTGGATAGACACTTGACAAATCCTAAGCTTGATCGAGTGTGTCGTGAATGAAAGGATTTTATCTTACCACATAAAGGTTAAGTTTATTGGATTCGCGTAAACGTACTTCACATATTGAGTTCGTCTTCCGGCGCCATCTAGGAGTTCCGCATAGACCTTAATTTGATTAATGTCAATATGAGAAGGCATGTAGGGTCACACTATGTCGATTGTCCGTTTCGATCTAAGGATGTATTGAGAGAGTAATTAAAATGTTCGATTTTGAATCGAGACATTTAAATGAATAATGATTACATTAATTAAGTCAAAATTGGATTTTGGATTTAATTAAGAATGCACAAAAATTAAATCGAGGTAGTGCAACTGCACGTCGAGAGCCGTGGCGCCCATACCCTAGGGTCGCGGCGCCTCTGCGTCGATTTTGAGCCATGCCCAAGGTCAAACCCTAATCCGTTTTTTGACATAATTTTCAACTATAAATAGAGGCATTCATTTTCATTATTCTACACAAATTTTCTGAAAACATTCTAAGCCTTAGAGACTTAGAATCAAATACTCTCGAACCTCTACCGAATTTCCTAGCTTTCCGAAGGAGAAATACATTGAAGCTTGGAGCTTGCAATCAGAAGGGCAACTGTGTGTGCACCTCACAGTAGATAAAGATTCCAGATTATTACAACTTGTAAGTAAATATTTTTATGTTACAAGTTCCAATTGTTGTATAACCATACTAGAAAACTTGTTGGGTAAGTAAGAAATAAAATTTTAAACTTCTGATGTGTCTTACTTATATGTTTTGTACCCAACAAAAATCATCAGTGGTATCAGAGCCAGGTTGGTTTAATGGTTATATAACAATTGAATAGAATAATAATATGGGTTGAACATGAAATTGGATTAAAACGAGGTTTCTTGAAATCCTACGTATCTTGAACAAATGTTGACCTTTTGATGTTACCCTAAATTATCTCCTACGTTAACTCGAGGAAGTCATTCCATTCTAACTCGAACTAAGACAAAGTGCGTTGTCCGACTCATTGCACGGTGCACGGCTAAGAACGAGTAAGAACGGATGATGGTCGAATGGGTGTTATTGATAATGGTGGGTGATGATTAAGGACCTGTGAATTGATACCTAAATTGGATTTAGGGGTTGAATGATTTTTTTGAAAATCAACACAGAAACGTTTGTCAGGACGTCGGCGCCGCGGCCCTATGATAGGGCGTCGCGGTGCTGGCTAGGGTTTCAAGGCAGCGCCGCGGCTCCATGGTGGAGCGCTGGGGCGCTAATATGTCGTTTTGAAAAATATGAACTCACTGGACAATAGGCGTCGCGGCTCCATGGTGGAGCGTCGCGGCGCTAATGCATTTGCAGAAGCAGAAATGTTTCTGCCCTTGCTGAGCCGCGACTCCATGGTGGAGCGCCGCGGCGCTAATGCAAATTTCTAGAAGCCGTAAGGCTACTGCCTCAGTGGTGCCGCGACGCTAATCAATAGCGTCGCGGCCCCCACCTGTCCAAAAAAAAAATCAGAGTTCAGAATGTTTAACACAAGATTAATATTATACAGTATATTATTTGATATGTATAATATTTATGTGCTAAATGTCAAAATGTTTGTCATATACATTTCTAGAATAGTGTCCGCTATAACTGTCTGGGCAGGCGGCGCCCATTGTTTGATTAAACCATCTTATATCATGCATATTGGGTTGACGGTTCCCAAACTATATGTGTTATTAGTTTTGCATGAAGTTATGATGTCATATTGGATATGACATTAAAGAGCTGATCTTTGTTAGAACCCTGAATTAAAATGTTCCCCAAAACTTTAAATACAAGTCTAAATTAAAATGCGTCGTCCATTATAATTGTTAGAGTGCAAAATCATTTTCGGCGATACGAGTATTTATGCCAAAGCATTTGCTCTAAGTCTACGAGGACCTAGCCTCTTTCATAGATGTGTTTAACGTAAAAGCAAATGATAAACTTTTGTGGGTATTTACACCAAAGTGTTTGCTCACAAAGGCCAAGTTTGCTTAGATACATAAACGCAGTCGTATAATGGTGTTGACTTGCTTAGACAAATCTTGGCGCCAAAGTGTCGGACTAATCTAAGGACGCAAAATTAAATGTAATAATTTGATCAACCAAGAGTTGCAAATAAGTTTTGCAATTGGTTTAGAACCTACCAAGATATGTTTGTAAGTTATCAGCCAAAGCAAACGCGGAGATAACATAGGCTTGGATCTTGGCCCATTATGACCTAAATTAAAGTAGGTCTGTATTCTACCATGGGGTCGTAGAAGTATGTTAAAATAGTGGCAGATAATTAAACAAAAGGACTTGTTGATTAGCCTAAATGAATGTGTATAATAGAAAATAGATTTTGAATCTAACTCTTCAGATTATAAAAGATGTCGAGCTTGTCGTTGAAAATGTTGATTGAGATGAATAAACTTACTGGACCGAACTACCTTAACTGGTTAAGGAATTTGTGAATAGTATTGAGACAAGAGAAAATTGAATACGTGTTGGACACGGTGTTCCCAATAGTCCATGCGACAGATTCTGAAGAATATGCCTCCTTTGATAAAAATGCTTACCAGAAACATATAGATGATGCCACTTTGGCGCAATGCGTAATGTTGTCTTCCATGTCTATGGAACTTCAGAGACAGCATGAGAACATGGGTCCAAATGAGATGCTCGAACACTTGAAGAGTTTATATGACTCTCAATCCCACACAATGGAATATGAGTTGCTAATAGAACTTTTCAAATGTCAGCTCAATGAAGGGGGCCCAGTCTGACAGCATGTGCTTAAGATGATAGGGCTAATAGAGAGGCTTGCTTCAATTGGAACGAAGCTTGAAAAGAATGTCGCTACCACACTCATCCTAAACTCTCTCCCTCGTTCCTTTGAGAACTTCATAGTGAACTTCAACATGAATGGAACGAAGGCGACTTTGCCGGAGCTGTACATCATGCTCAAGACCTTCGAGTCCTCCACTTCCAAAGGCAAAGTTGTGCTCATGGTGAGCTTTTCAAGACGACCCAAGCTGAAAGGCAAGGATTGGCAGAAGAAGAAGGGCAAGGCAATCACTGCGCCCGCAGTTATGAAGCCTAGGAGAGGTGTGAAGAAGAAGGTGAACGCGACTAAGGATGAATGCCTCAATTGCCATAGGAAGGGGCATTGGAAAAAGGACTGCACGACACCAGGAGAAGGAAAAACACCACATGCTCCTGCCTTTGGTGGAAAAGGTATGTACGTTATTGAAATAAATATGTCTATAAACAACTCTCATTCCTGGGTATTGGATACCGCTTGTGGCTCACACATTTGTACAAATGTTCAGGGGCTAACTGATAGCAGGAAGGTTAGACCAAGAGAGGTAGACTTACGCGTTGGAAATAGAGCACGAGTAGATCCTGAGTGCGCAGGGACTTATAGATTAAATTTACCTTCCGGCTATTGTTTAGTGTTGTATGATTGTTTTTATGTTCCCTCGTTAACGAGAAATATTATTTATATCCCAGTGTTGGACATGGAGGGTTTTTCCTCATATATTTTTAATGGCAGTCACGTACTGTCTTTTAATAATGTTATATATGGAACTTCTCCTCTTATGGATGGATTATATACACTGAACTGTAGCCGAGAGATATTCAATGTACAAAATAAATGAGCTAAGACAAGTAATAGAAACTCCACCTACCTATGGCACTGCAGACTTGGTCATATCAACGAATCAAGGATAGTAAGATTGAGGAAGTTAGACTACCTCGAACCATTTGACTTGGAGTCTTATGGTAACTGCAAATCTTTCTTGAGAGGAAAGATGACCAATAAACCACTTTCTCGGAAAGGTGTATGAGCCAAGGAGGTGCTTGAGTTGGTCCATACTGATGTATGTTGGCCATTCTCGACTCAAGATAAAGGAGGCTTCCCATACTTCATCACTTTTACTGACGACTTCACAAGAATGGATATGTGTATCTTATGAGACATAAATCCGAGGCTTTTGAGAAGTTCAAGGAGTACAAGTCGGAAGTAGAGAAGCAGCTTGCAGCAAGTATCAAGACCTTTCAATCGGATCGAGGAGGTGAGTACTTGAGCAAGGATTTTCTAGATTACTTAAAGCTATATGGAGTCCAATCTGAACGGACATCTCCATGAACGCCATAGATGAATGGTGTTGCCGAAAGGAGAAACAGAACCTTATTGGATATGGTTCGATCTATGATGAGCTCCTCAGCTCTACCAACATACCTATGGGGACATACTATACAAACCTCTCTATATATTCTGAACAGGGTTCCCTCCAAGTCAGTAGAAAAGACACCCTATTAGATATGGTGTGGCAGGAAGCCAGCTCTTAAACATATGAGACCCTGGGGGTGCCCTGCATATATCAAGAAGATGCTCACTGACAAGTTGGAATCTAAAAATGAGAAATGTTACTTCGTGGGCTATCCAAAGGAAACTAAGGGATACTACTTCTATCTTCCTGGAGAACATAAGGTCATTGTTTCCAGGAACGCAACTTTCCTTGAAGAAGAATATGTTTACAAGGAACATAGATGCACAACGATAGAACTTGAAGAAATTCAAGAACCACAAGATAACATAGAAAATGAATCATTGTCGAATGACCTAAACAAGGATTCAGTAGGAGTATCTGGTGAAGATTGAATACTTAGAGTACGCCCTTCAGCCAGTGGGAGTGCTATGAGAGATAGTGCAGAAATGCAAGACTCTCATACCCAACCAATGGACGATGATACAATGGTTGTACATCATTCCATTCAGGAAATACATGAAATGACATTCCTGAAAGCTCTCAAGGTGATGGATTGTCCAACACACAAAGACCTTCTCACAGTCAGAATACAACGAACACTGAAATGCATAATACTCAACTCCGTAGGACCACTAGGACTCGTCGTCCACCTGAAAGACTTAATCTCCTTGTTGAAACACACAATGAGATAGATATTCCTGATGACGATGAACCTACAACCTACAGCGAAGCTATGTTAGACATTGATTCGCAGAGATGGCAAGAAGCCATGAAATCCGAGATGGACTCGATGTACATAAATCAAGTTTGGAACTTGGTTGATTTGCCAACAGGGGTTAGAGCCATAGGATGCAAATGGGTCTTCAAGAAGAAGATTGATGCATATGGCAAGGTACAGACTTATAAAGCAAGACTGATAGCTAAAGGTTATAATCAACGACATGGGGTCAATTATGATGAAACATTTTCACATGTTGCTAAGATTAAGTCCATTCGGATTTTGCTTGCATTAGTTGTATATTATGACTATGACATTTGGAAGATGGACGTCAAAACTGCATTCCTCAATGGTAATCTAGTTGAGGAAGTGTATATAAAACAACTTGAGGGTTTTTCAATTGAGTCCAAACCAAATGCCGTATGCAAGCTACAAAAGTCCATATATGGCCTTAAGCAAGTCTCAAGGAGTTGGAACATTTGCTTTGACAAGGCTATCAAATCGTTTGATTTCGTCAGAAGCAAAAAGGATCCATGTGTTTATAGTAAACGCAAGGATGGGAGTATTGCTTTCATTATCATATATGTAGATGTCATATTAATAATGGGAGACAATAAGACTCTCATGCAGTCAGTAAAAGAATGGTTGTGCAGTACCTTCATGATGAAGGAGTTAGGTGAAACCTGCTACATTCTGGGGCTTAGGATCTATAGAGATAGACCTAACAGATTATTGGGGCTGTTACAGTCATTCTACATAGACAAAGTGCTTAGATGTTTTTCTATGGAAAATTCCAAGAAAGGCGGTCTACCTATGGGACAAGGCATCAAGTTATCTAAGAAGGATAGTCCTTCTAATTCTATAGAGCTTGAACGCATGAAAAGGATCTCATATGCTTCGGATATAGGATCGATCATGTAAGCCATGACCTGTACTAGGCCAGATGTGGCATTTGCACTTAGTATGACTTGCAAGTTCCAGCAGAATCCTAGGAAGAACACTGGAAAGCAGTCAAGAGTATTCTTAAGTATGTTAGACGAACTAAAGAATATTTCTTAGTCTATGGTGGACAAGAGAAGTTGGTATGTATTGGGTACACTGATGCCAGTTTCCAGACAGATGTTGATGACAACAAATCTCAACCAGGTTACACATATATTTTCAATAGTGGAGCAGTGAGCTGGAAAAGTTGCAAACAAGCTACAACTGCTGACTCGACAACAAAAGCTGAGTACATTGCTGGATCGGAAGTTGGTAAAGAAGTTGTCGTGATATCTGAGTTCCTGAAGGAACTAGGGGTTGTTCCAAGTGCCACTTGTCCAATAACGGTTTATTGCGATAACACTAGTGCGATTACGCAAGCTAAGGAACCAAGATCAACCAACAGAAACAAACATGTACCAAGGAAATACCACATACTCAGGGAGATGGTGGAGACTGAAGAGATTAGATTATACTATGTTCCCACAGACGATAATCTAGCTGACCCATTCACTAAACCATTAAGATTAGTCAAGCATAATGGTCATTTTGAGAATATGGGCATTAGATATGTTGGAGATTGGCTCTAGGCCAAGTGGGAGATTGAAAATATATTTATGTCCTAGAGACAATCTGTATTAGGACGAATGTACTTTATACACATTCATATTATTATTAATGGAGATTAATATTTTGGCAGTTGCAATTATTGAATTATTATTTGATTATTTGTAATTATTCATTAATGTGTATCCCTTGAGATTACGTTGTCATTAATAGAGTGAGATAATTTATGATAGAGCGTAACTCTTAAAATAGACTCGACTAATGATCACCAAGAATGGGATATCGATGATATATGATAAGTCGACATGTGGTCTGCATCACATCCTTACAGGATGTAGTATGTCTCACATGCTACGAGTAATGGTTACTCGTGATGGACACATGGATACTTTGGAAGTATTGGTATACCCTGCTGATATACTATTTATTATACTTATCCAACGTATGATCAGCGTGTGGGATATAGAAGTCCTTAGACTTGAGGTCAATACGCACCTTGTCTACAAAGTAATATACTTTGATCTCGTCCTAAGCTCAAATGCCTTGTAGGTTGAGATACGACTTGTATTGGTACATTACGATGTGGATTGAAGGTGGTAGTTGAGTCAAGATTTAGGATTCATTCCTCGGATGTATGTTCGAGAGAACACTCGGATTCTCAGTGATATTAGGTTGACTAAGTCGTTGGCCAACGCAATAGATATATTTAGAATATGGTCTAGTCGTAGACTAATAAATATGTGATACAATGATTAAGCCATTTGGATAGACACTTGATAAATCCTAAGCTTGATCGGATGTGTCGTGAATGAAAGGATTTTTTCTTACCATATAAAGGTTAAGTTTACTGGATTCGCGTAAACGTACTTCACATATTGAGTTCTTCTTCTGGCGCCGTCTAGGAGTTCTGCATATAACTTAATTTGATTAATGTCAATATGAGAAGGCATGTAGGGTCACACTATGTCGATTGTCTGTTTCGATCTAAGGATTATTGAGAGAGTAATTAAAATGTTCGATTTGGAATCGAGACATTTAAATGAATAATGATTACATTAATTAAGTCAAAATTAGATTTTGGATTTAATTAAGAATGCATGAAAATTAAATAGAGGCAGTGCAACTGCACGTCGAGCGTCGCGGCGCCTCTGCGTCGATTTTGGGCAAGGCCCAAGGTCAAACCCTAATCCGGTTTTTTGACCTAATTTTCAACTATAAATAGAGGCATTCATTTTCATTATTCTGCACAAATTTTCTGAAAACATTCTAAGACTTAGAATCAAATACTCTCGAACCTCTGCCGAATTTCCTAGCTTTCCGAAGGAGAAATAGATTGAAGCTTGGAGCTTGCAATCGGAAGGGCAACCGCGTGTGCACCTCACAGTAGATAAAGATTCCAGATTATTACAACTTGTAAGTAAATGTTTTAATGTTACAAGTTCCAATTGTTGTATAACCATACCAGAAAACTTGTTGGGGTAAGTAAGAAACAAAATTTTAAACTTCCGCTGTGTCTTATTTATATGCTTTGTACCCAACAAAAACCCTGTGTTCTATCTGAATTTTATTACCTGTTGGGACTTGCACTTTATTATCCTTTGAGTCAATCACAGTTTTAACATCTCTTAACACCTCCTTATTAGGTTTTATGTGAAGTGTAGCACCTGAGTCAACAATCCATTATGTGTCTCTACTACTACTGTGCAAAGAAGTCATACTTGATGCTTCTGTTCTATAGTTCCCTGTTGGTTCTAAATATATTTTGTTCAACATGTCATTGTACTGCTCCATTGTAAAGTATCCTCCTTCATGGATTTGCATTTGTGTGCCTAAGCTACTTTCTACCTCCATTGTAATGTTGTTAGCTTAAGGTCTTGTTTCTACGGTGGAATTATTAGCTTGAGGTTTGAATCCTTCATTCTGTCCATTTCTCTTACTTCGGAAATCTACAGGGAATCCAACTATCCTATAACAGTTCTCTTTAGTATGCCCTTTGTACCCACAGTGCTCACATATTATTCCTGGCCTCTTTCCTAAGTGATTCTGATTATTTCCTGAGTGAATCTGATTATGAAAATGCTAACTTATCTCAGCTAGCATTGTCATAGGTTCCTTCCCAATGTCTAGTGTGAAAGTATATCTATGTCCTAGAGACAATCTGTATTAGGACAAATGTACTTTATACACATTCGTATTATTATTAATGGAGATTAATATTTTGGCATTTGTAATTATTGAATTATTAATTGATTGTTTGTAATATTCTATAATATGCATCCCTGGAGGTTACACTGTTATTAATAGTGTGAGATATTAATATTATAACGTAACTCTTAAAATAGCCTCGACTAATGATCATCGAGAATGGGATATCGATGATATGTGATAAGTCGACATGTGGTCTGCATCACATCCTTAGAGGATGTAGTATATCTCACCTGATATGAGTAATGGCTACTCGTGATGGACACATGGATACTTTGGAAGTATTGGTATACCCTGTTGATATACTGTTTGTTATACTTGTCTAAAGTATGATCAGCGTGTGGGAGATAGAAGTCTTTAGACTTGAGGTCAATACTCACCTTGTCTACAAAGTAATGTACTTTGATCCTATCCTAAGCTCAAATTCCTTGTAGGTTGAGATATGTCTTGTATTTGGTACATTACGATGTGGATTGAAGGTTGTAGTTGAGCCAAGATTAGGATTCATTCCTCGGATGTATGTTCGAGAGAACACTCGGATTCTCAGTGATATTAGGTTGATTAAGTTGTTGGCCAATGCAATAGACATATTTAGAATATGATCTGGTCGTCGACTAAAATAGATGAGATACAATGATTAAGCCATTTGGATAAACACTTGACAAATCCTAAGCTTGATCGAGTGTGTCGTGAATGAAAGGATTTTATCTTACCACATAGAGGTTAAGTTTACTGGATTTGTGTAAACGTACTTCACATATTGAGTTCGTCTTGCGGCGCCGTCTAAGAGTTCCGCGTAGACCTTAATTTGATTAATGTTGATATGTGAAGGCATGTAGGGTCACATTATGTCGATTGTCCTTTCGATCTAAGGATGTATTGAGAGAGTAATTAAATGTTCGATTTAGAATTGAGATATTTAAATGAATAATGATTATTTTAATTAAGTCAAAATTAGATTTTAGATTTAATTAAGAATGCACATAAAATAAATCGAGACAGTGCAGGAACACGTCGAGCGCCGCGGCGCCTCTGCCTCGATTTTTAGGCCAGGCCCAAGGTCAAACCCTAATCCGGATTGACCTAATTTTCACCTATAAATAGTGGCATTCTCTTCATTATTCAAACACCAATTTCAGATTATCATTCTAAGCCTTAGAGACTTAGAATTAAAATACTCTCTCAAACCCCTGTCGGATTTCCTAGCTTTCCGAAAGAGAAATACATTGAAGCTTAGAGCTTGCAATCGAAAGGGAAACTGCGTGTCATCCCTATAGTAGATAAAGATTCCAGTTATTATAACCTATAAGTTTTATGCTTTATGTTACAGGTTTTGATTGTTGTATAACCATACCAGAATAAGTTGTTGGGTAAGTAAGAAACGAAATTTTAAACTTCCGTTGTGCCTTACTTATGTGTTTTGAACCCAACAACTCCTTACCGTGGTATCAGATCCCAGGTTGGTTTAATGGTTATATAACAATTGAATAAAGTAATAATATGGGTTAAACATAAAATAGGATTAAAACGAGGTTTCTTGAAATCCTACATGTCTTGAACGAATGTTGACCTTTTGATATCACCCTAAATTATCTCCTACGCTAACTCGAGAAAGTCATTCCGCTCTAACTCGAACTAATCCAAAAGTGTGTTGTCCAGCTCATTGCATGGTGCACAGCTAAGAACGGGTAAGAACAGATGATGGTCGATATGGGCGTTATTGATAATGGTGGGTGATGATAAAGGACCTGTGAATTGATCCCTAAATTGGATTTAGGGGTCGAACGATTTTAAAAAATCAACACAGAAACGTTTGTCAGGACATCGACGTTGCGACCCTATGATAGGGCGCAACGGCGCTTGCTAGGGTTTCAAGGAGGCGCATCGGCTCCATGGTGCGGCGCCGCCACGCTAATGCTTCATTTCAAAACTTGGACTCACTGGACAATAGGCGTCGCGGCGCCATGGTGGAGCGCCGCGACGCTAATGCATTTTGCATAAGCCGAAAGGCTTCTGCCTCAGTGGCGACATGGCCCTAATGATTAGCGTCGTGGCCCCACCTGTCCAGAAACAAAAAAACAAAAAAAATCTGAGTTCAAAATGCTTAACCCAAGATTATTATTATACGGTATATTGTTTGATAAGTATACTATTTATGTGCTAAATGTCAAAATGTTTGTTATTTACATTTCTAGAATAGCGTCCGCTATAACTGTCTGGGCAGGTGGCGCCCAGTATTTGATTAAACCATCTTATATCATGCATATTGGGTTGACGGTTCCCAACTACATATGTCATTAGTTTTGCATGATATTAAGATGTCATATTGGATATGGCGTAAAAGTGTTGATCTTGGTTAAAACCCTGAATTAAAAATGTACCCCAAAATTTTCAATACAAGTCTAAATTAAAACGTGTCGTCCTTTATAATTGTTAGAGTGCAAAATCCTTTTCGGCGATACAAGTATTTATGCCAAAGCATTTGCTCTAAGTCTACGAGGACCCAGACTCTTTCCTAGATGTGTTTTAAATGTAAAGGTAAACGATATAATTTTGTGGTTATTTACACCAAAGTCTTTGCTCACAAAAGCCAAGTTTACTTAGATACATAAACGCAGTCGTGTAATGGGGTTGCCTTTCTTAGACAAATCTTGTCGCCAAAGTGTCGAACTAATCTAAGGACGCAAGATTAAATGTAATTTTTGATCAACCAAGAGTTTCAAATAAGTTTTGCAATTGGTTTAGAACCTACCAAGATGTGTTATTGAAGTTATTAGCCAAAGCAAACGCGGAGATAGCCTAGGCTTGGATCTTGGCCCATTATGACCTCAATTAATATGGGTATGTATTCTACCATGGGGTCGTAGAAGTATTTTAAAATAGTGGGAGCTAATTAAACAAAATGTCATGTTGATTAGCCTAAACGAATGTTTATAATAGGAAATAGATTTTGAGTTTGATTTCCAGTCTATCTAATTCTTCAGATTATCAAAGATGTTGAGCTTATCATTGAAAATATTGATTGAGATGAACAAACTTACTGGACCGAACTACCTTGACTGGCTAAGGAATTTTAGAATAGTGCTGAGACAAGAGAAAATAGAATACGTGTTGGACACGGTGTTCCCAACAGTCCATGCGACAGACTCTGCTGAATATGCCTCTTTTGATAAGGATGCTTACCAAAAATGCCTAGATGATGCCACTTCTGCACAGTGCGTGATGTTGTCTTCCATGTCTATGGAACTTCAGAGACAACATGAGAACATGGGTCCCAATGAGATGCTCGAACACTTGAAGAGTCTCTATGACTCACAATCCTAGACTATGAAATATGAGTTACTGATAGCACTTTTTAAGTGTAAGCTCAATGAAGGAGGCCAGGTCTCACAACATGTATTGAAGATGATAGGGCTGATAGAGAGGCTTGCTTCAATTAGAACCAAGCTGCAGAAGAATGTCGCTACCACCCTCATCCTAAACTCTCTTCTTCATTCCTTTGAAAACTTCCTAGTGAATTTAAATATGAATGGAACGAAGGCGAGTCTGTCGGAGTTGCACAACATGCTCAAGACCTTTAAGTTTTCCACCTCCAAAGGCAAAGCTGTGCTCAAGGTGAGCTCTTCTAGCCGATCCAAGCCGAAAGGCAAGGAATGGCAGAAGAAGAAGGGCAAAGCAGTCGCTGCGCCCTCAGCTATGAAGCCTAAGGGAGGTGTGAAGAAGAAGAAGGTAAATCTGGCTAAGGATGAATGCCTCAACTGCCATAAGAAGGTGCATTGGAAGAAGGATTGCACGGCACCAGGAAGAGGAAAAGCACCAGGTGTTTCTGCCTCTGGTGGACAAGGTATGTACGTCATTGAAATAAATATGTCTATAAATAACTCTCATTCCTGGGTATTGGATACCATTTGTGGCTCACACATTTGTACAAATGTGCAGGGGCTAACTGATAGCAGGAAGGTTGGACCAAGGGAGGTAGACCTACGCGTTGGAAACGGAGCACGAGTGGATGCTGAGCGCGTAGGGACTTATAGATTAAATTTACCTTCTGGCAATTGTTTAGTGTTGAATGATTGCTACTATGTACCCTCGTTAACGAGGAATATCATTTCCATCCCAGTTTTGAACATGAAGGGTTTTTCCTCATATATTTATAATGGCAGTCAAGTACTGTCATTTGATAATATTATATATGGAACTGCTCCTCTTGTGGATGAATTATATACACTGAACTGTAGTTGAGAGATATTCAATGTACAAAATAAACGAGCCAAGATAAGTAATAAAAACTCTACTTACCTATGGCACTGTAGACTTGGTCATATCAACTAATCAAGGATAGCAAGGTTGAGGAAGTTAGACTACCTTGAATCATTTGACTTGGAGTCTTATGGTAACTGCGAATCTTGCTTGAGAGGAAAGATGACCAATAAACCACATTCTGGGAAAGGTGTGCGAGCCAAGGAGGTACTTGAGTTGGTCCATACTGATGTTTGTGGGGCATTCTCGACTCAAGCTAAATGAGGCTTCCTATACATCATCACTTTTACTGACGACTTCATAAGGTACGGATATGTGTATCTTATGAGACACAAATCCGAGGCTTTTGAGTAGTTCAGAGAGTACATGTCGGAAGTAGAGAAGCAACAAGTATCAAGACCCTTCGATCGGATCGAGGAGGTAAATACTTGAGCAAGGATTTTATGGATTACTTAAAGCTACATGGAGTCCAATCAGAGTGGACACCTCCTGGAACACCACAGATGAATGGTCTTGCCGAAAGGAGAAACCGAACCTTATTAGATATGGTTCGATCCATGATGAACTCCTCAGCTCTACCGACATACCTTTGGGAACATGCTATACAAACCTCTATATATATTCTAAACAAGGTTCCTTCCAAGTCAGTAGAAAAGACACCCTATGAGATATGGTGTGGAAAAAAGCCAGCACTTAAATATATGAGACCCTGGGGGTGCCCTACATATGTTAAGAAGATGCTCACTGACAAGTTGGAATCCAAAAGTGAGAAATGTTACTTCGCGGGGTATCCAAAGGAAACTAAGGGATACTACTTCTATCTTCCTGGAGAACATAAGGTCATTCTTTCCAGGAATGCAACTTTCCTTGAAGAAGAATATGTCTACAAGAAACATAGTTGCACAGAGATAGAACTTGAAGAAATTCAAAAACCACAAGATAACACAGAAGTTAAACCCTTGTCGAATGACCTAAACAAGGATTTAGTGGCAGTATCTGGGGAGGATTGGGTACTTAGAGTACGCCCTTCAGCCAGTGGGAGTGATGTGAGAGATAGTGCAAAAATTCAAGGCTCTCATACTCAACCAATGGAAGATGATACAATAGTTGTACCTAATAGATTGTTGGCGCTGTCACAGTCAGTCTACATAGACAAAGTGCTTAGACGTTTTCCAATGGAAAATTTCAAGAAAGGCGGTCTACCTACGGGACAAGGCATCAAGTTATCTAAGAAGTATAATCCTTCTAACACTATAGAACTTGAACGCATGAAAAGGATCTCATATGCTTCGGCTATAGGATCGATCATGTATGCCATGACCTGTACTAGGCCATATGTGGCCTTTGCACTTAGTATGACTTGCAAATTCCAGCAGAATCCTGGGGAAGAACATTGGAAAGCAGTCAAGAGTATTCTTAAGTATCTTAGACGAACTAAAGATTACTTCTTAGTCGATGGTGGGGTAGAAAAGCTAGATGTTACTGGGTACACTGATGCTAGCTTCCAGACAGATGTTGATAACTATAAATCTCAGTCTGGATACACGTGCATTTTCAATAGTGGAGCAGTAAGCTGGAAGAGTTCCAAATAAGCTACAACTGCTGATTCGACAACAAAAGTTGAGTACATTGCAGGATCGGAAGCTGGTAAAGAAGTTGTCGCGATTTCTGAGTTCCTGAAGGAACTAGGGGTTGTTCCAAGTGTCACTTGTCCAATAACGATTTATTGTGACAACACTGGTGGGATTGTACAAGTTAAGGAACTAAGATCAACCAACATAAACAAACATCTACCAAGGAAGTACCACATACTCAGGGAGATAGTGGAGACTGAAGATATTAGATTAGACTATGTTTCCACAGACAATAATCTAGCTGATCCATTCACTAAACCATTAAGCTAAGTCAAGCATAATGGTCATTTTGAGAATATGGGCATTAGATATGTTGGAGATTGGCTCTAGGCCAATTGGGAGATTGAAAGTATATTTATGTCCTAGAGACAATATGTATTAGGACAAATGTACTTTATACACATTCGTATTATTATTAATGGAGATTAATATTTTGACATTTGCAATTATTGAATTATTAATTTATTATTTGTAATATTCTATAATATGCATCCCTGGAGGTTACGCTGTTATTAACAGTGTGAGATATTAATATTATAACGTAACTCTTAAAATAGCCTCGACTAATGGTCATCAAGAATGGGATATCGATGATATGTGATAGGTCGACATATGGTATGTATCACATCCTTAGAGGATGTAGTATGTCTCACCTGCTACGAGTAATGGCTACTCGTGATGGACACATGGATACTTTGGAAGTATTGGTATACCCTGCTGATATACTGTTTGTTATACTTTTCTAACGTATAATCAGCATGTGGGAGATAGAAGTCCTTAGACTTGAGGTCAATACGCACCTTGTCTACAAAGTAATGTACTTTGATCCTGTCCTAAGCTCAAATGCCTTATAGGTTAAGATACAGCTTGTATTGGGTACATTATGATGTGGATTAAAGGTGGTAGTTGAGCCAAAATTAGGATTCATTCCTCGAATGTATATTCGAGAGAACACTCGAATTCTCAGTGATATTAGGTTGACTAAGTTGTTGGCCAACGCAATAGACATATTTAGAACATGGTCTAGTTATCGACTAATATAGATGAGATACAATGATTAAGCCATTTGGATAGACACTTGACATATCCTAAGCTTGATCGGGTGTGTCGTGAATAAAAGGATTTTATCTTACCACATAGAGGTTAAGTTTACTGGATTAGTGTAAACGTACTTCACATATTAAGTTCATCTTGTGGCGCCATCTAAGAGTTCCGCGTAGACCTTAATTTGATTAATGTCGATATGTGAAGGCCTGTAGGGTCACACTATGTCGATTGTCCTTTCGATCTAAGGATGTATTGAGATAGTAATTAAATGTTCGATTTAGAATCGAGATATTTAAATGAATAATGATTATTTTAATTAAGTCAAAATTGGAGTTTGGATTTAATTAAGAATGCGTAAAAAAAAATCGAGACAGTGCAGGAACACGTCGAGCGCCGCGACGCCCATACCCTAGGGTCACGGCGCCTCTGCCTCGATTTTTAGGTCAAATCCTAATCCGGTTTGACCTAATTTTCACCTATAAATAGTGGCATTATCTTCATTATTCAAACACCAATTAGATTATCATTCTAAGCCTTAGAGACTTAGAATTAAAATACTCTCTCAAACCTTTGTCGGATTTCCTGGCTTTCTGAAAGAGAAATACATTGAAGCTTAGAGCTTGCAATCGAAAGGGCAACCGCGTGTCATCCCTATAGTGGATAAAGATTCCAGATACTATAACATGTAAGTTTTATGCTTTATGTTACAGGTTTGATTGTTGTATAACCATACCAGAATAAGTTGTTGGGGTAAGTAAGAAACAAAATTTTAAACTTATGTTGTGCCTTACTTATGTGTTTTGAACCCAACAAATCCTTACACAGTGCACCTAATTTTCTCTGACTCTCCTCTTGTATTGTCATAGCATAGGCTTGATTCACACTTGAAACATCTGAATTGAGCAATATAGCACTCCGCACTTGTGCAAAGCTTTCGTTAAACCAACCAGAAATTGCAATAATCTTTGTTGTTTCATGTGCTCAATATGAGGTTTAGATTCAATACAATCACATGAAGGTGATGACACCATCATATCAATTTCATTCCATAAATCTTTCATCTTCGAATAGTAGACTGTAACTGAATCTATTAATTGCGTCATAACACTTATTTCTTTCTATTTTACAACCGAAATCGATCGTCCGTAACTTTTTATACGATCCGGGTGCAGTCTGTATAATTTTGTACGGTCTGTATAAACAGATTGTCTCCCAATTGAAGCTAACTAGTGACTGCCAAAAGCTGGAGGGAATATTATGGTAGAAAAGAATGGGTCGTATAATATTATATGGTTCGTATAATTTACTAGTGACTGGCGTAAATCTGGGATTGTAGAACTAAAATTGGATTTTCAACTTAACTCCCAATATTGGCTTCCCATACTCTTTAAACATGAACGTGGCCTAGTTTGAAGATAGGTGGTGTTATAAGTTGCACTAGTTCTAATCAATTAGCACAAGAACCAACAACGATTAACACAAAAAATCATAAATTTTCATCCAATCTTCAAGGACTGAAGGAGGAAAGAACTTGGGGGTTTTACAAATTTACGGTTGGGTGAGTCATTAAGCTACTGCTAGAGGTTGTTAAGAAGTTGTTAGTTGGCACGTGCTAGTCACGTGAGTCAGTTATGGATTAAGTCAGCAACAATAATATAAAGTGTGTATGTGTGAGTATTGTAACTCATAATGAGAAATGCTCTAATGAGCAGAGCAATGTAATTCTCTCTTAAGAAGAAGATGTTTTCTGTTTTCTCTTTTTTGCATGTTCATTTATTTGAGTAGCTTCTAGAAACTTAACATGTTATCAGAGCTTCTCGTTACGACTGGGAATGTAATTCTCTCTTAAGAAGAAGATGTTTTCTGTTTTGTCTTTTTTGCATGTTCATTGATTTGAGTAGCTTCTAGAAACTTAACATGTTATCAGAGCTTCTTGTTACGACTGGGAACTAGTGTAGTAGGTTTCGATACAATCTCAATTGCCATTGTTGAAAGCTCAAGGTATCAATAATGACAGAAACACAAAACTCATAGATAATAGAAGATCTACAAACAGATCACAATAATCCGTTACATTTTCAAGCATAATATATCCCATGAGTGGGCTTAATTCCTATGAAGCTCACCAGATCGGAGAACTATGAAGTCTAGAGCAGATCTATGAGAATCGTGTTACTAGTCAAAAACAAATTAGGGTTTATGGATGGCACTTGCGCGAGGAATTTGCATACAAATGAGCTTTGGTTGTGAAGTGGGAGAGATGCGATGTTGTTGTGCTATATTGGATTAGTGCAGCGGTTGCACCAGAATTGAAGACGAGTATTGTATATGCATCTAGTTTGAAGAAAAATGGGAAGATTTCAAGGAAAGGTTCGACAAATCGAACTTAACTAGAATTTATCACATAAGTCCCGTCAACAGAACAACATAAATACGCAACTCAGTCCCAAAAATTAGATTTTCTTATTCTTTCAAGCCTTAGAACGAAGCTCTCTTCTTCCATCATCCTCATAACTTAAGATAAGCCTTTTTGCATGCACTTCCATGCAATTCCAATCAAGTATACTCAGGTCCTAAGAGGAATTCATTGTTCTTAATCTAGGGCTTTCAATATAAACTCATCCTAAGGTTTCAAGATTCACGCTTTGGGTCACTCTTTCAAAGATCAGATTTTTATTATAAGTATCGGAGCGAGTAATGTATGTAGAGCTTCTATCCACATGTGGAAATATCCATGCTCTTTCCCACGCCACACTTTTTCATGAAATATGAATTCTTCATAAGTTTAGGATTTTGTTCTATTATCATGATAACCCTAATACATATAATATTATACGTCATGTCTATATCACAATTCATAGATTGTATTCATGATAGGTCATTATGATTTTCATAAACTTGTCTGCAATCCATGAACACATTCTTTGAATTCCATGAGTTCTTAAGCATAAGTTATAATCATTATTACTCAGTTCTATGAAGTTATACATGTTCTCATGTTTTACACAAGCTCTATTATATATTTATTTACATGCTGAATTGTAATCACAAATCATGTTTGCAAGTTATATTTATGAAATTAATAGGCTTACAAGCTAACTATATTCAAGTACATGTTTTGAGAGTTGCACAGAATACCGAGAAGGCTCGGACTGCCTGATACTACGTTTGCTAGTGTAAGATAAGGATCGCTCCACCCAGAGGATGATACCTTCATCTTACCCCTTTATGGGATTATTAGATCTATCATATCATGTTCATATCTCATACCCCGACAAGATACGAGATGGCTTAGCTGATCGGGCAGAGATCATATATCACGTTCACGCGTGGTGGTTACATATCGGTTATACGAATTCTCTCCCCACATATATACAGATATTCAGTTATATATATTTTAAATATGTTATTATACTCATGTCAGATCACGCTCATGTTCATTGTTCATTTTCACTTTCATGTTCCTATTATATCATGTGCCTGCTTATTCTTTTGTTGCTTTACATACAATACAATTCAAATGTACAAATGTCCCTTTGCCCGAGGCCTTCACTTCATGGTGCAGGTACTGAGTTTCAGGACAACGGATCTGCACGCTATGACTTCACTTGTATCAACTATTAATGAGTCTTATTTCATTCAGGGTATCCGTTGGTTATTTACATGATTATATTTTAGAGTAGAGGTATGTCAGGGCCTTGTCCTGGTAACCAGTTTAGCAGTTAGACTCATGTTTCAGAAGTTTTATAGACTAGACTAGTTTGCATGTCATGTCTATCATGTCAGTAATATCTTTCAGACTTATCATGTTTTATTCAGATATTTTCGCTATTATATTTCATACTACATTTTCAGTATTATATTTTACATGTTTTAAACTATTATTATTGCATGTTTTGATGTCTATGTTGATTAGCAAGCCATGTGGTTCGCCCGGTGACATGCAGTCAGACACCGAGTGTTGTGTTTCGCCAAGATCATGGTTTGAGATGTTACAATACTTGGTATCAAAGCCTAGGTTTAAGTGTCTTAAGGAGTCTATGAAACCGTATCCAGTAGGGTCTATTTCATGTATAAGAGGCGCACACACATGTAAACAGTTGACCACTAAGACATCTAGGATTGTCTCACTTTTTTCATACTCTAGATTGTGTAGTTACATCTATACCTTCAGGACATTCTTCTAACTCGTGTGTATTACATATTTTAGAAAATGCGTGCAAAAACAAATCAGCTACCAGCAAGAGGGTTGCTACTAATGCTGCTTGTGAGTAAGATACTCATGCTCAATGAGCCAATTTGGGTACAACACCCCCACCCGATACCACAGTTCATATTTTAGTTCTGCCGCCCAGTTCACTAACTCAAATGTTAGGGGAGATATTCAGCTGCTCACCCAGATTTTGGCTGCACAAGCCCAACATCAGGGAATGACTCCAAGTACATGAGCTATTGAGGAGTCATCTAGTCTCAGGACTTGAGAGTTTCTGCGTATGGACCCTCGGGTGTTCATAGGTTCTTGCAAGACTGAGGATCCACAGAATTTTATTGACGGGCTTCAGAAGATCTTTCGTGTTATGCATACTACTAAGTTAGAAGCAGCAGAGTTGAGAGCTTATCAATTGCAAGATGTTACTTATATGTGGTATGAGTCATAGGAATAGTCATGTGTCTCCTACAACTTGGGATGAGTTTGTTGATACTTTTATTGAATATTTAAGCCAATAGAAGTCGGGGAGGCAAAGGCCATAGAATTCGAGAAGCTCAAGCAGAATGGCAGAAGTGTGCAGGAGTACTATCTTCACTTTGTTTCTTTGGAAAAGTATGTTCCACATATGGTTCAAGACATAAGGGCCAGAGTTAGGCATTTTGTGTACGATCTTGATCCCTAGTTGTTCGATGCAGCTAATATTTCTACTCAATATAAGGAAATAACTATTACCAAGATAGTAGCATTTGTACAAGGTAATGAGAGCAAAATAAAATAAGAGGAAGAATTACAAAAAGAGAAGGACGGGGAGTTAAACAAGAGAGCCAAGTCTTCAGGTCACTTCAGTCATGGAGGGAGGGGGTAGAGGTAGACTGTTATTTAAAAATAGGTCATTAGGACTCACTCCATCTTCAACCAGTGCCCTAGCCCCTAAGTTCAGGAATAATCATAAGAGGCAGAACTTCAGAGCATTAGGCTTTCAGTCACAGGCTAGTGTGGGTCAAAGTACCTTTAGTAATCCCGTTTGTGGTAAGTATGACAAGAGACACCCAGCGGAGTGTCGCTTGGGTATGGATATCTGTTATGGGTGTGGTCAGCGAGGTCACTTTCAGAGAGACTACCTCTCAGTAAGGTAGGGTACATGGGGTAATGTGGCTCCGTCCACAAATTCAGCAGCTCCTTACAATGCTCAAGCCCAATCAGGGTGTGGTCTAGCTAAGTCCGGTAATGCAGGCAGAGGCCCAAACCACTTGTATGCATTATCAGGACGTCTGATGTTGTCACAAGTATACTAATTGTTTTCACTTTCGACATGTATGCCCTATGAATCCTGGATCTACTCTATCAAATGTAACCCCATTTATTTCTAAGAAATTTGGGATAGAACCAGAAAAATTACATGAACCCTTCGAAGTATCCACTCCAATTGGAGAGTCAGTTATAGCTAGACGCATATACATGGGTTGTTCAGTTAAGGTCTATCACTGCATTACAGTAGCCAACTTGATAGAATTAGAAATAGTAGACTTCGATGTAATCATGGGTATGGATTGCTTTTCATAATGTTATGCCATGGTAGGCTGTAAAACCAAAATTGTCAGTTTTGAATTTCCCAGTGAACCAGTCATAGAATGGAAGGGTGATGTAATAGCACCCATATATAGGTTTATTTCATATCTTAAAGCCAGAAAGATGATATTCAAAGGGTATATTTACCATATAGTTCTTGTTAGAGATGCAGATACTAGACCCTGACTCTCCAGTCAGTACCAGTTGTCAATGAATTTCTAGAAGTCTTTCCAGTAGATCTTCCTAGAGTCCCTCCCGATAGTGAGATTGACTTCAGAATTGATTTACTTCCCAGCACTAAGTCGATATCTATCCAGCCATACAGAATGGCTCCAACAGAGCTAAAATAGTTAAAATCCCAATTGAAATATCTCCTTGATAATGTATTTATTAACCAAGTGTCTTGCCATATGGTGCATCTGTATTGTTTGTCCAAAAAAGGATGGATATTTGCGTATGTGCATTGACTATCGCTAGTTGAACAAAGTCACCATTAAGAACAAGTATCATCTTCCTAGAATTGATTACTTATTCAATCAACTTCAGGTTGCCCAAGGTTATTCCAAGATTGACCTCAGATCAGGGTACCATCAGGTTAAGGTTAAGGAAGTTGACATTCCAAAAACCGCCTTCAGAACTCGCTATAGTCATTTAGAATTTTGTGTCATGTCGTTCGAATTGACGAATACACCAACTGCTTTCATGGATATTATGAATAGGGTCTTCAAGCCTTATCTGGACCTTTTCGTCATTATCTTCATTGCTGATATTCTAGTCTATTTTCATAGTGAGATTGATCATGTAGAATATCTCAGAATAGTGTTGCGGATACTGTAGGATCGCAAGCTCTATGTGAAATTTTCCAAATGTGAATTTTGGCTAAAGTAAGTAGCATTCTTAGGCCATGTGATTTCAGGCGAAGGCATCCATGTTGATTTTTAGAAAATAGACGCTGTCAAGAATTAGCCCAAACCCACCTCAGCCTCTGAAATAAGAAGTTTCTTGGATCTAGCAAGCTATTATAGGTGCTTCGTAGAAGGTGTTTCTTCCATCTTAGCTCCGTTGACTAGATTGACTCAGAAGAAAGTCAAATTTCAGTGGTTAGATGCCCCTGAGCATAGTTTTGAATTATTGAAAATGAGGTTGACATTTGCTCCAGTTCTAACCTTGCCAGAGGGAATCTATGGGTTCGTTGTATATTGTGATGCTTCCGGAGTTGATCTTGAGTGTGTTTTAATGCAATATGATAAGGTTATAGCTTATGCATCCAGACAACGTAAGCCTCATGAAAAGAACTATCCGACTCATGATTTAAAATTGGCGGCCGTGATTTTTGCGCTCAAGATACATCTCCGCTATTTGTATGGAGTTCACCTTGACATTTTCACAGATCACAAGAGCCGTCAGTACATTTTTAAGCAGCGGGAATTGAATCTTAGACAAAGGAGGTGACTTGAATTGATAAATGATTATGATGTAGATGTTCTCTACCATCTAGGGAAGCGAATGTGGCTTGAATTGATAAAGGATATGTTATGAACATGGATTTCATAACAGATCTACCTCGCTCATCCCGAAGGCATGATTCGATTTTGGTGATTGTGGATCGACTTACTAAATCAATCCATTTCTTGTTAGTCAAAACTGCGGATTCAGTAGAGGATTATACTAAGTTGTATATCAGAGAAATTTACAGGCTTCATGGGACCCAGTTTCCATTATTTCAGATCGTGGTGCTCAGTTCACGACACACTTTTGGAAGTCTTTCCACAAAGGATTGGGTACCAAGGTGAATCTCAACACATATTTTCATCCACAAACAGATAGCCAAGTAGAGCATACTATTTATATTTTTTAGGATATGTTAAGGGCATGTGTTCTTGATTTTAAAGGTAATTGGGATGATTATTTTCCTCTCATTGAATTTTCTCATAATAACAGTTACCATGCTAGCATCCATATGACACCGTTCGAAGCTCTATATAGGAGAAGGTGTAGATCGCCAACTGGTTGATACGAAGTTGGTAAAGCAGAGTTATTAGGACCAGACTTGGTCTATCATGCTATGGAGAAAGTCAAGTTGATTTAGGAGCGTTTGAAAATGGCTCAAAGTGGCAAATAGTCCTATTTTGATATGAGGCGTAAAGACTTGGAGTTTTAGGTTAATGATTAAGTATTTCTAAAATTTTCACCTATGAAAGGTGTCATGAGGTTTGGAAATAAGAGGAAGCTAAGTCCCAGATATATCGGACAATACATGATTTTTAGAAAGATTGACCAAGTGGCCTATGAGCTTGAATTTTCACAAGATTTAATTATTGTGCATCCATGGTTTCATGTATTCATGTCGAGAAAGTGTATGGGAGATCCGTCGTTGGTTGTTCCTACTGAATCCATTACAGTTAAGGATGTCCTAACCTAAAGAGATCCCTATGGCTATTTTGGATCGTCATATTCGCAAGTTGAAAACTAAGGAAATCGCCTCAATGAAAGTGTTATGGGGAAGTCAGAAAATTGAGGAGACTACATGGGAAGCCAAAGAGTACATGAAGTCCAGATATCTACACTTATTTGAGGAGCAAGCAAAAAGCGAATAAGGTAAATACCTTCAGTATTCATGTCATGTCCATTGCACATTCATGTCTCATGTTTCACGTCCATGTATTCAGTACTCATGTTCCATATTTCCATGTTCATATTTTCATGTAATTATGTCAATACAGTCCCCATGTTTCATGTCATGTTTTTTGCGTTCATGTACTCATGCCATGTCCAGTCTTATTCTTAACCATGATCCATTATTTGAGGATAAATCATCTCAAGGAGGAGATATTGTAACACCTCGTATCTTCAAACTAAGTCATGTTCATGATTAAGGAGAAAGGGAAGCCAAGACGGGGAGTTAAGTTGAAAATCCAATTTCAGTTTTGCAAACCCAGATTTACGCCAGAGAAAAATAGATCGTAAAAATTATTACGAAACGTAGATATGAGCCATATAAATTTCTCTTGAAATTGACGACGAGCAGTAAATTATATGGACCATATAATATTATACGACCCGTCCTTTTTATCATAATATTTCCTCTAGCTTTTGGCAGTCACTGGTTAGCTTCAATTGGGTGACGATCCGTTTATATAGACCGTACAAAATTATACGGCCCACACCCGGATCGTATAAAAAGCTACGGACCGTCGATTTCGACTGTAAAAGTCCCATCGACATGAACAACATAAATACGCAACTTAGTCCCAAAAATCAAATTTTCTTATTCTTTCAAGCCCTAGAACGAAGGTCTCTTCTTCCATTATCCTCATAACTCAAGGTAAGCCTTTTTTTTCATGCACTTCCATGCAATTCCAATCAAATATACACAATTCCTATGATGAATTCATTGTTCTTAACCTAGGGCTTTCAAGATAAACTCATCCCAATCTTTCAAGATTCAAGCTTTGGGTATCTTCTTCAAAGATTAGATTTTTATTGTAAGTACATGTGGGAATATCCATGTTCTTTCCCACGCCACACTTTTCCATGAAATATGAATTCTTCATAAGTTTAGGATTTTATTCTATTATCATGATAACACTAATACATGTAATATTATACGTCATGTATATATTACAATTCATAGAGTATGTTCATGATAGGTCATTGCGATTGTCATGAACTTGTTCGTAATCCATGAACGTATGTTTTGAATTCCATGACTTGTTAAACACAAGTTATAATCATTATTACTCAGTTCTATGAAGTTATACATATTTTCATGTTTTACACAAGCTATATTATAAATTTATTTACATGTTAAATTATAATCATAAATCATGTTTACAAGTTATATTTATGAAATTCATGAGCTTACAAGCTAACTATATTCAAGTACATATGTTGGGAGTTGCACAGATTACCGAGAAGGCTCGGATAGCCTGAAACTACGTTTGCTAGCGTAGGATAAGGATCGCTCCGCCTAGAGGACGATACCTTCATGTTACCCCTTTGTGGGATTATTGGATCCATCATGTCATGTTCATGTCTCGTGCCCCGGCAAGGTACGAGATGTCTTAGCTGACCGGGCAAAGATTTGATGCCACGTTCATGCGTAGTGGTTACATGTCAATTATACTAATGCTCTCCCCACATATATGTAAATATTCAGTTATACAGATTTTATACATGTTATTATACTCATGTCAAATCACGCTCATGTTCATTATTCAGTTTCATGTTCCTATTATATCATGTGTCTGGTTATTCTTTTAGTTGGTTTATATATAGTACAATTCAAATGTACTAACGTCCCTTTGTCCGGGGCCTGCACTTCACGGTGCAGGTACCAAGTTTCAGGACGACGGATATGCACGCTAGGACTTCACTTGTATCAGTTGTTTGTTAGTCCCATTTCATTCAGGGTATCAATTGGTTATTTTCATGATTATATTTTTTTACTAGAGGTATGTCAGAGCCTTGTCCTGATAAATAGTTTTGCAATCAAACTCATGTTTCAGAGGTTTCATAGACTAGACTAGTTAGCATATCATATATGTATTATCTTTCAGATTTATCATGTTTTATTCAGATATTTTCGCTATTATATTTCAGACTACATTTTCAGTATTATGTTTTACATGTTTTAGACCATTATTATTACATGTTTTGATGCCATGTTGATTAGCAAGTCATGTGGTTCGATCGGTCACATGTAATTAGGCATCGAGTGTCGTGTTTCGCCCAAACCATGAATCGGAGCATTACATAACTATGATTGAGTTTTTAACTTCGGTTTTTTTGTGAAGCCCTATATCATTTTTTCCCTTCAAAAACTCTCTAAAATATTGTAGACATGTGTGTTTCTCCCTCGAATTTCCTTTTGTATTCAGAAAAACTATGGACCAGAAACATCCTGTGCATCGCACAAGCATCACACCAGGCAAACCTGTAATATCTTCCAAGTGTTGTCCGATGCACAATCAGAAACTGTTTTATCCCATATGATGGTCATGTGACGCATGACTCCTCTTCAGGTCTGGGGATGGTTTTGAGTATTTTAAGACATCTTATTGCTTTTGCTAAATATTATATCGCATCATACGTTGTTAGTCTATTGAAAAAAAATTCTACTTTTCAAGATAGGAATAAGACCTGCGTATTCTATATCCTTCTCAAATTCCACTTTGAGAGATTTCAGGTTGTATGGTAAGTTGTTATCCTGTCTTAGACACGCCGTCAACTTCAAGTGAGTTCCAAACACCTCTGCTATGACTTAAACCCCTGAATTTATCCAAGCTAGTTATTAAAGCATTACATGGCATTATATAAAAGTCTTGAATTTGAGCCTTCATAATGATTTTTTATAATAGGGAGCCTTCCACATGAGGTGAACTTTGATTAGTCGAATCGTCAAAATGGGTATGAAACAAAGCTTCTGAAAGCCTATTAATTAATATTAGTAAGAAAACTAGATAAGGATAAAAAAAAATTAAAAAGAAATATTTTAAATTTTTTAGCGGTGTATAATTGACTATATACATAGAAGTTCCAAAAAAAGTTACTTCTAATAATTACACATTGAAGGCAAAACATTCTTTAACAAATGTGATTTCATACTATCGTTCGAACTCGAGACATCTAATTAAGGATAGAAAAATACTTATCATTCTACCACAACTCTTATTGGTATAGGTATAATTAAAGTTATTCAGAAACATGTTTCCTTTAACTGTACGACAATTAGAAGAAACGATATAAAAAAATTGTTTTAATTTTCCCCTCTAGTATCATTGTGTTTACCTAAAAGATAGGGAATAGTAAAAATAAGAAAAAGGAAATGTCGGTCCACTTTTTCATTGAAACAAATAGGAAAAGTTTACCTTAACAGTTACTAATATAGTACTATAATAATCACGGCATTGTAGTTAAAATATGGTAAAAGTTTGACCAAGGTGTTTTACACTTTTAAGATTTCAGATGGAAGTTAAATCTCACTGAGCTAGAGAGATGGTATAAGTAATTCACCTTTTAAATTCTTATTAATTGGTTCTTGTCCTTGACTAATTAAAAGCTGAAGACAAAATACTACTAGCTGTTAGTATTAGGAAATTAAATCCATGTGAATTTATTCAACGTACCTTCTAATGATATGAGACGAAATATCACATTCTTCCCTTATTATAACCTTAGGGTGGGTTTGTTCAAGGTCAATTTATGCAGGAATTATAAGATAAGAGTTGGTTATGCAGTAAGTAATAATGTGAGAATTATTAACATGATTAATAATATAAGAATCGTTATAACTGGACCATTCGTTTAAGATCATTTTTAGACTTCAGTTATTTTTGTAGGTGTATTGTATGAATTTAACATAACAAATTTTTAGATCGGACACAATAATATCACACAGAATTATATTCTAACAATTAATAGGGATAAATCACGTACTCATTTGAGTCATGTTAGACTGTAGAATGATGATAACATCAATAGATTAGTTACCACACACTTATTTATCGCTCTTTGCATACATTAATCGTATTATTGTAATGGTATGTTAGAGAGTAAGCCTAGCTACGATTATTGCAATCCTAATGAGCTCTCTCGTTATGCGTCTCATTAGGTTAAACCTACACTTACCATCTCACTAGACCGATCAAACACATAAAATGGATGATCTAATATTCAATTATTATACTTTTAACTGGATTCATGTTTAAGAACTATCATACAACCCTAAAATATAAATAAAATGCTTCAAGTAATGTAATCTCATTTTTCAATATATATATTGTTACTGCACATACTAATATTCTATAGTCTATTATGCATGAAAGAACACATAAATGTTCGCAATTTTTGTATTATGCTGAAACTCTAATAAAGTTAATTTCACAGGTTAAAAGTAGATGAAGAAAGGGGAAAAAGGATTGGGAGGGGGGTTATTACGACAAAGTTCTTTGACACACATCATTACATTTGGGCTCTATTTCTCACAAATAGTCCATTCAATGGGCTGCTAATGTAGAAAGGCCCATTAATGGGCATTTTATGGACTTACACGCCTTTTGGGCTTTACCCATTTCAAAGTTGTGAAAGCCTCTTTATTTAACCAAAAAAAAAAGATGATGTAACTATAGCCAGTGGCGGATGGAGTGTTCAAGCACGATTCATCTAAAATCAGTATTTTCAACGAAAAATATAAATTTATATGTAAAAATTGATTAAAATTGTAATATCTAATATGTCTAAACCCATAATTTTTAAAATTTAATGAGTTTGAACCTAAGTTTAAATCATGAATCCGCTCTGGCTATAGCCTAAATTGATACAACTTTATTTGTGTTATCACAATGACTCAAGAACATCAATTAGCCAATTACATCTTTTTATAACTGTTTAAAAGAAGAAATATAACGAATAATTACATAAAAGTTTTAAGAAAACAAATTAGAAAAAATCATCTGAAATGAAGAATAATTTTGTGAAAATATTTTTATAATTGTTTTGCGGGTAATGTTTTGTTAACTTCATTGCAAAAACAAAAATAACCCTATCGGTCATTATCATGAGAGTGAGTGAGAAGTGTGTATCACAATTAAAACATATTTCTAAGCAGTATCATTTACACGATCGCCTGTGTAGATTTATCTTTGAAAACTGACCACTTTTTCAAAAATAAATCTCGTACTAGTTTGAAGTTTAAACTTCAAAATAGGTGATCACTTGCTACATATATTATTTTGAATAAATTTTCAACCTCCAAATATAAGGCCACAAAAGTTAGATGACATTTCAAATGTAGATGATAATTTGACTCATAGATTGTGAATTTTTTCAATTTTCATAATAATAAGTCTCAATAAAATCTAGACTTATTTGAAACGTCTAACATGTCTTTACTAATATATTGTCTACAACAACAACAACAGTATACTCAAGTTCAGTGTAATTCCACAAATAGAGTTTGGAAAGGCTAGGACGTACATAGACCTTACCTCTATCTTTGTGGTAGACCTGTCCAAAGCTCGGGTCGGGTGGCTTTTTTTTTCCTGCTTGCCCGACCCTGACCCTATTTTTTTAAAAAAATTCCGACCCTGGCCCTGACCCTTCGGGGACCCTATGGGTCATGGGTCAGCCCTGACCCGTCGGAAGGGGGACGGGATTTGGCATGCCGGGCCGGGTCGGGTCGAGGAATTTTTTTTAAAAAAAATTGAATTTCCAAAACTGAAATTGACATTCACACCTACACTACCATGAAATTTCGACGTTGAAATCTATTGGTGGCGGTTTGGCAGGCCCCGCCTCGAAAATATACGCAAAATCAATAAAAATCGGGTAAAACGGACATCCGAGCGCAGAGTTATGACCATTTAATGTTTCACCAATTTACAACTATTTTCTCTCCCTACATTATGCTTCTGTGATTTTAACAGAACAACTAATAATATAAACATATAATTAATAATCAGCTACCGTTTTTATTTTATTTTATATCGAGCTCAATGTAGATTAGAGCAATACATATATTATAAAACACATGCATTATATCACTTAAATATTAATGGCAAAAATATATATAAGTACAAAATAAATATTAATGAAGGAAAAATAATATAAATTATATTAAAAAATACGCGGGTCGGGTCGGATGTCCATTTTTTCGAGTCGGGTGGCTCGCGGGTCAGCTATAAGCCGACCCTGATCCTGGTTTTTCGGGTCGGGCCGGGCGGGTCCCCAACCCGTTGGACATGTCTACTTTGTGGGGTAGAAAGACTATTTCCGATAGACCCTCGGCTAAAAATAAATGTAGTCAATGCAGGAATTCAAAGAAAATAAGACAATAAGATATTACGATAAAAAACAAAGAAGAAACACATACACACATACAAGTATGGATCTACGCGAATCTGAATAATACTAGAAAGAAAATGAGAAGAGGAGGTGAAGAGGTTAGCCCCCTATCTCTCTCACACACAGTGTGACAAAATTCAAGGACCTACTAACCTTCTATATAATTCTCGACCTCCAAATACTAATATATTGTCTACGAAGCTATAAAAATGCGAAAGAAAGAAACTAAGAAGATATTAGAAAATCTACAACCGGAAAAAACAAAATACAATAAGAAAAAACATAATTATTCCTTGATCTCCAAAGTTTGATATGATATATCTATTTCATACATTAACGGTCAATTATAATGTGCAAAAAGGAAATATTTATCCTCTTTTTCAAAAGAAGTTCTTAAAATTAAACAAAAATTATGTTATGCGAGAGCAACGAGAAACAAATTGCACAATTAAGAAAACAGTTGACAAGAGGGGGTTGCTCAGATAGTAAGCGTCCTCCACTTTCAATCTGAAGGTTGTGAGTTTGAGTCGTCAAGGGAGCAAAGGAGGGAATCCATGGGGGAGGGGTTTAAAAAAATTAAGAAAACAGTTCTTTTTAGTATTTCTAATACAAATATACAGTAATTTAATTTGAATTTTCTAGTACACGATACTGATTGAGTGCAAGCATGAATAATAAAAAATTTAAGATGGCCAAACCGTTTGAATTTTTTTCCTATGAATCATTTAGTTAAAACATTTCTTTTGAATTAAATTTCTAAAATAAATATATGTTAATTTAATTTGAATTTTCAAGTACAAAATAATGATTGTAGAAAATAATGCAAGCATGAATATTAAAAAAACAACTTGGTCAAACCGTTCTGAATTTTTTTTCCTATGAATCATTTAATGAAAACATTTTTTGAAAAAAAAAAATCTAACACAAATATATGTTATTTTAATTTGAATTTTCAAGTACAAGAAGGGAGTCGAGGAGCAACGGTAAAGTTGTCTATGTTTAATCAATAGGTTACAAGTTTAAATCGTGAATGCAGTCATTAATGCTTGCATTAGAGTAAGCTATCAACATACGCGAAATGTTTTATACACTGGACTACCTATTTCCAAATTACAAGATAATGATGATTGATGAAAATAATGCAAGCATGAATAGAAAATAATAAATTAGTCAAATCGTTTGAATTTTCATCCTCTGAATCATTTAAGAATAATGAGAGTATATATATGTTTGAATTCAAAGATTGGATCTGAGCTAAGATTAGGTTAGATTTGTTCAAAAGTTTTAGGTCGGCGTAGCTTATGTTATGTAAGATATTCTCCAATTTGTCAGATGCCATACGTAGTCAAGCCTAATTTTTAATTTATACTATCAGCCAAGAATATTAATTAACTTCATTTTTACCGGTTAGTCAAATTACTAGACCTTATGCTACTTTCAATTGTGCTCAATTGTACATTAATCGGATTTGATGATTAAACAAGATTTTCATCAATCTAGTTTGGTGATTAAACAAGATTTTCTTCAATCTAATTTGGTGATTAAACAAGATTTTCTTCAATCTAGGAAAAGGATGTAAGTTACGGGGAAGGGATTGTTACACTATCAATGTAGTATAACTGAAGTACTATCATAAACGATAACCCTTGTTCGGATCATGTCTCACAATCTCAGTACATATGGCCAAGGCGATTCCACATATCAGCCTTCAAGGTCATAATGGGACTAGGGTGGGCAAAAAATTCGGAGAACTGAAAAAACCGAACCGAATCGGCTGTTTGGTTCGGTTTTTATTCTGTTTTAAAAAAAAAACGATTTGAAAAATCAAACCGAATCAGGATTTAGTGATTCGGTTCGGTTTTTAAATTTTGAATACGAACCGAACTGAAAAAAATGAATTAAATATATAATTATTCTTATTTTTTATTTTAGGCTACTACTATCTCTTGAATCATAACCACTGAAGTCAATCTATGAAGTTTTTATGGAAGTCGAATGCGGCATGAACTTGATTAACATATCACAGAAGCATTGACATAACATGTAGGAAGAGAAAGTAGTTGTAAATAGGTGAAACTTTAAATGGTCACAACTCTACGCTCGGATGTCCGTTTTACCCGATTTATTTTTGATTTTGCGTATTTTTTTTAGACGGGGCCGGTCAAACAGCCGTAAGGCGGTTTGGCGCAGCCAATTTTTAGAAAACGTCTGTTTTCCAATCAATTTGTGTTTTTCCCAAATCGATTTCTAATTTTCTTTTTCTTTAGTCAAGATCTCACGATATACAATACATTTCAACGTTGAAATTTCGTGGTAATGTAGGGGTGAATGCCAATTTCAGTTTTGGAAATTCAATTTTTTTAAAAAAATAAAATCCCCGACCCGACCTACTAGAAAAAACCGATATAATCCGATACGTTCGGCGATATAAACCGAACATATCGGGTTTTTTTAAAAAATAAAGTTGGATTCATTTTTTTAAAAATAAAAAACAATTTTTATTCGGTTCATATTTTTCGGATACAAAACCGATATAAACCAATATACGTCCACCCCTAAATGGGACCGTCCAGAAAATGCTAATTAAAGCGGAAAACAACAAAATATAACACAACAAGGAGTGAATCAAATGCTTGATAACAAGTTAATTATAATTTTGATCAAGTTACCCATTAACACTATTACAAAATTTACTTGTAATTATCTTATAAGTAATCTAATTATTTAAATATTTTTTTATAATGTCAGTACGATAAAACATAAACTCAAAAAGAAAAAATAGCATGAGTCTCTAATTAATTGACTTGGTAAGAGTAATGTCACATCTACATATCGATGTGTATAGCTATTAGTGACCACAATCTTTATTTGTTTAACGTTGAGGGTCATATCAATTTTGTTCAAATTAGCCAATACACATGAGAAGACCATTTAAAGTTGGGATTGCCTTTTTGTCAAAACAAACTTGACCTCTCAAGTTTATTAGCCAAAACTTTTGCTTCTCAAAATTTACTAGGACTACAGTGTCAAAGAAGTATAATTTGGTGGACCTAACTAGCTAAAATATTCAGTTAATAGGTCATGATCTCACAAGACTGCTAATATAAATTTGTAAATCACAATATGGTGGTTTCAAAACTATTGTTAATATAACATTATTATTTGCTCAAGTTCTTTAATGCAAACTGCAAAGTAAGATATAGATAAGAAATTAGGAAAAAAGAGAGAGAAGCAATCATATTAGCAATGGGATCATGATCTCGCAAGAGATATATTTCGTCAAGCAACTGATCGCTTACCATAACCTTCATTGCATGACACCATCAAGGATTATGACCCTTAATTAGAGGTCTGATCAGACTCGAGCACTTAAAATGAAAAATATCTTATAAAGGAGCTTTTTTAGTAGAGTTTATGCTATGTGAATTCAAATTAGTTGTGATCCAAAGCGAGAGCTATCCGATGGAAACCAAAAAAGAAAACTTAATTTGTCACATTCATTTATCATTCCAACCTTCCACTAGGGAGGATTACCGTAAATAGATATAATCTCTTGAAAATTAGATTAAACTAGTGAATTTATCCGTCTTTCGCGCGATCATAAAAACATCAATAATTTTTTTAATATAATATAAATAAACATATTTATATATATATATTGACTAAATTAGAAACCGTCTCTTTGAGATCACCGTGTAAGAAAACATTTTTCGTATCCAACTAATGAATGAGCCATGCTTTTGAAAGAGCCAGACTGAGAACAATGCGAATGGTTGCCGGTTTGACCACCATGGCCATCATCCAAAAATTATAATAACTAGACACGGAATTATACAATTTAGCAAACGGAAATTCGATTTCATAAAAAATGACATGGCGACTATTTATGATTTTATTAGAAGATAAATCAAAACATTTGTAACTACGATGACTAGACGGATAACCCAAAAACACACAAGCAGTAGAACTAGCTTGAAGTTTGTTAACTGTAGTGGACGGAAAAAGTGGATAGCACAAACATCTAAACACCCAAAGATGAGAATACGAATGATTTTTATGATAAATAATTTTTAGTGGAGATTGGTATGCTAATCATTTGCTATGGAGTATGTTAAGGAGGTAAGTAGTCATTTGTAATGCATGATGCGAAAAAGAAGGTGGTAATGAAGCCTGGGCTAGTAAAGTTCAAACAATATTATTAATGGTACGAATTTTTCTTTCGGCTTTTCCATTTTGGGAGGACGTATGAGGACAAGAAAACCGAAAAGATATTCCATTAGTGTTACAAAATTTCTGAAATGACCCATTATCAAATTCTCTTCAATTATCACATTGAATGTTTCTAATTTTCCGTTCAAATTATGTACGGATGAATGCTCTAAACGTTAGGAATGTGAAAAAAACTTGAGACTTTTTAGATAAATGAAAGGTCCACAAAAAAATTAGAATAATCATTAAAAAAACAACACATAATAATGGTGGCCCAAAGAGCTCAACACAGGAAATGTCCACAAATCACTATGAATAATATCAAATGACAACAAAGTACTAGAAGTTGAGGCTACAAATGATAATTTAACATGTTTCCCAAATGGGCAAGAAGGACACATATTAGTACTTTGCGTACTATTACAATCATTAAATTATTGGTTTTAAAAGAAGAAAGAACAGATGCCCCCAGATGACCCAAACGTGCATGCCACAATGAAGGTGCTAGAGCGGCAAACGTTGATAGTGTGGCTTGATTAGTGAAAGTGGTGGAGGTGGTGGTGATTGGATAAAGCTCTCCACGACTATTACATCTCATTAGAGGTATCCCCGTCGTGAAATCCTTTACAGAAAATCGAAAAGGGTCAAAATCAACAGAAACTCAATTATCAGTTGTAAATTTTTGAACAGACACCAAATATTTAATTAAGTGAGGAGCATGAAGGACATTTTTCAAGGCTAAAGGTAGGTTCGAGGGAGATAAATATGTGTGACCATAACCACGAATTGGAATTGAATTACCATTACCAATAATTATGCCACGAGTTTTGCTCAAATTGAATAAGACGAGAGATTACCTGGCACGGACGTCATATGAGAAGTGACCCCGGTGTTCATGTACCAATTTGCATCCGGAGAATTTAATCCAAGTGTATGCATCGCTGCCTCGATATTCGTCGGACTCGGGTGGGCTGGCTGCTAGGCCGTGTAGGCCTGAGGAGGTCTCAGCCCAAGGATGGAATTTGGTTGCCATTGCTGGCTGTTGTTCTTCCCGGCCCAACTGGCCGATGGGTCTGACTACTGGGCCTGGCCCAGTTTGATGTTGCGTACGGGCAATATGTCGTGGGCCATTGCCAAGCCTACCAGCCATTGTGACCGGTTGCCCACTGCCCAGGCCCCGACTATTGAAGCCCCTGCCAGCTGCCACCTTGGCCACCATTGCCGCCACTGCCGCCGCCGCAGTTGCCACCTTTGTCGCCATCGCGGCCGCTGCCTTTCCCGTCAGAATTTCGATTTTGACCCCATTTTCCACCACCGTTGTTCCGGTTTCGAGTAGAATTACTCGAATATGATGGAGAGTAGGATAATTTTACATGTACAAGAACTCTACTAATTATGGTAAAATATATATAAAGTTTTTCCTAATACAAGATTACTACCATA
This sequence comes from Anisodus acutangulus, assembly GCA_029783415.1. Classification (NCBI taxonomy): domain Eukaryota; kingdom Viridiplantae; phylum Streptophyta; class Magnoliopsida; order Solanales; family Solanaceae; genus Anisodus; species Anisodus acutangulus. The sequence continues at coordinate 8,605,984 of CM056498.1, read as the reverse complement.
ATTATACATGTACAAGAACTCTACTAATTATGGTAAAATATATACAAAATCTACCTAAGTGATATACACGGTCACGGTATGGTCAAACCGTGTATACACCGTATCTTTCAATTGACAAAAGCACAAACCTAAATAAACCACACCTTGTCAAAATTCAACATAAAAATGCCCCAATAAGCCTCTGATGAACAAATATTGCATAGTTCCATTATCTTATTGATGAAGCACACTATCAGAATAAACCTTGAAGAAAAAATAACTGGATTACTATCTGATTTCTTTTGTTGTAACTTAAAATTTAGAGGAAGAAGGGGAAAGGAGCCGGTTATAAACTATAATAAAGGATGAGGAATTTTACGCGGGAAGGAAAATAGTCATGTAGTTAATGGGCTCTTAAAAGTCACGTTTAGTAGAATTTGAAGTGACGAGGAAGGAAAATAGTCATGTAGTTAATGGGCTCTTACAAGTCACGTTTAGAAGAATTTGAAGTGACGACAGTTTTTTTTTGGAATGGGAAACCTTTTTTTAATAATATAAAAAATGATTAAAATGTCAAAAAAAAAATAGAAATGAAGGTCATAGAGAGGTGTCACAAGGTGACCTTGTATATGCCTAGTTTTATACTATATATAAATATAAATACTTTATAATAATACATGTTATTATCAGTCATCCAAAATGCAAATACAGGAGTTTCAATCGACACGGATTTGTAAATAAGAAAATAACGTATTTTTTAAAAACAACATAAATAAATAAACTAAGACGACTGCAGTACTAGAAAAAGTATAAAGTAAGCATCAATTTAGGGATAAGAAGTACTGTTATAAACTGGGTACAGTAACTTTAGATTTAAACTCGCTTACACGATGAATTAAAATTTAATACAAAATTAGGGTTTGGACCAAAGATATTGAATTCATCAAAATTCATACTATAAACGATATATTCGTCCCAGTTGGTCAATCATCGAAGAAGTTGTTGGGCTCAACTAATCCGTACATATTATGTGATATTGTTCATTTTGGGCCAAACCCGCACGGTTTTCTTCAAAAGACCTTTTCACTATGTGTCACCCACATCATTAGAGTATTATGGCAATCAAAGCCTGCTACGTCTTCTTGTCTGTGCGTCTTCAAACTGGGCCCGTGCCATCTTTCTGCCATCGTCATACTCGTCCTATCGAACCTGGGCTCTAATACCAGTTGTTGGGCTTAATCAGCTCACAAATACTCTTAATATGGTGTGATATTGTCCATTTTGAGCCAAGTTTGCACAGTTTTCCTTGAGACCTTACACCATTAAGAGATATCTGCACCCTATAAGTTGGTGAAAGTGCAAGGAGGGCCTAGTCGACTAAGTACTGAAGATAAATGACACAAGATGTTTTATACTGATTCGAACTCAATGTGAATCATAATCCAGTCTCATTGGATTGCAAGGATGTTCTCTGCAACTCTTTTAAGGTTCAGTTTGGTACAAGGATGATTTGAATGAAGTCCCTAAGTCTACACTCAAACACTCTTGATCTTTTTGATACAATGCCTCATCGACTATACTATCTCTTCTCACTTTTTTGTATACACTATTAATCACTCAGAGATTACAATGCTTATTAAAAGTAAGACAGAGAGCTTGAGAAATTGAGACAAAAGTATAAATTTTCTTCGTCTGTGGAGTCTTCTTTAAGTAGTAGAGGTGTAGTCATTTGACCCCTTCGTCTGTGATCCTATTTTTAAGAATAAGGTTAGAGCTTGATATTCTACGATGTCTTTCCTTGCTTGAGAAGATCTTGCTTGTCGACTGGAATATATTCTAGTCATGTTGGTTCAACCATCTTTTGATGTTTGCTCGTCGATAGTCAATCAATTAATTTGTCACTCATAGGCTTTTTTCAGTTGACTTATTGTGATAAGTCGACTGGTTTGACCTTATAAAACTATGATTGGTAGATTTTCGTAAATTGTTTAATTGTAGTCGCAAATCATCAACTTCTTCTTGAAGAAAATCTTTTTCAATTTCACAAACTTCTAGGTTAAATTCCCAGTCTTTCTTTTCTTTTATCAATTTTCTATATTCATCAAAAAACTTTATTTAGATCCTCAAGAGTTTGATCAAGCAACTCTTGAGTTTCATGACACTTAGAACAAGAGTAGGGTCTTACCTCGCTGGTTTCACCAATTGCCATGAAGCATATGTTTTCCGTTTCATCATTCTCGTCTTCTGAGATTTCATCCTCGTTCCAACTGCTGAGTGCTATTTATTTTTGTTGTCCTTGAAATGATTTTTTTTTTTACTCTGGACACTCAGAGGCTATGTGACCATATTTTCTACATTCATAGCATTTCTCATCATTCCTAGGTTGATCACTTTGAGATTTGCCTTTTCTAAAGTTGGAAGAGTTTCTTTTGTTGTTTATAGATCTTCTCATGGCTTCAACTTCAGATCTAGATATCATTGCAACTTCCTCTTCTCTAATATCATCATCAAATTTCTCAACTTGATATTTGAATGCTACAACTTTCTTCTTTCTTTCATCTGGTCCGATCTTATTCAGATAGGTCTTTTCAAAAGCTATCAAGTCTCCTCTTACTTCATCATATGTTTGTGTTTTCAGATTTATACACTCAAGAGCAACAACTTTAGCATGTCACTGTGGAGAAAGGCATCTTGGTATCTTTCTTATGTTATCCACAGATGTGAAGACTTTCCTTGAGGCCTTGCTCGTAGGATCTTGTTAAATCTAGCAAATATGTCTTCCACTATTTTTTCAATATTTCATTTTGAACGTTTCATATTTATAGGCAAAGATACTAACAATAGATTCCTTTACTTTATTTGTTCCTTCATATGTGACCTCAAGTTTATCCCATATTTTATTAGCAATTTCACATATGGAGATCTTTTTATATTCTTCTCTACTGATTGCATTGTATAGTACATTCCTTACCTTTGAGTTTATTTGAATAACCTCCATTTGTGGGTCAGTATAGTCGGCTAAAGAAGCCAACTCATCAGTTGATGCATCATCATCCTTCTTGTTATCATTAGTCTTTGCTTTAGGCATAAGAATATCTTCCAACTTGATAACCCTCCAGATCTTACCATCATATGATTTGATGTAAGTTTTCATTATTACTTTCCAATGAGAGAAATGCTTTCCATTAAAATAGGGTGGTCTAGTTTGGGAAGTGCCTTCTTGAAATAGGGCTCCAGCACTAACGTGATTAGACATGATCTTTTTCTCACTTGTTGTTAAGCAAATAAAATGTGAGACCTTGCTCTGATACCAATTGAAAGTGCAAGAGGGGGGGGGTGAATTATAATTTTTCATTTTACCAGTCGACTACCTTTAAGGTGCTAGTCAACTCCTAACAGATATAGTGCAGAATGTACGTACTGAAGATAAATGACACAAGATGTTTTATACTGATTCAAACTCAATATGAATCCTAATACAGTCCTATTGGGGTGAAAAGATGTTCTCTACGACTCTTTAAGGTTCGGTTTGGTAAAAAGATGGTTTGAATGAAGTCATAAGTCTACACTCAAACACTCTTGATCTTTTTTATACAATGCCTCACCAACTATATTATATCTCTTCTCACTTTTTTGTATACACTATTAATCACTCAGAGATTACAGTGCTTATTAAAAGTAAGGTAGAGATCTTGAGAAGTTGAGACAAAAGTATAACTTTTCTTCGTCTGTGGAGTCTTATTTATGTAGTAGTGGTGTAGTCGTTTGACCCCTTCGTCTGTGATCTTATTTCTAAGAATAAGGTTAGAGCTCTATATTCTACGATGTCTTTCCTTGCTTGAGAAGATCTTGTTTGTCGATTGGAATATCTTCTAGTCATGTTGGTTCAACCTTCTTTTGATGTTTGCTCACCATTAGTCAATCAATTAATATGTTCATCATTGATTGGTTCAACCTTCCTTTGATATTTGCTCGTTGGTAGTCAAACAATTAATGCGTCCGTCCTTGATTTGATTCTTGGTATAAGCTTCCATAAATACATAGATTTACATATCCGTGTATTATTATCTCTTTAGTCTTTGCGGCTGGGCTGGGCTTTGATGGCTGGGCTTTGAAGGCTGGGCTTGTGACCTTGACTGTTGGGTTGACTGCAAAGTCAGCTACGTGGACTTTATGGTAGTCCATTTATGTCTTGAGAATCTTTGAGTATTTTCTACATACAATTATAAGTCATCATTAAAATCTTGACACTAACAATCTCTCTCTGTTTGATGATGACAATAAATACTCAAGATGTAGTCAACTTCCCTGTTATGTTCTGACAACTTAGTCAATTGAGAGTAGTCTGCTCCCCATGAGTAGTTGACTTTGTCGAAGTGGTTGCTCCCCCTGAATGGTCGACTCTTACTGCTTCTTTTCTACCTTTGGCATCAATAAAAAAAATAGAGAGAAACATAACATATATATAAATGTAGAGAAACAAAAGATTGTATCTGGACTTATCCACAAAACACATCAAACATTTAACTAGCACAAAAAAAAGTTAAGATTTCTACTTCTGCTCTTGCACATGTTCATCAGCCTGCTCTGGCTCTTGCTCATCCATATGCTCATGTTCATTTTCCTGCGCCTGTGCTTGCTTCTGCTGCTGCTCAGCAAAGGGTCTAAGAAAATAGGCCAATGTTTTTACTACTGCATCCTTCATAGCCTTCATTATGTCAGGCATTTTCTTTGGAATGTCATTAACACAAGTCTGAACTTTGGTAGTCAACTTGGCAGCTTCCTTGAGAGCCTGATGGGGTTTGACACGCATGCGTACCACATCTGCACTGGTTTCTTTGGCGGCGAATGTCATTTTTTCAACCTAAATTTTAATGGATTTGAGCTTGACATCGAGAGCAGTTATTTGGACAAGGATTTCAGTAGAGCTTTTCAGGATGGGGGTTGACTTGTGAGGTGGAAAGCTTTATTTTAACATTGGTTAGAGGACAGAGAGTATTAAGATCATTTTCGACCTTCTTAAGGATCCACACACCATTGACGCAGACATACCCCATGCTTACAAAAACACATCATAACATTCCTTAGTGCGAAGGGATGAGTGGTCATCGAGACTTATATTATTGTATTCCATATTATGGGTAATCAACATTTCATATGGCAGATTTATAGGATCAGACACAGATTCAAGCATACGATTGATAATGAGAAAGGAAAGATTCAACTTACGTTTGTGGACCAAGCAGTAAGTAAGCAGGGTATCATGCTGAGTGAGGGTAGACAGAGAACCTACACGAGGCATTAAGGTGGTAGCAACAATGTGGGTCAAAACATGAGTTTCAAAAGAGAGATTCCTAGGACCTAACAATGGAGGAACAAAACTGGATGATTCAAAAGAGAGACGTCTTTTTGCTTGTTCAAAAGAGACTTTAAAATCAGTAGGCCAAGAGTTTTTGGGTAAATCAGAGAACCCAGAGCTTTTGATGTTAAATTTTTTTTATCAAAACTGGCATAGTCAAACAAGATACGAGTCCTAAACACCAAGGTTTCAACTTCATCATCTTTGGTCGTTCTGAGATTTGCATAAAACATGCGAATGTGGTGCTCATAAACACGAGGAGATGAATAATAAAAAATAGTTGACCATCCCTAAAAGTCGAAAACCTGTTGAATATTATAGTGAAGAGAGAAAGTAACTTCAAAATCCATAATACGACATGAGCATAGAATTTACCATAAAGAGAGTGAAATATATCGGAGTATGGTGTGCCCCAGAAATTTCTATGATCATTGAAGGCAGAGTCATAATCAAACTTGATTCTTTTGGATGGTTCACCATGCTCACTTACGGTGGCGGTATGCTTACCAGAGAATTTTTTATATATGAAATTGGAAAAGTTGTGAGGAGATGATGACATAGAGCCATCAGAGTCTATATGAACGGGAGAATATGGTTTTATTTTGGTAGGCTTAGTGCGAGTGCTTCGTCGGGTAGTTTTAGAAGAGGATTTATTGGTTTCGGCCATGGTGGAAAGTGAGGAAGTTTTTGGGATAGAGAGTGAGAATGGAGAGAATGAGGGATTAAGAAGAGTGTGAAAGTGGAAAAGGTAAGTGAAAGAGAAAGGGTTTATGGGAAAGAGAGATCGACAAAGTAGCAGGGATGATGATGAAATATAGATAGTCAAATCAGTTTTAATGTGAAGGGTAGAGATGTGTAAGGTAAGAGTAGGATAATTATGTGAAAAGATTTTGGAATAAACGAGTAATTAATATTACACTACTACACATAAGGAAACACATATGTTAAACATGTTGGGCAATAATACCTAGTGATTTTCTAAGCATGCAAAATCTTTCATCCAATAAGGATTTTATAAATATGTCAACTAGTTGATTATCAGTACAAATAAAATATAGTTCAATATCTCCCCTAAGTACATGATCTCTAATAAAATGATGCTTGATGTCTATATATTTTGCTCTAGAATGATGCACATAATTTTTTGTTAACAGATAGCACTAGAGTTGTCACAAATTTTTTTAACATGTTTAAATAGCAAATTATAATCACTTAATTGATGGGTCATCTATAGAAATTGAGTACAACATTGTCCAATAGCAATATATTCAGCTTCAGGGGTAGATAATGATATACTCCCTTGTTTCTTATTTTTCCAAGAAATTAAAGATTGACCAAGTAGTTGACATGTACCATTGGTACTTTTACGATCATCTTTATTGCCTGCAAAATCAGCATCAGAAAAGTCTTCTAGTTTGAAGGAGTCAGTTTTAGGATATAATAACTCATGAAAGGTTGTGTCAATTAAATATCGATTGATTATTTTGACAACACTAAGGTGGGATTCCTTTGGAGCAGACTGATACCTGACATATCTACATACACTGAACATAATGTCTGGTCGACTAGAAGTAAGATAGAGTAATGATCCAATTATTCTCCTATACTTAGTTTTATCAAAAGGTTTTCCTTCATCAACCTTGTGTATTGAACATGTTGGACTCATTGGAGTCCTCATTGCTTTTACATCACTCATACCAAACTTTTGAATGAGTTTTTTGGTATATTTGGTTTGGCAAATGAATATTCCCTTTTCAGATTGTTGAATTTGTAGCCCCAAGAAGAGAGTTAATTCTCCCATCATGCTCGTCTCAAATTCACTTTTCATGATATTAGAGAAATCCTTACACATAGAAGGGTTAGTACTTTCAAAAATAATATCATCAACATAAATTTGAATAATGAGATTTCCGAAGGAGGTTTTTTTACTAAATAGTGTAGAGTCAATTTTGCCTCTTGAAAAACTATGTTCAACTAGAAAAGCACTTAGCCTATCATACCAGGCCTGTGGGGCTAGTTAAAGTCCATATAGAGCTTTAGAAAGTTTGAACACGTGATAAGGAAATTTTGAATTTTCAAAACCAGGTAGTTGTTTAACAAATAATTCTTCATCAATGAAACTATTTAAAAAAGCATTATTAATATCCATTTGAAATAATTAAAGCCTTTAAACGCAACATAAGCAAATAACATTTGAATTGATTCTAATCGGGCAATTGGAGCAAAGGTTTCATCATAGTCGACTCCTTCTTGTTGTGAGTAACCTTGTGCGACCAATCGAGCCTTATTTCTTATTACTTTACCAGCTTCATTAAACGTATTTCAAAATATCCATTTGGTTCCCACAACTAAAGCATTCTTATGTCTGGGTATTAGACTCCGTACTTTATTTTTCTCAAATTGGTCTAATTCTTCCTTCATGGCTATTACCCAGTGATCATCCTTCAAAGTTTCATCAACTTCATTTGTCTCTAATTGTGATATGAGAGCCAAGTAGGGGTGACCAATGGGGCAGGTTCGGGGCGGAGCAGGTCCCGGCGGGACGGGGGGTACGGCGGGACCGGTACCCAGGCGGGACTGGTGGGCCGAGACTGGCGGGTTCTGCTGATGTCCCATCCCGGTCCCGTCGGAAAAGAGGACCGGTAATTATCTGGTCGGAGCGGGATGGGGTCGGGATCGGGGCGGGATGGGGTCGGGATCGGGTTTTTTTTTGTTTTTTTACACTTAATTTAAAAAAATAACATATAAACAAGATAGTGTAATAAAAATATCTCAAGACTGTTTTTATGCTTCTTATATTATTTAATAGAAATATAATTTTTTTGTAATACAATTGTCAGAATTACAACTTTGTGGTATTGAAAGTTGTAAATAACATAGTAAAATTGCAATTAAAAAAATTACATATTTAAAAACACCTTTTCTAGTTTCTTTATAATTTCTTGTGGTTATTCGGTTGGAATTGGTATTTGTTGGTCAAATTGCCCGACGTCGCTTCCACCCCCGTCGGATAAGATTTTATTGTAGTTTTCGTCTTCTTATTCGTTGATCTCCGGTTGACCGCACCTTCTCCGCTCCGCTCGTATCCAATCTATGAATAATACTGCAATCTCCAAGCTGTCTCCCGCTAATTAGTGTATGTGCTCTCCTATTTGAAATTTGTCGATCGAAAAAGTGCTTTCAGACGCTGTTGATGACGCTTGAACGTTCAACACATCTCGGGCCATCTTTGACAGTGTTGGAAATGTCTTCTCATTCTCCCTCCAATAATTCAACAAGTATTCACGTCCTTCTTCATTGAGAACTTCTTGGTACAGTACAACACCCTGCAAAACAAAAACATCAAACTCGCTAACTTGGTTAGTAATGTTACCACTATACATTCTATTTCTAAGGCTTTCAATACTAGCCGCAGAAACAACATGTCTTTTTGGAGAAGAAGAAGGAGAAGAAGCTGAAGAAGATGAAGAAGATGAAGGAGGAGAAGGAGAAGGAGGAGAAGAAGAAGGAGAATGAAGAAGGAGGAGAAGGAAGAAGAAGGAGAAGGAGAAGAAGGAGAAGAAGGAGAAGGAGGAGAAGGAGGGAGAAGGAGGAGAAGAAGGAGAGCATGAAGAAGAGGAAGGAGGGAGAAGAAGAAGAGAGGGAGAATAAGAAGAAGAAGAAGAGGGGAGAATAAGAAGAGGAAGAAGAAGAAGAAGAGGACGAGGAAGAGGAGGAGGAAGAAGAGGACGAGGAAGAGGAGGAGGAGGAAGAGGAGGAGGAAGGAGGAAGAAGAAGAAGAAGGAGGAGGAAGAAGAAGAAGAAGAAGAAGAAGAAGAAGAAGAAGAAGAAGAAGAAGAGAAGAGGAAGAAGGAGGAAGGGAGGAAAGAAGGAGGAAGAAGAAGGAGGAAGAAGGAGGAAGAAGAAGGAAGAAGAAGGAGGAGGAAGAAGGAAGAAGGAAGAAGAAGAAGAAGAAGGAAGAAGGAAGAAGAAGGAAGAAGAAGGAAGAAGAAGGAGGAAGAAGGAGGAAGAAGAAGGAGGAAGAAGGAAGAAGAAGGAAGAAGAAGGAGGAAGGAGGAAGGAGGAAGAAGGAGAAGAAGGAGGAGAAGGAGAAGAAGGAGGAGAAGGAGAAGGAGGAGGAGGAGGAGGAGGAGAAGGAGAAGGAGAAGCAGAGGAGGAGGAGGAGGAGGATGAGGAGGAGGAAGGAGGAGGAGGAGGAGGAGGAAGAAGGAAGAAGGAGGAGGAAGAAGGAAGAAGGAAGAAGGAGAAGAAGGAGGGAAGAGGAAGGAGGAAGAAGGAGGAGGAAGAAGAAGATGAGGAGGAAGAAGGAGGAGGAAGAAGAAGAAGGAAGAAGAAGGAGGAAGAAGAAGGAGGAAGAAGAAGAGGAAGAAGAAGAAGGAAGAAGAAGAGGAAGAAGAAGAAGGAAGAAGAAGAAGAAGATGAAGAAGATGAAGAAGAAGAAGAAGAAGATGGTATGGAAACCGGTTGGTTGATATCACTTTCTTGTTGGTAATACCTATATACTTTTTTGCATTCATCTTGTATGCTAGACAACACTTCTTATTTAGTTTGTTAAATATGTGGTGGGTCATTTGAATTTTTGGGAGTTGGAGGTGGTAGTACTGCTATACAATCATAAATAGTTTCAATAAGTGATTTACAACCGTCTATTTTAATAGTCGGATTTAATACAACACCAATAATATAAATAGTGGGAATAGGAATAATTTTTTTTTAAAATTTGATAATTTTTTTAATAGGTGCCTTATAAGCTGGTTTTTTCATAAATTCACTAAGTAACAAAAATATTAGAGATATATAAAATAACATAGTTGAAATAGTAGGATAATTTATACCAGAAAATTCTTTTGTTGCTTGAAAAAATTTCTCTAGAAATACAATAAGTTCTGAAATTTTATCCCAATCGTTATCTACAACCATATCAGTTTGAGTTCGATTATGGGCGTCAATAAATAAAGTTATAGGTCTTCTATAATTATAAAAACAAGTAGTTGCTCCTATAAAGAATTCCACCTAGTCGCTACTTCTTCGGGAATTTTTCTATAAGATAGTCTGCAATCGTGACAAGTTGTTTTATAATTTTTTTTCGTTGTATTCTATTACTTTTAAAAATAAAGTTTATAGCAAATTGTATTTTATTAAGAATGTCTGCAAAAAGTGTTAGACCATCATTTACAACTAAGTTATATATATGACATGCACATTTTATATGAAAATGATTTGAAAAAGATGGAGTTAAAAGATCTTTTAAAATTCTAATAGCATAATTATTAGAAGAAGCGTTATCTAATGTAATAGTAATAATTTTATCAGTTATGTCATAATAATCGCAAACTGAATAAATATTTTCTGAATTAAAAGTACCAGTGTGCCTATCATCTATATATCTATACGCTAAAATATGTTTTTGCATAGACCATCTATAATCTATCCAATGACATGTTACCGTTAAATAATCATGGCCGTTAGTACTACGTCCTTTATCAGACGTGATAGATACTTTACCTGGAAAATGATATAAGGAATAACGTAAATAATGTTGATATTCATGCGCAAATTTTAATACATCTCTCCTAACAATTGATCTAGGAAAACCGTAAAATGCAAGATTATACATGTCTCTAATGTAATTAATAAAACCAGGAGAGGAAGAAAATGAAAAAAGGCACCCTCCACAGCAACTAATTTTGCTATTGCTTCCCTATCTCTATGTTTATCGTATTTATGGCCTACAATTCCCCTCCCCCCTCCCCCCGTCATAGGGTTGATTTGACTCTGTACTTGGTCCAGGACAGTATGTGAACCTTGTTCCGACTGAGAAGGCATTGGCGCACCCGATTTTTCAGCTAGGTATTGGGCCCACCTATCTTGGTGAAAGTTTTGTACGTGTATCAATAAACCTCTCATCCCACCCTTACTTTTTCCTATTTTAAATTTATAAACATTTTTACAAATTTGACATCTAACTACTTGATTCTCTTCGTCCCTATCAAAAAAATCCATGCATCTGATTTTAATTTTCATTTTGTTGGGCCTCGTCTCATACTAGGGGGGATATGAGGTGCACTAGTGGGTGTGTCATCTAGATTAGTGGGCGTGTCATCTAGATTATCTTCTAAATTAAAGTCTTGTTGAGTTTCAGAAAATATCTCGTCTAAATCTAATGTTATTTTAGGAAAAAAATTCAGTATCAACCAAATCATCATGTCTAGGAATATGATAACTAGAAGAAGTACATTTTCCCTTGTTACCCCTACTAGAAGAAGTCTGACCCTTACCCTTACCCTTAAACATACCTCTAAATTCTTCCATTTTAATTATGCTAATAAATAGTTAAAGATAAATAAATTAAGTGTGCTAATTAAAATAAAGAAACAATAATAATTTAATGAAGGAACGAATGTACCAAACGCCGACATGTAATCGAGAGGTTGAAAATTGAAACTTTGCTCGATGGATGATCCTCAAGCTAGTTGCCAACTTCACTCCCAAATGAATAAATAAAATTAAATATTTAGTAGACAATGTAGACTTGTAGAGATATATATTAAGAGATTAGAGAGATTGTAGGAAGATTTGTGAGAAAGATGAAGAGAAAGACTTGATCTTCATTTTGCATTATTTCTGGTTAAAAACCTGATCTTTATTTTCTCATTTATATCTCCTACTACAAACTTCTTTGGATAGTCAGGTTCGCTTCTCCATTTATTTAGGACAATATCAATTGTTAGAGTAGTCAATTTTTCAGGTTCGATAGTCGACTCTGTGCTACGATTTAGATCAACAGTGAAAATGATTGTTGTTGTTGATAGTTGACTATCTTCATCATCTGCAGGTTTACCTTTCTTGTCCAAGACGTTAGTAACATCAAAGATTACATGAATAGATTCTGCAATAGTTAAAGTACGCTTATTGAATACTCTGAAAGACCTGCTATTAATTGAATAGTCAAGAAAAATACCTTCATCACTGTGTGGATCAAACTTATCAAGATTGTCCTTTCCATTATTATGGACAAAATACTTACATTCAAATGGATGAAAGTAACTTATGTTAGTCCTCTTTTCCGTTCATAGTTCATATGAAGTTTTTCTTCAAAATAGGTATGATTAGACACCTATTTAAAACATGACATGATGTGCTTACAACTTCAACCCAGAAGTGATGTGGCAGATTATTTTTTATTATCATTGTTCTAGCCATATCTTGTAGTGTTCTGTTTTTCGGTTCAACAACGTCATTTTGTTGAGGAGAATGGGGTGAACAGAAATTGTGAGTATATCCTTGATCATTACAGAATTCATCAAAGGCCTTGTTCTCAAATTTTCCTCCATGATCACTTCTAATTGAGGAAATATAGTATCCCTTTTCATGATATACTTTCTCATAGAAAAATTTAAAATTCTTTAAAGTATCATCTTTATGAGCAAGAAATATAATCCATGTAAAACGAGAATAATCATCAATTATAATAAAAATGTACTTTTTTCCTTCAATACTAGCAGTTCTGGTTGGACCAACTAGGTTCATGTGAAGTAGCTGCAATGATTTTGAACTAGAATATCTTTGGAATTAAAAGATTTTCTAGTTTGCTTACATTTTTGGTATGCATCACACAAGTGATCCTTTGAGTAGTTTAGCTTTGGCAGTCCTATAACTAGTTCATGCCTCACTAATTTTTCTATCAGGCGCATGCTTGCATGTCTGAGTTTTTTGTGTTAAATTCATGGATCTTCTCCTATAAAAGTTAAGCAGATGTGTTCTTTAGAACACTTAGCTGACTCAAGTACATATACATTTTTGTTTCTGCTTTCAGGTAGAATAGATCTTCCTGAGAGATCTTCAATGATACATCCTGATTTATTGAATCTTACTTCCATATTAGAATCACATAGTTGACTTATTCTTAGAAGGTTATATCTGAGACCTTTCACCAAATAAACATTAGTAATATCACATGAGTCATTAAAGATAATAGTTCCTAACCCAATTACGTTTTCAGTGGAGTTCTCTCCAAAGGTTACCAGTCCTCCATCAAAGTCCTCGATTGTTTTGAATAGACTCTTATTTCATGTCATGTGACTTGAACACCCACTATCTAAATATCATTTACCTCTTGATTTCTCCTTGTGGTGTTCCTACAAAATAAGATGATTATTTTATTTTAGGTACCCAAGTTTTCTTGGGTCCTTGAGGGTTAGTTCTAACATAGTTGTTATTACTTTTTGGTTTTCATGTCCAGTCAGAGGTGGTTTTATAATGAAATCTACAGTTATAAAATTTATGACTTATTTTTCCACAAGAAAAAAAGGATTGAGAAAAGTGTTCTTGAATGACATGTTGATTAGTCGACTTGCTGTGGTAGTTTTGATTAATAGACTTCCTACCATTTGACTTAATCCACTTAGTCGACTGATCTGTCTTAAAATAGGCAATGGACTTATCATTTTAGTAGTTAGAAGCTGACTTTTCACTTATAGGCTTTTTTCAGTTGACTTGTTGTGATAAGTCGACTGGTTTGACCTTATAGAACTATGACTGGTAGATTTTCGTAAACTGTTTAGTTGTAGTCGCAAATCATCAACTTCTTCTTGAAGAAAATCTTTTTCAATTTCACAAACTTCTAGGTTAAGTTCCCAGTCTTTCTTACCTTTTATCAATTTTCTATATTCATAAAAAACACTATTTAGAACCTCAACAGTTTGATCAGTCAACTCTTGAGTTTCATGACACTTAGAACAAGAGTAGGGTCTTACCTCGTTGGTTTCACCAATTTCCATGAAGCATATGTTTTTCGTTTCTTCATTCTCGTCTTCTGAGATTTCATCCTCGCTCCAACTGCTGAATGTTATTTATTTTTGTTGTCCTTGAAATGATTTTCTTTTTTTTTACTCTGGACACTCAGAGGCTATGTGACCATATTTTTTACATTCATAGCATTTCTCATCATTCCTAGGTTGATCACTTTGAGATTTACCTTTTCTAAAGTTGGAAGAGTTTCTTCTGTTGTTTCTAGATCATCTCATGGCTTCAACTACAGATCTAGATATCATTGCAACTTTCTCTTCTCTAATATCATCATCAGATTTCTCAACTTGAGATTTGAAAGCTACAACCTTCTTCTTTCTTTCGTCTTGTCCTGGCTTATTCAGATAAATCTTTTCAAAAGCTATCAAGTCTAAACTTACTTCATCATATGTGAGTGTCTTGAGATTTATACACTCAAGAGAAACAACTTTAGCATGCCACTGTGGAGGAAGGCATCTTAGTATCTTTCTTATGTTATCTACAGATGTGAAGACTTTACCCAAGGCCTTGAGTTCTCGTAAGATCTTGTTAAATCTAGCAAATATGTCTTCCACTATTTTTTCAATCTTTCATTTTGAACGTTTCATATTCATAGACAATGAGACTAACAATAGTTTTATTTACTTTATCGATTCCTTCATATGTGACTTCAAGTTTATCCCACATTTGCTTAGCAATTTCACATATGGAGATCTTTTTATATTCTTCTCCACTGATTGCGTTGTATAGTAGATTCCTAACCTTTGAGTTTATTTGAATAACCCCCATTTGTGCATCAGTGTAGTCGGCTAAAGAAGCTAACTCATCAGTTGATGCATCATCATCCTTCTTGTTATCATCAGTCTTTGCTTTGGGCATAAGAATATCTCCCAACATGATAACCCTCCAGATCTTAACATTATATGATTTGATGTAAGTTTTCATTCTTACTTTCCAATGAGAGAAATGCTTCCCACTAAAATAGGGTGGTCTAGTTTGGGAAGTGCCTTCTTGAAATATGGCTCCAGCACTAATGTGATTAGACATGATCTTTTTCTCACTTATTGTTAAGCAAATAAAATGTGAGACCTTGCTCTGATACTAATTGAAAGTGCAAGAGAGGGGGTGAATTATAATTTTTCATTTTACTAGTCGACTACCTTAAGGTGCTTGTCGACTCCTAACAGATATAGTGCAGAATTTACGTACTGAAGATAAATGACACAAGTCTGATTCAGATTCAATATGAATCCTAATCCAGTCCCATTGGGTTGCAATGGTGTTCTCTGCAGTTTTTTAAGGTTCGATTTGGTATAAGGATGGTTTGAATGAAGTCCCTAAGTCTACACTCAAACACTCTTGAGCTTTTTTATTCAATGCCTCACCAACTATACTATATCTCTTCTCACTTTTTGGTATACATTATTAATCACTCAGAGATTACAATGCTTATTAAAAGTAAGGCAGAGAGCTTGAGACAAAAGTATAACTATTCTTCGTCTGTGGAGTCTTCTTTAAGTAGTAGAGGTGTACTCGTTTGACCCCTTCGTCTGAGATAGCAACCCAAGAGAATTGATCCTTGAAAAGAGGAATTTGTGATCCTATTTTCAAGAATAAGGTTAGAGCTTGATATTCCATGATATCTTTCCTTGCTTGAGAAGATCTTGCTTGTCGACTGGAATATCTTCTAGTCATGTTGGTTCAACCTTCCCTTGATGTTTGCTCGCCGATAGTCAATCAATTAATATGTTCATCCTTGATTGGTTTAGCCTTGCTTTGATGTTTGCTCACCGGTAGTCAAACAATTAATGCGTCCGTCCTTGATTTGATTCTTGGTACAAGCTTCCATAAATACATAGATTTACATATCTGTGTATTATTAACTCCTTAGTCTTTGCGGCTAGGCTTGGCTTTGATGACTGGACTTGTGACCTTGACTATTGGGTTGACTGCATAGTCAGCTATATGAGCTTGATGGTAGTCCATTTATGTCTTGAGCATCTTTGAGTATTTTCTGCATACAATTATAAGTCATTATTAAAATCTTGACACTAATAATTGGCCCATAATCTTTTCAGCTACCGTTGTGGAACTTGTTCACACACCAAACAAGAGCAAATATAGGAATGCCAACCGATACCACTTCATAAGACGTCCCGAGAGAGAGCAAACGTCAATTTGGAACAAGAGTTGAAGTTGTAAAACTGGGCAAAATGCCTTCATATCCAAACTCGCCTACAAAACAAATATGCCAATAAGCTGATTTTGTTTAGGTAAAATTTTGTATGCACCTCTGAAATGCAACCAAACTTAATACTACAACAACTCAACACATAGGCTAATATGGACGAAACTATTTCTTTCAAATATACACATCTTTCTAAGTAAGGTGGGTGTAATACTAGCCCTTTGTGACTCCACTATAACAACCACAACTTTCATTGCTTGAGCAAATAAAGGCTGGAAAATCTTTCTGACTTTGACTTTGGAAAACAATAAGTTGTAATAACAATTAATGCCGTGTGGGAGTCCTTCGGGGCATAGTTGGATGACAAATGTGAAAAACTTAAAATTCAATCGGAGGTCTGCAGCGTGGGTTCGAACCCTGGTGAGAGCAATTTGTTCTCTTCTGGGGTAGGACCTTGTAGGTGATATCAGTTGCTCTGTTCTCAAATCCTGTTCATTCAGGTACATCCCGCAATTTACTGGTAGTAGTGCTGAGGGATCGGGATTATTATGTCCAGGAATAATCTGGCGTAAGCCGGAAAGCTGGATATAAAAAAAAATTAATGCCGTATGGTACAAGACCACTATATTGGACCTTATTTTAATTGGCTGAACAAACAGCTCATTTCAAGCAAACAAGCATTTATTATTATTGGTAATGTTTTCGTGTGTTAGGCAAGTCAATTCTAGTTAGGTCCTTGTCTTTGAATATTTCAGTTACATTACAAGCACAACTTAACCAGAATTTGTCTCTCATTTTTGTCGTGCAAGGCTCTCGTAATTTTCAATATGGTCCCCTTAATATTTACTAATTTCAAATTCTACCAATTTTTATTTTATTTTATGTAATTATTTGAAACTCGAAACTTACCGGACCGACTGCTCGGATGCGAGAACTATTTGAGGGAAACACTTTATATCAGATTTTTTTCATTTTCATGACTTGAATTCAAGACTGTTGATATGCGTACCATAAGACAAAGGTGAATATTAATTTCTCTAAGGTTGTTTCTGAAAATTAATTTATCTTTTGGTGTTTGGTAGCGATTAAAAAAATTCTTGAAAAGTGAGAGGAAATAATTTTTTCCTTTTTAAGATGGAAGTCATTTTCTTTTACTGCTATCTCAACTTTTGCATTGGGTTCTTCTAGAATTCAATTGAAGACAAATAGTCATTTAAAGCAAATTTACCTTGAGAAAAGAGGGTTCACAGACTCACAGTACAATATACCGAAACTTGAAAAACACAGAGGCAATTGTTTGAAATCATATTTTAGAAGGTATAATTGTAGTAGCAATTGAATTATTCCAATTGTTATAATTGGAAATGAGTGTAGACAACATTGAAATTGACATCACTAACACAACAAGCCATCATTATCCACCGCACGAAAACCATCATTATCTTTACTATAATTCAACCAACAATTTTTTACAAGAATCCAAAAAGTATGTAATTTGTATCCTATACGAAGTAATATAAACTTCACAATCAATAAAGAGACGGATTCAAATATGTTAGTATTTGATTTTGACTAGAAAAACTATAAGACAAAGTAAAGTTTTCATTACCCTTAATAATGATGCAATTGTTTTTAAAATTTTATGATTTTGTTGACATAGTTTTGGAGTAAGTAGAACGGAATTGTACACGTAACTATTGATTACAAACGTATACATATATCTTTCAATTTAGAGATAAAAAGTCATAAGTACAATGTCCTTTCGAATTTTTCAATAGCCAAATTTAATAATCTTTTACATAAGATATACTGTATAAAATAGTTTTAAAATGTTAATTGCATTATCTTGTACTTGTTATCTTTTATTGACGAAGGAACCCGCAGCCGCTATTTTTTTGAGTGCGCACAGGGTAAACCCCGGACTGACGCAATAGCCTGCAAACCACGTCAGCCGATTAACCACACTTAGCAAGCCATGTGTGACAGGCTCAACCAAAAATGTTTATACAGGGGATCGAACTCGTAACCTTCCGGTCCCGCGCTCTACTGCTATGTTGAGAACGCGCTTTAAACGATCTCCACTTTTTAAACATGCACCTTTTACTTTTACTCAACCTGATTGGCTTCGTAACCACCAATAACCAAATAGGAAATTCAATTTGGGAAAAAGAGCCCTATTTATATTATTGCTTTAGCTTAAAAATGACGGTACAAGTTATCTCAAAAATAAAGTAGACTATTTGTTCCAACAAAATAATTACATTGATAGTGGAAAAATACAATTAGTATATGGGAAAAGACATAAATTATACAGTGAACTATACCCTGAAATCTTGATATCACACTCAAAATATTAAGGCGGCCTATTACACCCCTAACAATTTTAAAAGTGAATTTAATATCATCCTGATACACATATAACCAATTGCACAAGGGGAGATGTTACACACTCTCGGCCCACAGTGCCGTGTTGAAAATTTTCTAAATTTTAATTTTATATTCTTTCCTTTTCTTTATTTTATTAATTATATTTATACTAATTAATCTCTAATTAACCATTAAAATTCTCCAATAATTATATCTTCTTCATTACCACCACCCCATCTCATCGGAACCATCATATCCGTCACCACAATCGCCACCAATTTCACTGGAAGTCCCGACTCTAACTCGCCATTGAAGCTTCAATCCAAAGCTCAATGAGCTCAAATCTACGACGAGTTTGCTGTGAATATCGATTTTAAAATTTGTTCACTGTTTGAGAGTTGCGGACTTGAATTTAAAATTCTTGTTAGTTGGTGATTTGTTAGTCAAAACTGGTTTGCAATTAAAAAGATAATGGTTAAGAGGAGGAGGGGGTGAAGGGTGGAGGGGGGAGAAGGGTGGAGGGGGGAGGACAATTAGGTGGAGTGAAAGTGGAGGAGAAGAGAGGGGAGCGTGGTGGTGGACTTCATCCATCCAGGTGGATGTTTTATTCGTTGATTTTCTTGTACTTTCTGCATTTTGCCAGTGTTAATATGTGGCTGAGATGCAAATTATTCTACAACAAAAGGTTTTAAAGGGTGGGGTGGGGTGGCGTGAAGATGGAGGAGAAGAGGGGGAACGGGTGTGGTGGTGGTGAAATGAAGAAGAAGAAGATGAGTTTGGGGTTTCGGGGTAGGGTGACGTGAAGGTAGAGGAGAAGAGGAGGTGGTGGTGAAATGAAGAGGGGGAGGAGAAGAGGGTGGTGGTGGTGGCAGCGGTGAAATGAAGGAGTTGTAATAAAATAATTTTTAATTAAAATTTATTTTTATTTTTATTTTGACTTCACTCTTTTATTACTTAATCATAATTTTTTGTGTCACATTAGCTTATAGGATGATATTATATATCTAACTTTTTTAAAATTTATTTTTTAAAAAATCATTTTTATATTTAATAATTTTTAATAGTAACTTTTCACATGGTATTTGAAGTTAAGATCCACATGATTCAAAAGGTATTTGGTATATTGTGCACATTTTTAATTTAAAATTATAAAATTTAAAATTCCTTGTAATTTTATAAACTCATACACAATGAAATGAAGACACATAATGAAACTGCAAGTTCGCAACAAGAACAATAATATATCCAGTATAATTCTATAAATGAAATTTGGAAGAGTAAAATGTACGCAGACATTACTTTTACAGTTATGGGGTACATATGTTTTTTCTGATAGATCCTCGGTGCAGAAAAAAGGTATCCGATGCAAAATTTAAATTAAAAAAATTAGTAGAAATTTAGTTATAGAAAGAAAAACATAGGGGTGGGAGAGGTGGGTATTTTTCTTTTTTCTAAAAAAGGTGAAAATATTTTTAAAAAGGAGAAACAAAGTGGAGGGAAAAGGTTTGACCAAAGTGAGTATACAAAGATACGTCTAAAGGTCCCCAATACAATATGTTTATACCAAAAGCAAATGAAATCACCAACCGTGCGTTTTGTATCTATGAACCGACCAAGCGAACAAATATGGGCCCCAGTAAATAGGGCCCAATTCCAGTGGTGAGAGAGAAGTGGGCCCAATAAGCCCACGTTCCATTTCCTCATCATACGCAACAATTTGGAACGGAACCTAATACAATCCCACCAACGTGTATCGTCACCTAAAATATCATAGTCTCTCTGCTGCTAATAAGTTTTACAGGCCCACATAAGTTTGACCATGACCCATCCTAATAATACGACGCCTTGTTATTTCCGGAATTTTGGTCCCCCCAACCTAGCGCCATCCTACTTTAAATTTTAAACTACTCTTTTTATTAAAAAGCTTTTTTCTTGTTAAAGAAAACAAATTCGTCTTCTATTACATAATAAGGTTAAATAGTGTTCCTTTTAAGTAAAAAATAGTGTTACTTTGTTGAAAGTTGAATCTTTTAATTTAGCAATAACGGATGAATACAGGCAGATTTTAAATTTAAACTTAATAAATTCAGCAGTTAAAAGATATATATATATATATATATATATTATTAGCGAATATTCACCGTATATTTTGTAATTATGATAGATGTATATTTAAGGTAACTTAGAATTCTTAGTGTATTAGAAATCAACCATTTAAGGTAAGTTAGAATTCGTACTGTATTAGGAATCAACATTTGTACAACTATATATATTGTGAATAATGAAAGGAATTCCTAAGGGAAATTAATCTATCGTACATGGTATCAAAAGCCTAAACCCTACTTTCCTCTCCTCTCTCTCACAAAGCCGCCGACGACCCACCCCCTATCTCGGGTCCTTTTCCCTTCGGTCGACGGACAACCCGACAACCACCATGTCTTCCCCCAAAAATTCTAGTTCCTCCACTGGCACTTTTGACAACCCCTCTCAACGATCATCGTCTTCTTTTCACCCGGCTTTCGCCGTTACCAACATCAAGAACTCTATCCCTATAATTCTTTATCAAGATGACTTTCAATATTCCATGTGGACAGAACTGTTCTATATCCATGCATATGCGTACAACGTGCTCGACCATATTGATGACTATGTTCCTCGTCCCACCGACGTTGCCGAATCGACATGGCGTCGCCTTAACGCCATCGTCAAACAGTGGATATACAACACCATCTCAAAAGACTTGTTGTGTACTATCATGAAAACAGGTGCTACGGCACGTGACCTCTGGGTACGGTTGGAAGAAATCTTTCAGGACAATAAAAATACTCGGGAAGTGTATTTGGAGGAGAAATTCAACAATACGCGTCTCGAGAATTTTAACAACATGTCCGAATATTGCAAAAAACTGAAACTCATAGCCGACCAACTATCCAACGTCGGGAATTCTGTTTCTGAAACCAAGATGGTACTCCAATTGGTTGCTGCTTTACCGAAAGGTGAATACGATACACTTGCAACGATGATTCAACAGACCGGCCCACTACCAAGTTTTACCAAGGCACGGTCACAACTCTTGTTGGAAGAAACCCGTCGTGCTAAACAAGAGGAACATAATCAAAAGGCGTTAGCCGTTGACGGGATGGCAACACCGGTGGCCAACACCAACCCGCCATCACCGCAAGACCACCAGCAACAGCAGTCCCGCGGCAGAGGTCGCGGCAATAATAACAAAGGCAAGGGCCGCGACAAGGGCCACAAAAATCAGCAGCCATGCCCAAACAGTGCATACTTCCCGTGGCCTGGATAATAGCAGGTCTGGCCCAACCAGTAGAACTAGGCCTCGCCTGCATGCCTATACCAGACTACAGGGGCCCGGCCCAAGAAATGCGTGGTCGACCCGACCTTGGGCCTCGCTTCCAGCCACCAGCAGCCCACCACCAGCAGCAGTAGGCCCACCTGGTCTCGGGCCCAAAGAAGAAGAATAAAGAATAAAGACCCAACAAATTTAGCTCTCACTGATTTGGGCCAAGCCTACAACACCGTGAACCTTCAACAGCCCTAAGAAAATTGGTACATGGACACCGGAGCCACATCTCACCTCACCCGATCGTCAGGTAACTTATCTCAACTACTTCGGTTAAAGTGTCCTCAATTTATTACTGTCAGCAATGGTCATCGCATTCCAATTGAAGGTTATGGTAACATCCACACCCGCCTTTCTCCATAAAACACGTTCTATACACCCCTAACATCATTAAAAACTTAATCTATGTTAGAAAATTCACTCGCAATAATTCTGTGTCTGTCGAATTTGACCCTTTTGGTTTTTCTGTGAAGAAACTCAATACGGGGAAAATTCGTATGCGCTGCAATAGTATGGGAGACCTCTACCCATTTACTCAATCTTCCGCTGTCAGACCGCAAACACCTCTATCCCTTGCGGCGCTCTCTCCCTCAACTTGGCACAACAGACTCGGACACCCCGGAGACCCAATTTTTACTTTTCTTAGGACTTCTAAGTGTATTCAATGTAATAATGGGAAAATTGTCCAACACTATTTTTCCTGTCCACTAGGCAAGCATACTCGTCTTCCATTTATGTCATCAAACAATGTTATTTTTTCTCCTTTTGATATTGTTCATGCTGATTTGTGGACATCTCTGATTGTTAGCTCTTTGGGTCACAAATTCTATCTAGTATTCTTAGATGATTTTTCACATTTTGTCTGAATTTATCCACTGAAATTCAAATCTGAAGTTTAGCCAAATTCCTTGAGTTTCAAAAATTCATTAAAACACAATTTGAAAAATCTATCAAATCATTCCAATGTGATAATGGACGTGAATTTAATAACTCGGCATTTCACAATTTCTGTTCTAAACAAGGCATGTTTTTCCGTTTTTCTTGTCCCTATATTTCCTCCCAAAACGGAAAGGCTGAACGAATTATACGTACAATCAATAACATGGTTCGCACCCTTCTGTTTCATGCCTGTCTACCACCGCCTTTTTGGGTCTATGCTGTTAAAATGGTAGAATCCCTCCTTAATATTTTACCAACTAGCACTCTCCAAAACAAGACCCCTACCGAAATCTTATACCGTAGGCTACCATCATATGATCACCTACGCATTTTGGATGTTTATGCTACCCCAACATAGCCTCCACTGCACCTCACAAACTTGCTCCTCGCACTCTACCCTGTGTCTTCGTTGGTCTATCTCTTAATCATCGGGGCTACCTGTGTTATGACATTGCCACTTGCAAAATCATCGTCTCCTATCACGTCACATTTAACGAGACAACTTTTCCTTTTTCAAATCTCCAAAAATTTCAGACAACCGATTACATCTTTCTCGATGAACCGAGTCCATTATTCCGATAGTACCAACAACAGTCCACTGTTCTGACAGTCCCAACACTGTCCGGCACCACCCCAACAGATCCCTGCTCTCGGTCCACCACCCTGACACCACCCCTGTTGCATCCAGTCGTGTCTCCTGCACCCCCAGCAGCCTCCATGTCCCCCAGTCCAGAAACTAGTCCCGCATCATCGCCGCCCACCGGGTCCGTAACTGGACTCGCAACCTCCCAAACCGACCTCCCACTACTGACATCTCATCTCATGGAGACTCGTGCACAACACGGAATCTTCAAACCCAAGGTTCACTTCAATCTCTCCACACAAACCTTATCACCCATTCCAAAAAATCCAAAACTAGCAAAACTGGACCCTAATTGGAATGCGGTCATGTGCGAGGAATTTAACGCTTTAACCAAGCAGAACACTTAGGATTTGGTACCTAGACCAGACAGTGTGAATGTTATCCGGTGTATGTGGCTATTTCGTCACAAGTTCAGAGAAATGGTGACTTAGAGAGGTATAAGGCAAGACTAGTTGCCAATGACACTAATCAGTAGGAGGGTATTGATTGTGGTGAGACATTCAGTCCGGTTGTTAAACCGGCCACTATTCAGATTATTCTCAGTATTGCTATGGGGATGCATTGGCCGATTCATCAGCTTGATGTCAAGAATGCATTTCTTCATCGGGATTTGAAAGAAACTGTGTACATGCATCAGCCTCATGGCTTTGTTCATCCGGCAGTTTCGCAGTTTGTATGTCGTCTCAGGAAGTCATTGTATGGATTGAAACAGGCACCCCGCGCTTGGTATGATCGCTTTGCCAAGTATCTTCTGCAGATTGGTTTTATATGTAGCAGGTGTGATAACTCTCTCTTCACTTTTCACCGAGGTAGCAGCACTGCATATTTGCTATTATATGTCGATGACATTGTTCTTACTGCCTCATCTGACGGTTTGAAGAATGAAATCATTGCTCTACTCAAAACTGATTTGCTATGACTGATTTGGGCAAGCTGAGTTATTTTTTGGGTATATCGGTGACCAAATCTGCAGCCATTATGTTCATGTGTCAGCGTAAGTATGCAGAAGAGAGAGTGTATAGGGCCAAGATGGAAAATTGTATAATTATGCCAACTCCGGTGGAATCAAAATCCAAGCTTAGTGCCAATGATGGTGTGCCAGTTTCTGATCCTACTCTATATCGGAGTCTTGCAGGTGCTCTTCAGTATCTTACATTCACTAGGCATGATATTGCATATGTCGTTTAGCAGGTGTGTCTGTTTATGCACGACCCCCGAGAGTCCCATTTTGCCGCCCTCAAACGTATTATCAGATACGTTAAGGGCACACTAGACTTTGGACTACATATATACCCCTCTGCCCCAACCAAGTTACTCGCCTACACGGATGCAGATTGGGCAGATGCCCCGACACACGTCGCTCCACCTCAGAGTACTGTGTATTTCTTGGGGATAATCTTATCTCATGGTCCGCCAAGCGGCAGGCCACACTATCCCGTTCGAGTGCTAAAGCAGAATATCGCGGAGTTGCTAATGTCATTGCTGAGATCTGTTGGCTCCGAAATCTTCTTTTGGAGCTCCAGTGTCCACTACGAAAGGCGTCTATAGTGTATTGTGACAACATATTTGTCATCTATATGTCTCATAATCCGGTCCAACATCAGCGGACTAAGCATATTGAGATGGATATCTACTTTGTGCGAGAGAAGGTTGCCCGTGGTCAGGTCAAAATATTACACGTGCCTTCCTCGTATCAATATGCAGACATTTTCACAAAGGGACTACCGCGACAGCTCTTCACCAACTTCCGATCCAGCCTTAGCGTTCGGCCTCCTCCCGCTCCGTCTGAGGGGAAGTATTAGCGAATATTCACCGTATATTTTGTAATTATGATAGATGTATATTTAAGGTAACTTAGGATTCTTCGTGTATTAGGAATCAACCATTTAAAGTAAGTTAGGATTTGTACTGTATTAGGAATCAACCTTTGTACAACTATATATATTGTGAATAATGAAAAGAATCCCTAAGAGAAATTATTTTATCATATATATATATATAATATATTGAATTAAGTTAAATCACCTGCTAATAGATCACTGCCGAATAAGTTTGACTTGTTAACTCTCATCACCTATGTTTTGAGTAAGCATCAGTATTTGCCCCTATATTTTTACTTTATATGCTATTTGCAATTTGTTTTTGCTAGCTATTTCCTTTTTTTGTTTGTTGGTTAGGATAGAGTATCTGAGTATTAGTTAGTTGCAGTTGTTATTAGTCTGTGTTCAAAAACCAAAAAATAGAAACTGAAAAATGAAAAAATGCAGGAACTAGAAATTATCCAAGATTACATAATTAATTGTGTGTTTTTAAGGAATTTAATCCCTCATTATACCCGAGGTTATAGATTAAGAAGTTCGAAAATTCAGTTCAACTGAAAAATATCATAAATGAAAAAATTTTAACAATCAATCAAACCAAATCCGAGTCGAACGACAATGACTATATGAGGAAGACTCTCTTCTCAACTCTTTATGAGCTAAAGTATATGCTTTCATATATAAGTAAATAACTCTCCCTTCCCACCATCAATCTCATCCAAAAAGAACTTTGCTCAAATTTTTATTTTTTCCTACCTTTCTCGTTCAAACCACCTTATCTTTAAAGTCCTACCACTTAAGGGTCTTTAAAGCCCAACAACAGTTAACAGTTAACAGTTTCTTTTCTAATCTACTCGGGAGATTTATGTCGGGGTAAAATATTCATTCAGTAGAAAAGACTTGTGCAAGTAACTTTAGTAAGATCTTGGTATTCTGTTTGTTAAAAGTATCGATTTCCACTATGAGTAATTTGATACAATAATGCAATTGGAACATCTAAATTTGGATAATCAAGTAATAAAACAAATTTAAACTTATCTTCTAACAGTAATGGCGCACATACAATCATTATGGACTAGTGGGAGAGACTGTACTTCTTAATACCCATATAATACTCATATATTAATAAAAGTTTGATCTTTCAAAACTTATTTTAACCATGATGAACTATATTAATCTTTCTCTTGTATTCTCCCGATAAGACAAAAATTGAAAGGAATCCAAAATTGAATTATAAACAAATAAAAAAGTGAAAAGGAACTTGTAAATTGGATGGCAATGAGCAGAGCACACTAAAGAAGAGAACCTCATTGCAACACCCAATGTGCTTACCTTCCCCCCCCCCCCCCATTTGAATTGAATAAAAACCTATTTTTCATTGACCAGTTCAGCCGGATAAATTTAGGCGGGGTTGTTTGATGGCTAGTTATGAGTAAAGCTGGCCAGTGGGCCGGGACGGCCCGGTCCCGGCCCACCACCGGCCCGATTCCGAGAAGTAAAAAAAACATTGGTATCGGGACTCGAATCGGGAAGGGACAATGTCTCGTTCCGACCCGTCTCGGCTCGCTCCAGTCCCGCCAATTCCGAGCCGATCCCGAGCCCGCCCCGACCCCGCCCGTAACCCCTCATTTGCAAAAATAACCGTTGCACCAACAATCATTTTAGATTTTGGCCGTTGTGCAACGACCATTTTTTGCCTTCCCCCCTCCCCCCTACCCCTTAATATTTATTTTTAACCCATAAGTTATTATATTTACACTTTAACCCAATTTTTCAACTATAAATAACTCATTTTCTCTTCATCTTTCTCACAAATCTTCCTACAATCTCTCTAATCTCTCAATCTATCTCTCTACAAATCTACATTGTTTACTAGATATTCAATATATTTATTCATTTGAGAATTGGGAGTGAAGTTGGCAACTAGCTTTAGGATCTTCCATCGAGCAAAGTTTCAATTTTCAACCGCTCGATTGCACGTCGACGTTACGTCGGCGTTTGGTACATTCGTTCCTTCATTAAATTATTATTGTTTGTTTATTTTATTTAGCGCACTTAATTTTATTATCTTTAATTATTTATTATCATAATTAAAATGGAAGGATTAAGAGGTATGTTTAAGGGTAATAATGTTTCTTCTAGTAGGGGCAACAAGGACAAGGGTACTTCTTCTAGTCATCATATTCCTACACAGGATGATTTTGTTGATACTTAACATTTTCCTACAATACCATTAGATTTAGACGAGGAGCTATTTTCTGAAACTCAAGAAGACTTTAATTTAGACGATGATCTAGATGATACACCCAATAATGTTGATGACAACACACCCACTCGTGCACCTTCAACTGAAATGCCTCCTATTCCCCGTAGTATGAGACGAGGTCCAGCAAAATGACCATTAAAATTAGATGCATGGTTTTTTGTGATAGGGACGCAGATAATCAAGTAGTTAGATGTAAAAATTTGTAAAGATGTTTTAAAATTTAAA
Source organism: Anisodus acutangulus (assembly GCA_029783415.1). NCBI lineage: Eukaryota > Viridiplantae > Streptophyta > Magnoliopsida > Solanales > Solanaceae > Anisodus > Anisodus acutangulus. Next base: position 8,578,047 of record CM056498.1, on the reverse strand, counting down.
ACTGGAAAAGGTCACGGTGGGACGGCGGGTTTAATGAGACACGTAGTAAGGGCTCATCTAGCTAGGTATGCCCAATACCAGGCTTCAAAACCGAGTGCGCAAACGCCCGCTCCATCGGGACAAAGTTCACATACTGATACTGTCTCGGATCAAGTACAGGGTCAAATTAACCCTATGACGGGGGAAATTGTAGGCCCTAAGTACAATAAACATAGAGATAGGGAAGCAATATCAAAATTAGTTGTTGTGGAGGGTTTGCCTTTGTCATTTCCTTCATCTCCCGATTTTATTTATTACATTAGAGATATATATAATCCTGCTTTTAACGGTTTTCCTAGATCAATTGTTAAGAGAGATGTATTTAAATTCGCACATGAATATCAACAATATTTACGTTATTCATTATATCATTTTATTGGCAAAGTATCTATCACGTCTGATATAGGTCATAGTACTAACGACCATTATTATTTAACGGTAACTTGTCATTAGATAGATTATAAATGGTCTATGCAAAAACGTATCTTAGAGTATAGATATATAGATGATAGGCACACTGATACTTTTATTGCAGAAAATATTTATCAAGTGTGCCATTATTACGGAATAACTGATAAAATTATGACTATTACATTAAATAACGTTTCTTCTAACAATTACGCTATTACAATTTTAAAAATAGTTTAACTCTATCTTTTTTCAGATCATTTTCATATAAAATGCGCGTGCCATATATATAACTTAATTGTAAAGGATGGTCTATCACTTTTTGAAGACATTCTTAGTAAAATACAATTTGCTATAAACTTTATTTTTAAAAGTAATAGAGTACAACGAAGAAAAAAATATAAAAAAACTTGTCACGATTGTGGACTACCTTATAGAAAAATTCCAGAAGAAGTATCCACTAGGTGAAATTCTTTATACAAGCAACTACTTGTTGCTTATGATTATAGAAAACTTATAACTTTATTTTTTAACTCTCATAATCAAAATCCAGCTGATATGGTTGTAGATAGTGATTGGGTAAAAATTTCCGAACTTATTGTATTTTTAGAGAAATTTTTTCAAGCAACAAAACAATTTTCCGGTATATATTATCCTACTATTTCAACTATGTTGTTTTATATAACTCTAATATTTTTATTACTTAGTGAATATATGGAAAAGCCAGCTTATATTGCAGCTATTAAAAATATGTTTATCAAAATAAAAAAATATTTTATTCCTATTCCCACTATTTATATTATTGGTGTTGTATTAAATCCGACTATTAAAGTAGACGGTACTAAATCACTTATTGAAACTATTTACGATTGTATAGAAGTACTACCACCTCCAAGTCCAAAAAATCCAAATCACCCACCACCTATTGAACAAACTAAAGAAGAAGTGTTTTCTAGCGTAGAAGACCAATGCAAAAAAATATATAGGTTTTACCAACAAGAAAGTGCTAGTAACCTACCAGCTTCCATACCATCTTCTTCATCTTCAACACAACCTCACAAAAGACATGTTGTTTCTGCGGCTAGTATTGAAAGCCTCAGAAATAGAATGTCTTGACCGTCTGCTACAAAACAAATTAGCGAGTTGGATATTTTTGTTTTGCGTGGTTCTGCAGACTGCATCAAGAAGTTATCAATGAAGATGGACATGAAGACTTGCTGAAATACCGGAGGGGGAATGAGAAGACCTTTCCGACACTTTCAATGATGGCCCGAGATGTTTTGAACATTCAAGCGTTATCAACTGCGTCTGAAAGCGCTTTTTCTGCCGGCAGATATCAAATAGGAGACCACACACACTCATTAGCCGGAGACAGCTTGGAAATTGCAGTATTATTTAGAGATTGGATATGAGCGGAGCGGAGAAGGTGCGGTCAACCAGAGATCAACGAAGAAGAATACGAAAACTACAACGAAATCTTATCCAAAGGTGGTGGAAGCGACATGGATCAATTTGACCAACAAATACCAATTCCAACCGAAGAACCACATGATATTATCAAGAAATTAGAACATGTGTTTTTTTAGAATGTAATTTTTTTAATTGTAATTTTATTATGTAATTTGCAACTTTTGGACAACACCAAAGTTGCAATTTCGACAATTGTATTTGTATTACAAAAAATCATATTTATATTAAATAATATAAGAGGCACAAAAACAACATTGAGATGTTTTTATTACACTATTTTGTCTTGTTTAATTATTGAGTTTTTTTTTATACATATGTTATTAAAAAAAAAGGAAAACCCGTCAGAACCCGATACCGATCCCGCCCCCGACCTGACCCGATTCCAACGGGATCGGGACCGGGACGGGACTTCGGCAAATCCCGCCAAGCCCGATCCCGCCTGACCCCGCCAGCCCCGATCCCGCCCTCTTCACCCGTCCAGACCAGCTGCACTCCACCGCTGCATTCTAGCCCGACCTAATCGGGCTATAATTATGAGTAAGTTATTTATGTGTCAAAATTTTGAGTAAGTAATATTGTGTTCGATAGATAATTATCAGTTGAGTTATTCACATATAAAATTAATACGGTGTTTGATTTGTAATTTAGAAATTCGCATAAACACATGTATAAGTTATAAGAGAATCTATGTATTATTTTATACAAGACAATATGTGAAATTCCCACATAACTAATTCATGTATTACTAATACATGTATAACTCTAATCAATTACCAAACGATCCCTAAGTGTTTGTATCAAATAATATAATTAAATATTTGTCTAATTTCAAAAATGTGTTATTGAGCACGGAATTAAAAAATAAAAGAAAGTTTTTGAAAACCCGTGATCTAAGACAAATCATAAATATTTATATTGCTTAATGTGATTCATTAGGAATGAATTGAGAAGCGTAAAGTTAAATTGTAAGGAGTACTGAGCTCCCGTTCGATCATAGATTTTGAACATGAAACTCGAAAATTTAAGTTTTTAAAATTGTAATTTTTGAAACTTGAAGTTGCGTTTGGATTTTTTACTTAATTTTTTTTTTGAAGGAGTGAAAGTGAAATTTCTCCGAAAAATTTATTTGACTCAGTTTTTAAAATTTGAAAATATTTTGAAAATAAATTTTCAAAATCAGATCAAATTTGATGACAAACATATATTTGAAAATATATTTTCAAAATATGATCCAAAATCTATAGTCAATAGCTAATTAAATATAGAAAGATATTTTTTTCTTTCTAGATAGACTAAAAATGAAAGAATGTCACATAAATTAATATAGAAAAGTATTATACTTTATCATATAACTTTTGCAAGTTATAGTCATTAATTAATTTTATTTTAATAATTACTACTACTTAATTATAATAAATTAGATATAATTAGTGTAAATTATGTTCACCACACTCCAACACTACAAAAGAAGTTACACTAAGGGTATTGCTGCCTTGGGTCTCGAGTTCGATTCCCATGACCAGCGAGACTAGTGCCAAGCCTCATAAAAAATCCCTCCACTGTTCGCCTGCAAGCCTTGCGGTACTCACTCCGTAGGGCCAGGATGGGGGTGGGGTTTCTTGTGTGTGGAGCCGCAGTGATGCGGTGGGGATGGCTAGTATAAAAAGTTTACCCTCAAAGTTTTATCCAAAGTGTTTGGCCCAATGGCCAATACATTAGGGTATTGCTGTCTGAGGTTCCGTGTTCGAGTCCTCTGATCAGCGAGAGTGGAACTGTGTTCCCCCAAAAAAATCTCTCCATACGCGTAGGGCCAAGCGGTGTATACTAATCCGTAGGGCAGTAGGAGGTGGGATTTTCTGGGTATGGGGCGTAATGCGGTGGGACCAGTCACTTTAAAAAGTTTACCCTACCTTAGTTTTATCCAGTGTTTGGCCCGGTGGCGATACATTATGGTATTCATTGTCTGAGGTTCCGTGTTCGAGTCCTCTGATCAGCGAGAGTGGAACTGTGTTCCCCCAAAAAAATTCCTCCATACGCGTAGGGCCAAGCGGTGTATACTAATCCGTAGGGCCAGCAGGAGGTGGGGTTTTCTGGGGTATGGGCCGTAATGCGGTGGGACCGATCACTTTAAAGTTTACCCTACCTTAGTTTTAATCCGAGGTGTTTGGCCAAGTGGTCATTACACTAAGGGTATTGCTGCCTTGGGTCTCGAGTTCGATTCCCATGACCAGCGAGACTAGTGCCAAGCCTCATAAAAAATCCCTCCACTGTTCGCCTGCAAGCCTTGCGGTACTCACTCCGTAGGGCCAGGATGGGGGTGGGGTTTCTTGTGTGTGGAGCCGCAGTGATGCGGTGGGGATGGCTAGTATAAAAAGTTTACCCTCAAAGTTTTTTTTTATCCAAAGTGTTTGGCCCAGTGGCCAATACATTAGGGTATTGCTGTCTGAGGTTCCGTGTTCGAGTCCTCTGATCAGCGAGAGTGGAACTGTGTTCCCCCAAAAAAATCCCTCCATACGCGTAGGGCCAAGCGGTGTATACTAATCCGTAGGGCCAGGCCAGAGGTGGGGTTTTCTGGGGTATGGGGCCGTAATGCGGTGGGACCAGTCACTTTAAAAAGTTTACCCTACCTTAGTTTATCCAAAGTGTTTGGCCCAGTGGCCAATACATTAGGGTATTGCTGTCTGAGGTTCCGTGTTCGAGTCCTCTGATCAGCGAGAGTAGAACTGTGTTCCCCCAAAAAAATCCCTCCATACGCGTAGGGCCAAGCGGTGTATACTAATCCGTAGGGCCAGGCCGGAGGTGGGGTTTTCTGTGGTATGGGGCCGTAATGCGGTGGGACCAGTCACTTTAAAAAGTTTACCCTACCTTAGTTTTAAAACTGGCCACCGGAGCACATCCCGCGATTTACCTGGTGATAGTTGTTGAAGGACCGGTGCTATTACCTCCAGGACGTCTGGGTAATACCAGTGAAGTAGTCAGGCGCAAGCCTGAAAACCTGGATTATCAAAAAAAAAAAAAAAAAAAAAGAAGAAAAAAAAAAGAGAAAAGGAGGAATTGAAAAAAGAAACAAAGACTACATAAAAAGGAAGGGAATTTCCCCAAAATAACGTCATCATTCATTTGACTCTTTTTTCTCTTTTCTTCTTCTTCATAAACTCCGTCTTTCCCCATTCCCCCACCTCCCATTCTTCTCTATTCCTTTCTCTCTCTAAAAACTTAGACCCACCAAACAATCCAAAATTGTGGCATTTGTAACTTTATCTCTCTAACAAAATGCGGAAGGACGATCTGTACATAACGGTGCCGAGTTTTTTCCGGTGTCCGATATCACTTGACGTGATGAAATCTCCGGTGAGTTTATGCACCGGAGTTACCTATGATCGGAGTAGTATCCAACGGTGGCTGGACAGTGGTAACAACACGTGTCCAGCTACCATGCAGGTACTACAAACAAAAGAGCTTGTACCTAACCATACACTACAACGACTTATCCAGATCTGGTCTGACTCGGTCCGAACTCAGATCGAGTCAAACCGAGTTAACTTAGTTAGCCACGAACAAGTTCGTGAGCTAATCAAACAGTTCGTAAACGACTTCCGAGTTCACACCGACTTGGAAGTGAACGCGGAACGTTTATCGAAACTGTTAGCTTTCTCTGATGATTCATCGGAGAATCTGCGATTTATTGCTTCAATAGCAGATAAGTGTGATTTTCTCGCGATTCTCACTTCGTTCATTGTTCATAACCCTAGAAATCTCAAAGTTATGGAGAAAATGGTACCTCTATGGAAAATGCTGCTCGAACGAGGTGGTTCCGTGTCGAAAATCGGGAAATTAAACGATGTATATCCTGCAATAATATCTGCTCTCAAACACGGAAGCTCAAAGCTGAAAACTGAGATGGCTAAAGCGGTAGAGTTCATAACATCAACCGATCCTGAAGCGAAATCAGCCTTATCAGAAAACTCAGAGTTATACTCAGTTCTATTGAGTTTTTCATCAATCAACAACTCCGATTGGAACCCCGAGCTAATGGAAGTATCAATTTCATGTTTAATTTCTCTCGCAATGCTTCGGAGAAACCGCGTAAAGCTGGTAAAATCCGGAGCAGTGGAAACACTCGGAAAAGCATTATCGTTAACGGAGATCGGTATCGGATTAACGGATAAAGCGCTGAGATTACTGGAATTAATATCTACATGTAAAGAAGGAAGAATAGAACTATGTAACGATGGAGATTGCATACAAGCGATAGTGAAAAAGGTACTAAAAGTATCAAACGAAGCAACGGAACATGCGGTAACGATTTTATGGAGTTTGTGTTACCTTTTTCGTGATCATAAAGCACAGGAATCGGTTGCGAAGAGTAACGGAATGACGAAGATATTGTTATTGTTACAGAGTAATTGTTCGCCGGCGGTGAGACAAATGGCTGCCGATTTGCTTAAGGTGTTTAGGGTTAATTTGAAAGCTGTTGGTTGTCTTTCAACTAGTTATGATACTAAGACTACTCACATCATGCCATTTTGATGTGGGCTAATTACTTATTGTTGATAATTTTTTGTAAATCATATAAGCAATTTTGTTGAGAAAAGATATATAGAATTGGAAAAAAAAGAGGAAGAAATTAAACTTCAATTGTTTTGTAACTTGTATTAGTTCTTGATTTGGTACTTATTTTCTTTTCCTTAATCCCTGTTATTGACTATTTCAATTTTCAAGTTTCACTCTTCAAAACTTATGACCAAGTGGGAGCTAAATAACTTGAGAATTGAGATCGACTATATTAATTCAAGTAATATTGATGAGCTTGAAAACATAAATTGAAATTTGATGTGAATTAACAAAACATTCCATGATTTGATGTCAATTCTTTGTTTGTTTTCTTTCTCAAAAGGCTATTTTTGTTTTGGCTGTAGTTTGATTAGCAAAACATGGGTTGAAAAGCTTTGGGTCATAGTTGTTGGTCAATTGATAACTAGTCAAAAACCTAACAGGTTGGCAATTAATATCAATAGCTTTAATAACAGCTAGTACATTCCTACTTTTGCAAAAAAGAAGAAAAAATGGTTTTAATGCAACTCACAATTTGTACTTATACTAACCACTCCTATACGAATTGCAGCTATTTCTGAAGTTAAAGTGTACGGCTTTTATTTTGTAGAAGAAAATAAGTCGGTTTGAACCTAAGTGTTAAATTGCTGAGTTAATGTTCATAGACTCTATAAGACTAATAAATTAGTTCCAACTATTAGTTCGATTAAGAGTAAATTAAGCAGTATTAAAAAAATAAGACTAAATAATTTCATGTTTTTTCAGTAATATCAAAAGTGGCGGATATGAGAGATTTTATTTTATTTGGATATGGGAGATTGAGTTGAACGATAAATTATGGAGGAATGGATACAGTGGCGGATCCAGAATTTTCACCTAAGGTGTTCGTAAAAACAACAAAAGCTAAATATAAAAAATAATGTTGTCCCTAGAAATCAAATCTGGGGTAACAGAGACAATTTTGAACACCCTGGACCACTTGAGTTAACATTTTGTATTTCTTTAGGGTGTTCAAAGATTAATATATGTACATAAACACAAAATATATACCTTATATATATACACTATAATTTTTTACCGAAAGTGTTTGGGTGAACACCCTCGACACCCTCTAAATCCGCGTCTAAATGGATAGGATCCCTAATCCTTAACTAGAGGTCTAAGGTTGAATCCGTGCGACTAAAAACATCTTAATAGGTAGCATTTTCTCCCTTTAATAGGTTATGTGCCTTGCACCTCTATTGGGTAATGCCTAGAGATGGCAATGGATCTTGGACCCGGTGGATCCATATCCGTTTTATAGGATATGGATCTTCAAAATTTGGACCCGACGGATCCGGATCAGATCTGGATCTGGATCTTGTATTTGAGATCCGTATCCGGTCCAGATCCGATCCGTGGATCCATTTTTTATTAAATATATCAATAACCTAGAATGTAATTTTATAAGTATTTTCTTAATTTTCCCCATAATTTATGTATTGGGTAAAGGGTTGAACCAGGATAAGGCACAAGTCACACAACCATGTAATTTGTCTTTAAAGTTTCATTTCTTTTACCTGTATGCTCTATGCAGTTTCCCATATTTTCATTTCTATAAAAAGAAAAAATTATCACTCCTCTTTAAAATTCTCTTTCTTGAATCTGTTAGCCGTAAGCTTTAAGTATCTTTCTCTTATTTGTTTGATCAACAACAAAAAACTGGAACTTTTGATATATGATTGACATTGTTTTATGTTGTTTAATGAAGTCAATCAGTAGAACTACAAGTGGAGCAACACTAAAGCCTTCAAAAATTAGCTCAAAGTTGCAACATGTTCTGCATCATTAATGAAGTTAATCGTCTTTATTTTCTTGTGATGCTAAAACTTTGTTCAGTATTTTGGAAGAATGGTGTCATGTTTGTGTAGGTTGATTGAATGAACTCAATCATTTTTTTCAATCAGATTGCGTTTCATTTTGTCATAAAAGTTTCAACATGTGGGAATATTATTCAAGTAAAAAAATTTTACATGTAGATCCATATCCGATCCATGGACCCGGTGGATCCGATGGATCCGAATTTGGATATGATTTTTATGAACCCGATGGATCTGGATCCAGGTATAAAAATGGATCTGGATCTAATAGGATCCGGTCCAGATCCGATCTGTTGCCATCCCTAGTAATGCATGAGTTGCATCATCAAGATCCGAGCCAACTTGAGCAAGGATAGCCACTTTGTGCCAATTGTTTGAATATAGATTAATTGAAATACCAAACCGAATACTAATATCGAATATTGGATGGATAATGAAAAATAAACTTTAAAAAAAACTTAGTTAACGATAATACAAACAACTCTTAGCTAGCGTTTGGCCATAGATTTTGGATCAGATTTTGAAGATTTTATGGGTACAACAATTGCAGAAAACGGAAAGTAAGTAAATATTACAAATGCTAGAAATGATAAACTAAAGATTACAACAAACTGAAATAAAAAACGTTACAAACTCCTTGTGATTTGCTGAGTCGAGTGACGACACTCTGTCTTTAAGACAAGATTGCCCCGTATATATCCTTTTACGTTGTCGGGCAATAGTCTCCCAAGATACAACAACTTAACAAATGAGCAAGGGAAACTCAAGTGTTACTCTTGAAGAACTTTGAGTATAGAAAACTTGCTAGAGAGGAAGAAGAAGATTTCAGAAAATTTCTTAAGTTTTGAACAATTGAGCCAAATGCCTCAATTTATAGTGTAAGGAAATGACCCCTCAACTAGACAACTAATAACCTTCAATAGCCATGTAATGACACTTATTGAGGGGTTACATTCAACCAAATAATGGCTGAATTCATGTGCCAAATAATGGAGATTCAATGCTCCAAAACAACCCAAAAATTAGAACTTTCCATCTTCCCGTCGCAGCTTTCTGCCTCCGAAGCATCGCGGCCCCTCGGCTCTAGTAACCCAACCACCAATTTGCGCCGCGGCTCCGACGGTGTTGTGCCGCGGCCCTTCACGGTTCCGCGGCGATTTCGGACTCGTTTCATCTTACACTTCTTCCTTCGTTTACCAATGTGAAATACTTGTCATTTGGTCAATAACCGTCCATCATTCTATGTCTCAAACGTATTACTTACATACCAATATCTCTTTCACTAATGAAATTTGCGATACTTGGCACTACGTGTGCAAGTGTGTGGAAACGACGTTTTCAATGTGCGGGATCTCAATTGTTCGAGTCATAAATAATGTGATAAACTTAATTCCACATTAGTAAATTTCCAACAGATTTATCTTCAAATATCTGTTTGGCATAAATTTTGGATCAAAATTTGAAAATTTGTCTTCCAAAATATTTTAAGTTCCAAAAACTAGTCCAAATTAGTTTTTGAGTTTTGGGGACTTTCACTCACAAAATTTTAATTTTTTTCAAGTAAAATGCATGTCCAAACACAACTTCAAAAACTCAAATTTTCAAGTTTTAACTTTAAAATCTATGATCAAACCGGAGCATATCTTCACTTAGAGCAAAAACTCAAATTTTTGGACTAGGAAGTGGATTTACATGACTTATTTTTTTAAGACTTGCAAGAGGGGTTGATATTATATGTCAAATAGTAACAACTAAAGGAGCTCCATATTATTGATTCTTATGCTTTTCCCAGTTGTAGGAGCAAATGGGGTCATTTCCTCTTATAATTCTAGAGAATAAGTTAATTAATGGCCTAAAGTTAATCAACTACAATAAACAAACAAGTTGTAATAAGAAAGGGACAAAGTGCCGCAATTGCAGAAGCAGTTAAGCATTTGCTGACTGTAATCAAAGATTGCTTTCTCTTTCAATTATATAAAATTTTGTTTGGTTTGAAAAAAAAAGAATGAAAGGGATTGGAATCCACAATTTCATCACAAGAAAAGAAATCTTCAAAAGAGAGGAAAAAGAAGAGATATAAGATTAGTTTGACCATTCCAATCACTATATGACCAATAGAGACCAAAAAAAGTAAAATAAAAAAATTACAAGGCAGAACAGATCTGATGGTCTGAACTTATTAGCTAATGTAACCATATCACACATTGCCAAAGAACAACATATTTTCATACATCTCATTGGAGTGGGTAGTGAAATGGAGGCTTGCCTCGAGTACTGGGCGGTAAGAATATGTCGCCACGACTTAAATAAAAGTTTTACAAAGTGGTAGTTAGACCAGCATTGATGTATAGTGCAAAGTGCTTGCCAATCAAGAATTTTCATGTACAGAAGATGAAGGTAGCGGAGATGAAAATGCTAAGATGGATGTATGGGAATACCTAGAGAGATATGATTATGAAGGAAGTTATATGAGACAAGGTGGGAATGGCATCATAGGCGGACAAGATGAACGAAGCAAGACTGACGTGGTTCGGGCATGTGAAGAGGAGGTGTGAAGCACCAGTAAGGAGGCGTGAGAGGATGACCTTAGGTTAGGAGAGGTATAGGTAGGTTGAAGAAGAAGTTGGGGAGGCGATTAGATAAAACATGACACAACTTCAGCTGGCTGAGGGCATGATCTCAGATAGGAAGATATGAAGGTCGAGGATTAAAGTAGAATGTTAATAATATGTAGATAAGTGTGGGGAGGGAGGGGGCGAGTTTTTTCTCCTCTCCTCTTTTCCTTTTAGCAGTATTTTTCAGTTATCACATAGTTTCTATTTCCTTGATGAGTATTACTATATGTTGCCACATTTATTTAATATCTTGCTATTTGCTATTTGCTATTTTCTTTCTTACATTTCTGCGACATGTACTTTTCTTATGAGCCAAGGGTCTATGAAAAACAACTTATTTACCTCACAAAGATAGAAATTGGATAGTCACCCATCACACGGCTCTCAAACCCAGATAGGGCCCCACTAGTCCGACTAGCTAGTGAGCGATTCTTTCGGGCGGGAAGCAGGCCGGGTCCTACGGGCGGACATCTCCCGCAAAGGTCTGCATACATCCTATTCTCCCCACACCCTACCTATGAGATCACACTGAATTTGTTGTTGTTGTATATCTTCAGCATATACAATTCACTTGTTGTAGACCTACATTATACAACAATGTAGTTCAACTATTCTTACCGTTGTATACTATTAAAATAAATATAAAATATGAATTGTGTATTTGAAGGTATACAATTGTGCAATGTAATTTTTTAAGAGACGAATTTAGAAATGGATGCAAGCAAGCAAATATTTATTTCACTTGGGTAATCATGAAGTAACCCCAAAAATAAATATGGAATATTGAAGAAAGGTTGTCTTCTAAAGAATGAAATTGTTTACTGCCTTAAATAGAAGTGGATTTATTCAAATCTAAAGAATGAAATTGATTCAAATTGTTTGTGGTTGGGTACTTTGTATTGAGCATAGCCAACTTGATATTTTTTTCTTTTTAACAAAATAAATGGTTGGCAAATTCAAAGAAGTTGAGAAGAGATGGTTCTCTTAGCACTAAAAGTCCAAGATCCTCTCTCTTTTTCAATATGTTCTCTCCCTTTTTCAATCCTGTCTTTTCTTTTCTGTTTCTTTAGTTGTTCCTATGTATTATTTTAATATGTTGTGGTATGTAGGACTTCTTTAGAACTTTATATGACGTAGGATCCACATGTATTTTCTGTCACTTGAAAAAATATTGGATGATATTTTTAGTCGGCGTATGGACATAGATTCGGCTGAAATTTCAGAAAGATTTTTTTCGAAGTTGAGGTTAAAAATGATATTTTCTACGTTTTAATGTATGTGATAATATTGATTGTGCATATAGTTTAAGAAAGAATGATTTTTATAAATTTGGATATCATTAAATCATACATATATGTGTAGTTATAAACCATCTCATTAAGAATAAAAATTGACATTTAAAAGTTAAATTGTTATATGTATACAAAAGTGTCATTCTTTTTTCGACCGACTAAAAAAGAAAAAAATATTACATAAATTGTAAAGAATTGACTACTTAAAAATTAAAGTTGTGTTTGAGTATGCATATCACTTGAAAGAAATTTTAAGCTTCATGAGTGGGAAAATATTTTTATTGAAAAACTGGCTTGAAAAAAATAGGAAAAACTACACTTACCACCCGCCCAACCCAAACTATTTACGCGAGCCTACCCCCTCTCAAACTATTTTCACGTTCTGCACAACCCAATTCAAACTATTTACGCGTCATCCCCTCTCACACATCCTCCCAAGCGATCTCTTCATTCGACCCAATTTTCGCGTGGCCCAAGTCCTAATTCGACCCAATCTCTCTTTGTCAGTTTTGGCACGTTTTTTCATCATCATTTTTTTGCGGTGTGTTTGAAATTAAAAAAAGTGGCAGTTGTTCATGTTTTTTCATTGCTTTAACAGTTTGTTTCGTATAAATTTCTAGATTAATTGAGTTTTTAGTAGTAGTTTCTCATATTCTTCAAAGTTTTTTAGTGTGTAGCTTTTGTATTCTATGCATGCGTCAAAATAACGTTACAACTCGATGGAGGGGCTATTGTCTTCAACATTTGACTAATTTTGATAATTATTTAGATGAAGGTGTAGGTAAACAGGAGTGTATTTCGTCAGTGATGTCGCACCCAAGTTTTCCATTGCACATTGATGATTTTCAGTCGGTTTCTGTTGGTAGCCCAAAACTGAATCAGAGTGACCCCAAATCATGTGATGACCAAAAAAATCCGGTACTCAGAGGAGGTTGATGAAGCAGTGACGGGTAAAGATGTTGACAATGTCAAAAGAAAGGGAAAGAAAAAAGTGACAGCAGATGGTTCAGACGATGAGAATGTGAAGAAGAAAAGGAAAAGTGCAGTTGAATCACAAGATATTCCTTGTGAATCAATTTTTGAAACAGGACCTGAAACAGTCCCCGCAACACCCAATGATGTTGATGATACGAAGGTAACTTATTTTTTTATCTTTTGTCACCGTTAATTTCTATACTTTGTGCAATAATATAGTGAAATTAAAGTTGTATATAACGTAGTTTCTGTTGGTATAGTTAATAGTGTGTGTGTGTGTGTTTGAAGTAATGAACCTTCAAGTTGTTGTAATACCTTGATAGTATATAATAGTAATTGAGTATCACAGAAAAGTTAGTGGTTGAAGGTATATTATTTGCTTCTCTATGATACCATATTAGTATATTTATATATAATGGGAGTATCATTTTTTAAAGAGTAGGTATGTAATTGATACTCTTTTAGTATATATGATATACTATTTAGGCATCATAGAGTACTGATACATGATATATGTGTATGGTATAGTAATGAGAGTTGTTGTTTTGATAAGTTAATAGTTTGTGTGTGTTTGAAGTAATGAACCTTCAAATTGTTGTGATACTCCGATAGTATATAATAGTAAATGAGTATCATAGATGAGTTAGTGGTTGAAAGTTGCTTCTCTATGATACCATGTTAATATATTTATATACATTCGGAGTATCATTTACTCTTTTAGTATATATGATATACTATTTAGGCATCACAAAGTACTGATACATGATATATATGTATGATAGAATAATGATGGTTGTTGGTTTGATATGTTTTTCTTGTATAATTGTTGTGTTTGTAGGTTGGGTATTTTTATATCAAGATGGTTATTGACTATAAATAAAAGATTGACTGCAACACCAACTACGGTATTGTTAGTAAGTTGAATGACAAGTTGTCGGCTAAGCAGCTTGCGCTATTTAGAGAAACATGTTTTGGGCATTTTTGAATATGCCTCCAATGATGGTGCAAGGGACATTGTTGCACAATCTGCTGATGAGGAAGGTGCGTTCCTTGAATGATGATGCATTGTATTTTGTGGTGAGTAGTGTCAATCTACGTTTAGAGTTGGGTGAGCTTGCTCTTATTACTGGGTTAAAATGTAAAGTTGGTACATCTATCACAGTCAAATTAGTGTCCAATCGATTGGTGAAAAAGTACTTTAAGAGTTCAGGCAATGTTACATGATACAAGGTTGAACAATGTTTTAAGAAACAATGTTGGAAGTCCGATGATGATGCGGTGAAGATTGCAATTTTGTATTCTATAAACACCTTCTTGTTTGCTACGTTGAAGACCAAACTTGTTGATATGACGTACTTTGATTTAGTCGAGAGTGGTGAGTTTTATAACTATCCATGGAGGATAGATGTGTTTAAGGCGACAATTGAATCATGCTTGAACAAGTTCAAGTCAAATCCCTCGTTTTATCGACATGATGTATTCCCTCTTGCATTATAGATTTGATTTTATAAGTGCTTTCCAGATTTGGGAGGTCGTTTTGCCGAGTGTATCTTTAACCGAACTCTGCGTATTATAAATTGAAAAGTAGATAAAAATATAAGTCATGATTATGTGTGTTCACGAATATTTGACTTACAATCTGATGAGGTATTTTTTAATTTTAGTTCTCTACATGTTACATTTTTGTTACTTTCTGATGTTATTTTTTAGTTGATTCTTTTTGTTAATTTTAATTGCAGGTGAAGAATGTTTTCCAATAGAGGACGAGAGGTTGCTATTAGACTTAGAAGGATTAGCATTTGAACTCGTACCTGAGTCTTCTCACAGTCAGCGTATGAGCGATGGATTCTTTTGCACGCAGGCGCCAAAGGTAGATATGGGTCAGAGTAGTCGTGGCGATGACGAATCTAGCAATGTCGATATGAAGAAGGAGTTAGAGTCATTTCGGGTTCATGTTGATTCAAAGTTTGGAGAGATCCTTCAAGCTATTGTGGATTTGAACAAGAAAGTAGATGCAAAACGTGGTTTGCCGATATTATTTTTTTTCTTTTTTTTTTTTAGCTAGTATTTTTTCTAGATATGTTTTTGAAGTTTTTGTGAGTGAAGATTTCTGTCTAATAAGCTGTTAGTATACTATGAAAATATACTAGATATACCAACATGGTATCATAGAGGAGTGAATCCATTTTTTATCATGCATGATACCTTTATGACATATAAATATACTGACATAATATATTCAAGGATCAACGTTCATCTGTGATGCGCAGTTGGTATATCTCATATACTTCCAGAGTATCATAGAGGATAATGAGTAGTGATTTTTTTAGTGAAGCTTTTTGCATCTATGATACCTTGTGGGCATCATAGAGAAATTAGTAATAACCCTTTTTTATCCTTGTATGATACCCATGTTAGTATATTTATATTTAGGATTATGATTTGAGAAGTGTTTGTTTTCCATTTTTTAGCATTTATTGGATTTGTTTTTGCATTTTGTGCACTGCACAACTATCTCAGGATGAGAAAGAGAATGCATTTGCTTACTCTAGCGGCTTGCATACGGATTGTGCTGATTTGGATATGGATGACAATCAAGGTATTCATGGGGATGATGAGAATGTGAAGGATGTCACCCGAATAATGATGTAGGTGGTGGTGATAGTAGCAAGGAGGTTGTTGGTGGCGGTGTAGGTGATGGTGATGAAAGAAAGCCTACGGACTTAAGCTCTCAACCCAAGTCGAGGGGTGCTTTACTAAGAGTGCCAACGATGACCCGTCAATCTACACTTACATGCCTAGTGTGGCATAGAAAATGGAGTGGAGTTGGAGTTGTCACGTGAAGATCGAAGAAACATGTTTTTATTCGGCCTTCTTGTTGGTCTTGGCCGAGACCATGTTTTCTTTTAGCTTGTCTTTATTTCCTAGCTTAGCTTGTAGTTCTCCTTAGGACATGGTGTAACGTGTAAATAACTCCTATCTCCCATTAGGACACAATTAATAATTCATGTAATAGAAAAGAGGGTGACAAGGCCGAGAGCTCCTACAATAAGATGACAAGGCCGAAAGTGACAAGGTGACATGACCAAGAATGGTCTAGAAGATGAGGCTTCCAAGAAGACAATTCATGAACCAACTAGTTCATGGATTTGACTACCTAGAATACATCAAGGTCGGCCTAGGGGAAGAGAAGAGTTGGCCGAAGCAACTCACCCAAAACACATATGCAAGAAATGGAAGATCCAAACACATTCCAAGAAGATGAAATTTTCGAAGAACCAAGATCATGTATTTTTTCATGGGAACCACAAAGGGGTGTGAAAGATATTGAGTTCAACCTTGTCCCTAAGTAAAATCAAAATCTTTCCCATTTGTGGAGTTGAAGCCGAGAAGCACCTTACTCCCAAAGGTCCTTTAGTTTACCTTCTATAAAGGTCCATATATTACTATAAATAGGACCCTTAGGATATTGTAAATTTCTTAGAGGGTTGATTTATGAAAATTAGTGAGTTTTACTCATTTGCTAAGTTATTCAACTTGTATGTTGTTTATCTTAGTTGGTCCTTGTGTGGACCTTAGATTCTTGTGTGAGCCAACCCCTTAGTGTAAGTTGAAGCTAGGAATTGTGTGACCTAGTTAAACTCAAGCTAAGGTCCCTTCGGTGTATGTCTTGGTTAGAACTTGTGTGATCTAATCTAACCCAAGCTTAAGGAACCCCCTTGGTGCGAGTAGACGTTGGAACTTGTGTGATCCAACCAAACCCAAGCCTAGGGTCTATCATAAGGTTACCGACCACCATCACTTGGATTGTTCACGAGCTTGTACTTGGCAACCTCGGTAAAGACCTTGTTCAATTGGCCAAACTCATCTTGGTGTCGACTCGAGCATTAAAACCCTCGTGTCATTATCCTTGCTATATATCGACCGTCCTACACTTGGATTGCACTCAGGTTTGCACATAGCATCCCGTGTTCATTCCTTGACCAAACCACTTCATTATTTCCGCCACCACATTCCACAATATGTCCATAACCTCCACATAAAAGTTCACCTCCCGAAACAGTCCACAAATACCCGTCCAATCCCGACAACACCAAACAGTCCATAAAACATCCCTTACTGATAACCTCACTGTTCCAGTCACCTTCCATTACCTTGCCACCACCCAACTACCAAACCCCGACCATCAATACAACCCTCAATGTGTCTAGAATACCTCCACAAAACGCCTTAACCCAACTCCTCCCTAAACTACCCATCCAAGTCCCACAATACCCCACTGTCCAGCAGAAACTGAGAACCCCAACTTTGTGTCCTTTTTCGTGTCAACCCATGTTCAACCAAACTCTGACCCACTTACCTACTTACACCCCTTCTTACTTACATCAGATTGGTATCAGAGCGAGGCCATCCCGTCCCATGCTTTGACGCTATGACTCACGTAAACAAAGAAGAACTAATGAGGCTCGTAAGTGATATTTTTACGGAACAAGTGTGTGCCATGAAAAGATAACTTGCGGGACATACCATGAGTAATAATGCCAAGTCAAGGGTTGTTCAAAATAGTCCAAGGTTTGAAAGCAAGGGTACCTCAAGACCTTATGTCAAATCCACGAATGTTAAAGAAAAGGGCGGCACCTCATTTACTAACCCCTTGTATCACCAAAAAGGTGTAGAAGAAAATAAAAGGAAAGAAAGGGGAAACACTTCTTCCACTAAGACAGTGTATACCAAAGAATGTGAAGAGGTTACAAAAGGGGTAGATAAAAAAAAGAAAAAAATGCGTCCAATGTCAAGAATTAGGACACTTTCTAAGTGAATGTCCTAATCTCGGGGTCATGCTTAGAGAAGAGTATCGAGAGTGTGGATTTTCCTTGGCTATTAAGGAACCCATACTACTTGAAGAACAGTAAGAAACTGAGACCCCCTGACTTGATACACCGAAGATAGATAAAGAGTCAAAGAAGGGGAGTGCCATAGATACCGACTTCAAGGAACT
This sequence comes from Anisodus acutangulus, assembly GCA_029783415.1. Classification (NCBI taxonomy): domain Eukaryota; kingdom Viridiplantae; phylum Streptophyta; class Magnoliopsida; order Solanales; family Solanaceae; genus Anisodus; species Anisodus acutangulus. The sequence continues at coordinate 8,559,836 of CM056498.1, read as the reverse complement.
CTTAGATGAGGTATGTCTGAATGATCTTGCATCCGGAACACTACTGAAGAAAGATGGTGAACTTGCTATTGATTTATTTTTAAGAAGTTCATTATCTATTCACCAAGACCGTGGATGCCATCCGGAAGAACCTAAGGACTTGCAAGGCCAAGAACAAGAATTCTTCGGTGAAAGCTATGACCGAAAAAGCCTTACCCCTACACAACACCAGCATTGTTGATACCGAGAGAGAATTGGCACGCATGTTGTCTAGAGGTTGATAACCTCACCATGAAGTGCACACTTCCTATGCCGAGGTTGAAATACGTTGATGAGTTGAGTGGAACCAAATTATGCGCCAAGATAGAATTGAGAAGTGGCTACCAACACATGAGGATCCGAGAAGGAGATGAAAGAAAGACGGCTTCCAAAATCAAGCATGATTGCTATGAATGGCTTATGATGCCATTTGGGTTGTCCAATTTCCCAAGTCCTCCCGTGAGTTCCATCCACAAGGTGCTACTACCATCTATGGGTTACATCGCACCATCTGACGACATGTATAACATTCCATCCATGGTATTAACTTTCCGGAGTTGGACCGAGCTGTCAATTGGAGGTATGGAAAAAGGTTTCTGTAGTGCGTCTTTCTTTCCTCGTCACTTCACTCAAAAATTTTGGGCCCTTACTGCCCCTATGTCATATATTGGATTTGGGTGACCGAGAATAAGATCCAAATTCAACCTTGTCTCCAAGTAAAACCAAACCTTTTCCCATTTGTGGAGTTGAAGCCGAGAAGCACCTTGCTCCGAAATCAAGGCTGAACCCTTTCCCACTTGTCCACACTTGGCCAAAAATCCAAGTAGTTTGTGTCCTTTAGTTTGCCTTCTATAAAGTTTCTTGTATTACTACAAATAGGACCCTTAGGATATTTTAAATTTCATAGAGAGTTGATTTATGAAATTTAGTGAGTTTTACTCATTTGCTAAGTTATTCAACTTGTTTGTTGTTTATCTTAGTTGGTCCTTGTGTGGACTTTCGATTCTTATGTGAGTCAACCCCTTAGTGTAAGTTAAAGCTAGGACTTATGTGACCTTGTTAAACCCAAGATAAGGTCCCTTAGGTGTAAGTCTTGGTTAGAACTTGTGTGATCTAACCAAACCCAAGGTTAAGAAACCCCCTTGGTGTGAGTAGACGTTGGAACTTCTGTGATCCAACCAAACTCAAGCCTAGGGTCTATCATAAGGTTATCGTCCACCCTCACTTGGATTGTTCACGAGCTTATTAGTAACCTCGGTCAAGACCTTGTCCATTTGGTCAAACTCATATTAGTGTCGACTCGAGCATTAAAACCCTCGTGTCATTATCCTTGCTATATATCGATCGTCCTACACTTGGACTGCACTCGGGTTTGAACCTAGCATCCCATGTTCATTTCTTGACCAAACCACTTCATTATTTCCAACAACACATTTCACAATACGTCCCTAACCTCCACTTTAAAGGTCACTACACGAAATAGTCCACAAATACCCGTCCAATCCCGACAACACCAAATAGTCCACACCCCTTACCGATAACCTCACTGTTCCAGTCAGTTAACGTCACCTTTCCACCACCCAACTACAAAACCCCAACCATCAATACAACCTTCAACGTGTATAGAACACCCCCATAAAATGGCTTAACCAAACTCCTCCCTAAACTACCCGTCCAAGTCCTACAATACCCCACTGTTTGGTAGAAACTGAGAACCCCAACTTTGAGTTTTTTTTCATGTCAACCAGTGTTCAACCAAACTCCGACCCACTTACACCCCTCCTTACTTACATCAGATGGTGTATGTGGTGGTGAAGGAAATGAATCTCAGTCTGACTTTGCGTGTATCTCAATGAGCCAGTCTGCTATTGCTGCTATCACTCAAAAGTATCATACCGATAAAAAAAGTGAAAATGAGAAAGGTGAAAATAAAGGTACTCGACGTGAATGTAAATACTCACGATTTGTTGGATGATGAATTTTTTTTACATTTGAGTGAGTCTGAGATAACAGTGATTACACAAGCTGCTAAAGTTAGTGTTGCATCGACTGAAGTTGTAGGAGATGAACAATCTATAAAAGACGATTGTCCAGAAAATACTACCATTAATGCAGTTGTAACTGAAGAAGCTAGAGGAGATGTGTTACCTCAAGGAGGTGATGTTGAGTCTGCAGATGCTGGTAATGAGTCTGTAGATAGTGAGTTGACAAAAGGGAGTGAGTCTGTACTTGCTCCACCACCAGAAAATGTTGAACTGCCTCAGGCTATCAGTTGAAAGATGTGGTTCCGGCCAAGGCAGAAGATAATGTGAAAGATTGTTGAGTTGGTCCGTCCGGGACAAGTGATGGGAATAGTAATCCTGAAAAGAAAGCCCTTGACTTTGTGATCCCGCTAGACACAAATATAATGGAGAAAAATAATAATTAAACAACACTTGTAGCACCTCATAGGGGTAGGCCAAGACGATCTGCTAATGTAAAAAAGTCACCATTTATGTCTGGGTCTAGTCTTAGTGAGTTGGGTGAAACACTGTTGAAGTCGGTGAAAGACAGATCCCCTTTGATGCGCAGTTTAACCTCTCATATTGATTAAAAACTTATACAAAAGTTCTCAAACTTTATTGATAAAGATATGATCACATGCGCATATGTCTTTACTTGTTATATTTATTTTGCTTTTTTTAGTTTTTTGTCTTTTATAGTTTGTGTTGTTTTTAAAAGGGGTAGTTTTGTATCTTTATTTTTGTAGGGAAAGTATTCATGTTTATACTGATGATGACGACCATTTGGCATCAAGTTTTAATTTTGGAGTTTCCTCAATTAGTAGCAAGATGTGGTTCCACACGTTAAACTATGCTAGTAGACCATTATCAATCAATGTATGTCCATTGAATGTCTAATTATTTTATTTTTGCATTAATTTGATTTAGTGGTTACTTATGCATTTTTTGCTGTCATTGTTTCTTGTAGAACTTGAATGCTATTTTTTATTATTTGAGGAAGAAGGCAAAATATGGATCAATGCCAATTAGGGTGACAACAACATATTTTTACTTTGATAACACCATTTTGAAGTTGTTTACAAAGTTTATGGCTGGTGGGGCAGTGAATTACTTGATAGATAAGTCAACTGACATTATGGAGTATATGTATGGATTTTGTATGTTGTGCAATACTCCATGGACAGATGTTGATTATATGTTGTTTTATATGCATCTTGGAACGAAGTGGCATTGGATTTTGGGATGTCTATCTATTCATGAAAGGTATTTTTATTTTTATGATTCAATGCGTAGTACCCGATATGTCAATTCTACTCAACAGGCTATAGAGCCATACCGTATTTTGTTGTCTCTTTTCTTGAACATAATTGATTTTTATACGGGCAGAAATGACATTCTACTTAAAAATGGTCTTCATCGGGACCATCGGTTAAGCGATCCATTGGATGTTAATATGGTTGAGACTCTGCCTAAACAAAGTAATATGTAAGTTTTTTTTTGCTTTTATATTTTTGTTCTTTATGATTCATTTTACTTTACACATTGCACTGATTATTTTGTATGCAACGACTGTGGAGTTTTTATTGCTTGTTTTACGGAGTACTTGATTGAAAATATTGAAATTTTCATTGCCAATTTTGACATAGATGGATTGTGAAGCATATATGGGGTACTGTTGTGACATTATGGGAGGCAGAAGTAGGAGAATGGTAAATGCAGTGATTCTGAGGATCCTGGATGGTGGAGAAAACAAACACGTGAAAAAAAGAAAAAGAAGAAGACTTAAGACTATGTTTTTTTTTTCATTTTGCTATAATCTGACTTTGTAGTCATGTGAAAGTGTAAGATACTGTACAATCTAGTAATAGGTAGACGGACACATTTTTTTAGAGATTAGTAATGTGTTTTATTTTTTGTGAATAGTATGTATGGTATATGTGTTTGAATTTTATGATAGTCTATTTTTTTATTAGTTTGTTGTGTGTTAGCATTCAATGAATTTGTTGGGGAATGTGATTTGTGAATAAAAACAGTGCTCAGTCCTCAATGATACCATCTTAGTATATGCATATACTATGATGGTATCATTTGCATATCTTACGATGGTATCATAGAGGACTGTAGCAGGTCCACATTATACCATCACAGTATATTCATATACCATGATGATATCATGAGTACTTGTTAATAGTCTCACATTGATGGACATTTAGTAGTCTTTTTATACCATCTTAGTATATGCATATACCATCTGAGTATCATGTGGGACTGCTGAACAACCTCTCATTGATGGACTGAATCAGTCCTCAATGATACCATATGAGTATATGCATATACCATGATAGTATCATGGAAGTTGTGTAAAGAGCTCATTGATGGACTGAATCAGTCCTCAATGATACTATCTGAGTATATGCATATATCATGATAGTATCATAGAGGACTGTGTAAAGAGCTCATTGATGGAATGAAGCAGTTCTACATGATACTATCTCAGTATATTCATATATTATGATGATATCATGTGTACTACTTAATAATATCATATTAATGGACATTCAATAGTCTCCTTAGATCATCTTAGTATATGCATATACCATCTGAGTATCAAGTGGGACTGCTGAAGTGCCCAGTCAGTCTTCAATAATACCATCTGAGTATATGCATATATTATGATAGTATCATGGACGACTATGTGAAGAGTTCATCGATGGACTAAAGTAGTTCTACATGATACTATCATACTATATCCATATACCATAATGGTATCATGCAGGTTTGCTGAAGAGAGTCATTGATGGACTACAATCATTTACTTATTATTTCAATATACCATCTTATTATATGATTATACCATCAAAGTATATGAAACATTGATGGTGTTTTGTTCTACAAAGCTGAACTCATATTTAGACTAACAAAATGAAAAGTTGCTCTTTAGTTCTAACAAAATGAAAATATTATTAACGAATATCTGTTTTAGTAAGGGAGAATGGAAATATTTCAAACTTTAATGGGGATATTTTTGCATGTCCTTCGGTTGTGGCCTTTCTTGCCACAACGGCTGCATGTTACTGTATTGCCCCCAAGGTATACCTCAAAACCTGCTTCGCCTCTCTGCTTTTTAGGCTTTCCTGGTCTGATTCTTGTATTTGGTGAAAGTATGGTACGAGCAGGGACGTTTTGTGAAATCTCGCACACAGACTGGTGTGATAGAGGATGTACTGGTGTCTCGTATGTTTTGATTAGAAAATCTCTAGTGTAGTTTGAAGAGCAGTACTGATAATTTTCGAGGTAGAATTTTGTTAGAACTACCATTGCATGTGGATATGGCAGCTCATCAACTTGGAACATGCGACATATGCAACGTTTTTGTTGTAGAGACATAATGTGTTTTATTGGACCATCAATTACTGAGTGAACAAACTGTGTTGAAAGCACGACCTACATAGTTTAGTCAGTAAAATGTCATTAGTGGGGGACATAAAAAATTAGATTTTTTGCACCATATTTTTTGAAACTGCAATAAGCTTTAATAATATATCTCATTGACATCGTTTGCAATACATTAATGTTTACGGTCAGCACATCCTCATACTTGTTTCTCAATGTGGTATTTGCATATTTGGAAGTAGTACCGTATTTGTAAATTCATTTATGCACTAAGTTTTCATATAATAGAGCAAATATGTAACTGGGAGCTCTCTTGCATGCTTGGTTGCTGAATTTATTGATTCTATGATGTTTGATGTCATTGTTGTTGTTTGGTTGGCTGCATAATGTGCACGAGACCCTTTGTGGTATTCAACTTCTTGCAAGTAGGGTTTTACTCGGGGATCAATTGCATCTAACTCTATCAGAAGATTGTTGAACTCTTGAATTATGTATGCTATTGACAATGCAAAGTAAACGTCTTTAATCAGTTTTTTCTCCTTTTTGAAGTTCTCTTTGATGTTGTTCCACAAGTGTTACATACAGACACAGTGTGAGACTGTTGGATAAATATTTGCAGCTGTCTTCGCTATCCTATCGTATCTATCTGATACAATACACATTCTATGCCTATCCCATACACCTCTTTAAAAAAATGAAGAAATACTCCCAAGAAGCATCATTCTCTGAATCAACAGTTCCATACGCAAGCGGTAAAATTTGTCTTGTATGAATCGATGTAGCAATGTCATAATGAGAGATAAAAAATGAATTCATGAAAATAATATTTCTTAGTAAGGAATTTTTATAGATATTCCCACGGGATACCCATGAAGTATATTTTTATACCATACGGGTATCACAGATCAATGGAGGTTTTTTATGCATTGCAGGCAAGACATGAGGTATACTTACCTTCTGTATCTTGCGTGGTAGCTGTAAGCATGGTCCCTCTGTATGTTTCCTTTAGGAATGTACCATCGACTACTACTATAGATTTGCATTACTTCCAACCTTGAATTGATGCATTTAATGCTACGAAAACATACGAGAAATAGTCATTTTGTTTAGTATCTAATCTTGTAACTGTCTCTTGGTTTGAATATTCCAATATGTACAGATATGTTGGTAATTGTTTGTGTGAATCTTTTGGACTTCCTCTGCAAATTTCAATGGACCTTTCCTTTGCACGCCATGCTTGCATGTAGGACAAGTTGATACCATGTGCATTTTTGACATCTCGCTAGATATCTGATGGTGTGTATACTATTTTTGGATCATCAAGCTTTTATTGTATGGTACTATTAACAAACATCATGGTGGCAGTTCTTTCTAAGCAATTTCAATCATTCTTTGGGCAACTGTGGACGTCATTGAAAAATGACGCTCGAAATATGTTTGACTTTCGTACACTTCCTGATTTAAGACTCCACGTGCATTCTTATTTGACACAAGCAACATAATGCCAGCACATAATGGTTGCATCATGAGACTATTTTTAGAGCAAAATAGGGGGACATGCACATGGGTGAATGACTGAAACAGTCCTTAATGATACTATCTTAGTTTATGGATATACCATGATGGTATTATGTGTGGACTGAGGGGAGTCTCTTATTGAAGGATTGCAACTCAGTCCTTCATGATACCATCTAAGTATATGGGTATATCATGATGGTATTATGAAGGACTGAAGGAGTTTCACATTGATGGACTTCACCCATTTATTCATAATACCATATTAGTATATGGATATACCATGATGGTATCATGTGTGGACTGAGGGGAGTCTCTCATTGAAGGACCGCAACTCAGTCCTTCATGATACTATCTCAGTATATGGATACACTATGATGCTATCATGCAGGATTGAGAGAGTTTCACATTGATAGACTTCACCCATTCCTTCATGATACCATATCAATATATGAATATACCATGATGGTATCATATGTGTACTGAATGGAGTTTCTCATTGAAGGATTGCAACCCAGTCCTTTATGAAACCATCCCAGTACATGGATATACCATGATGGTATCATGTGTGGACTGAGGGAGACCGCACCCAGTCCTTTATTGATACCATCTCAATATATGGATTTACCATGATGGTATCATGTGTGGACTTAGTGGAGTCTCTCATTGAAGGACTGCAACCCAGTCCTTCATGAAACCATCTCAGTATATGAATATACCGTGATGATGGACTGACGGGAGTCTCTCATTGAATGACTGCAACCCAATCCTTCATGATACCATCTCAGTATATGGATACACCATGATGCTATCATGCAGGATTGATGGAGTTTCACATTGATGGACTTCACCCATTCCTTCATGATACGATATCAATAAATGGATTTACCATGATGGTATCATATATGGACTGAGGGGAGTCTCTCATTGAAGGACTGCAACACAATCCTTCATAAAACCATCTCAGTATATGAATATACCATGCTGATATTATGTGTGGACTGAGGGAGACCGTACCCAGTCCTTTATGATACCATCTCAGTATATAGATATAGCATGATAGTATCATGAAGGACTGAGAAGAGTCTCACATTGATGGACTTCACTCAGTTCTTTATGATACCATATCATTATATGGATGTACCATGATGGTATCATGTGTGGACTAAGAGAGTCTATCATTGAAGGAAGGACTGCAACCTAGTCCATCATGATACCATCTCAGTATATAGATATACCATGATGGTATCATGTGTCTACAATAGGTATCATTGAAAATTGTATAGAAAATTGACCAAAACAGGCACGAATCTTCTGTGACATGTTTTTTTAGTTCAATATTCGAATTTCTCTTATACTGAGTATTGTCGCACATCAGCAATTAGTGTGTTTTTGTCAATATATATTTGGTCAACTTCAATTGCTTGTTTGAGTGAATCAGTAATGATGTGATCCATGTGTTGTGGTTGATGAATGACATTGTCAATGATATCTATGTCACCATTGTCATCTAGTTTTGGTGAATTGATCAGTTCTTTTTCTTTATGAAGTTTCAGCAACATCAATTTGTAGCGTGATTGTGTCGACAATAGTGTTTTTGTACGAGATTGACAATGAATACGAAGTTATGGCAGTGTTCTTCTTATTCAAGTCGAAATACACTTTTACTCTCATATCGTTGAAGATATTCATCGGTGGGAATCCCTCTCCAAGTGTGTATTCGATTTCTAGCTTTGTTGTTGCAGGATCGTGTTGTAACTGAGATGCAATTTGTGCAACAAGCTCATTGAAATTGCAGCTAGTTTTTATGAGAATTGCGTCAACATCATAATCAACGTGCTTTTTATTCGAATCCAATTGCCATTGTGTTGCACTAAAATTATAATATCATCCATTGGAAATGTGTCAAATTGCAGATCTGAAAATCAAGTTGAAGAGTATACAGATTTTGAGTTTGATAATTAGGTGAAAAGTAATTTGAAATAGGAAAATCAAATTCAGAACTGGAAATTCAAAGTCAATTTTGAATCATACTTTTTGAATTTTGTTGAAGTTTGCTCTATTTTTAACTGAAATTTCGTTGAAGATGCTCGAGCTCAATTATTCAATCGTAATTGCAGTGAAGGGTTCACGTTACATCGCTCAATTTTGTTGCAGTGGAGGTTCACATTTTTTGGGGTTCCCGTTGTTTGGGGCTGAAGCAGCTAAAGGTTGGGGGTATGATGCGTAAATAGTTTAGGGGTATCAAAAGTAATAGGGGCACGCTCGCGTAAGTAGTTTAGTTTTAGGGGTATTAGTGTAGTTTCCCCCCAAAAATATCAAAAATCAAATATCATTCCATTGTATAATCAAACAATATTTTGGAAATAATTTTGAAAATAAGAAGAAAAATCTCATGTCTAAACAGACCCTTAGTCACTTTATTTGAAATTTATAACGACGGAGTTGGAAAGCAGCTTTGGAGCATTTTTCAAATTCGGAATTCAACTCCAAGTTGGATTTGAAATTTTATAACCAAATACTGATTTTAAAATAAAGTCAAATTATTCCGACAAAAAAATGAATAATTTTTATGGTCAAACACTCCTAATTTCTCTACTTTCTCAAACTTAATTTTCTTATTCCTTGCACTTTGATTTCTTCTTTTGCATTTTTACATTACAACTGCTATTTTTGGAAAAGCTTACTACAGATGGTAATTAAAGAATTAATCAATTGACAGTTGCATAATTCATTGTCCATGAAAAAGATAACAATGACAGTATTTCTTTTGTTTTTAAATATCTTTTTTTATTGGAAGACTGCTGAATTAATATGTGCCATACATTTTCGGTAGAATGTTACTATCAGAACAAAAAATAATGAAATTTACTGCGGATTAGAGTAAAAAGAAACAGTTTATATGTTTTGGTTTCTGTTTGGGCACCCATTGTTTTAGTTACTTTTTATTTATTTTTTATTTCTGAGAAATACAAAATTCACTTCTTACATTTATTTAAGAAAAGAAAAGCAAAAGAGGAAACAAAAGGAAAGCAAGGGATAATTATATTATTCGTATGGCGTAGGATCCACATATGTTTTCTATCACTTGGAAAATATTGGTTGATATTAAATTTTATTTTCTTATTCGTTGCATTTCAATGTTCTTCTTTTGCGTTTTTCACATTATGAGACACGCAGTGGAGTTAATGATAGGTTGGATGTTTGGAGAACGATCTTAGAATCTCAAGGTTTCAGGTTAAGTAGGACTAAGACGGAGTATATGGAGTGCAAGTTCAGTGATGTGATATAGGAGAGAGATGTGGAAGTGAAAATTGAGGCCCAAGCTATACCTAAAAGATAAAGGTTTAAGTATCTTGGTTCCATAATACAAGGTGACAGAGAGATTGACGAGGATGTCACACACCGTATTGGAGGAGGGTGAATTAAATGGAGGCTCGCCTCCGGGGTGCTTTGTAATAAGAAGGCGTCACCTAGACTAAAAGGTAAGTTTTACAGAGTGGTGGTTAGACCAGCGCTGTTGTATGGGACAAAATGTTGGCCAGTCAAGAATGTTCACGTTCAGAAGATGAAGGTGGCGGGGATGAGGATGCTCACATGGATGTGTGGTCATGCTAGGAACGATATGATTAGAAACGAAGTTATACATGATAAGATCGGAATGACCTCCGTGGAGGACAAGATAAGAGAAGCGAGACTGAGATGATTTGGGCATGTGAAGAGTAGGTGTGAGGATGCGCCAGTTAGGAGAGGTAGAGGTAGGCCGAAGAAGAAACGGGAAAGGTGATTAGACAAGACATTGCACAACATGACCCTAGATAGGAAGCTTTGGCGGTCGAGGATTAGGATAGAAGATTAGTATGTAGTTGAGTTTTGTCGCATTGTGTGTGAGAGAGGTAGGGGGCTAGCATCTTCCTCTCCTCTTCTCCTTTTCTTGTAGTATTACTTCTCGCGTAGATCCATGCTCGTATTTGTGTATTACTATTTGTTGCTTCATTTGTTCTGTACTGTGATATTTTGCTGTCTTATTTTACTTGAATTTGAATTTGTGCATTGACTATGTTTCTTTTGAGCCGAGGGTCTATAAAAAACCTCTATACCCCATAAAGGTAGAGATAATGTCTGCGTACATCTTACCATCCACAGACCCCACTTGTGAAAATACACCGGGTATGTTGTTCTTTGTTGTTGTATTTCTTGACAATTGCATCTTTCATGTCCAAGAAAAGAATAACAACGTCAATTTTTTAGTATTTGTTTACTGGAGTAATGATAAATTAATATTATATCATTCGTTTCCGCAGAAAACTAGAGAAAATTGGCGGAAAGGCCTCCTTTAAGTCTTTAATTGAGTAAAAATCTTTGATAGGGAGCATTTCTCCCCCCATCCACCCCACACATCCGAATGGGGTCCTACGCGATGTGAATTCGGATATAGTCAAGCTTCAATGTGGGTATCGAACACCGGGTGGAAAACTAAAAAAAAAATTACATCATCCTTTTATTGTTCATTTATTTTCAGATCAATTAGGATTTAACGGTCTAAAAAATGCTTTTTGAGGTCCGTTTAGTGATTTTTAAAAATTTAGGCAGTAGGTTTCAAGTTTAATAAAATATACATAAATCCATTTCTCTCTAGTCATTGCTCGATCAAACCATTCTGACCCTCGTCACGCTCAAGATCTCCACTCGTTGCTCGATTCAGACTTCGTCATTTTCAGGGATTTTATCGATAAATTTATAGTTTGCTTGCAATCATTGCCTTTAAAAGTTTCATGTTCTCTTGAATTGAGAAAATTTCTAATTTCTTTCAAAACTCCATTCTTGATAAACCTTCTTGTCATAAAGTTCTTGATTGTTTTTTAATTTTTGAAATCCTAACCTGCGTTTTCTCGAAATATGTATTATTTTTACTGATTTTGCTTATTTGACTTTGTTTTACGTAGTGCAATAGTGTTTTTGTTTGTTTGTTTGTTTGTTTGTGTTTATGCAAATTCATCTGGGATAATGTCTTTTTTTAGTTCTTGCTAATGAGTTTGTTGGGTTGGGATTATGTTTGTTGTTTCCTGTTGCCTCGACCCTTTTGGTCTATTTTTAGACTTGCTGTCGATTATTTTCATCTTTATATAGAACTTTTTATTGTATAGAATTCGGTCAAAAGATACAACTTGCAATATACAACTTGCACACAATTATGTTGTGGTATGTATTTTGTATGTAGTGTGTGTATCCGTTGATATATTGAACATTCAAATAATTCGACATACAAAATATATACAACTTATTTATACATTGGGAACTAAGAGAACAACATTGTTCTTCATTCTGTTCGAGTTTTAATATAAAATTTTAACAAAATTTTACTCAGATCTACACCAAACTTCCTCAAAATTGACATATAAACACCAAATAATATTTTGAATCCTTTGCAACAATACTCAATCCAAACAAATAACAATTTCATAAAATTCAATTTTTAAATTCAAAGCTTTAAATCTTTTTAATGACTGTAAATAGAGTTTTTCTCAGCTTGGGTGTGCTTGGTGTGTGTGTGAAAGAGAGAGAGAGAGAGAGTGCGAGAGAGCCTAAAATGGGTAGAGTAGAGCCTAAAATGGGAAAATTGGTATTACACCCCATACTTTTGACATCGATTGCGTCGTAAAAAAAGTAACGTAAGCCCGGAGATATATGAATTAAATTATTTACGTCATAAAAAAAGTAACATATATTATTGGTGCTGTATTAAATCCGACCATTAAAATAGACGGTACTAAATCACTTATTGAAACTATTTACGATTGTATAGAAGTACTACCACCTCCAAGTCCCAAAAATCCAAATCACCCACCACCTATTGAACAAACTAAAGAAGAAGTGTTGTCTAGCGTAGAAGACCAATGCAAAAAAAAAATATAGGTTTTACCAACAAGAAAGTGCTAGTAACCTACCGGCTTCCATACCATCTTCTTCTTCTTCAACACAACCTCACAAAAGACATGCTGTTTCTGCGGCTAGTATTGAAAGCCTCAGAAATAGAATGTGCGGCCGTACCGCTACTAACCAAATTAGCGAGTTTGATATTTTTATTTTGCAGGGTTCTGTACCGTACAAAGCAGTTCTCAATGAAGAAGGACGTGAAGACTTGCTGAAATACTGGAGGGGGAATGAGAAGACCTTTCCGACACTTTCAATGATGGCCCGAGATGTTTTGAACATTCAAGCGTCATCAACTGCGTCTGAAAGCTCTTTTTCTGCCGGAAGATATCAAATAGGAGACCACAGACACTCATTAGCCGGAGACAGCTTGGAGATTGTAGTATTATTCAGAGATTGGATACGAGCGGAGCGGAGAAGGTGTAGTCAACCGGAGATCAACGAAGAAGAAGACAAAAATTACAACGAAATCTTATCCGAATGTGGTGGAAGCGACATGGATCAATTTGACCAACAAATATCAATTCCAACTGAAAAACCACAGGAAGTTATCAAGAAACTAGAACAGATTTTTTTAAGAATGTAATTTTTTAATTGCAATTTTATTATGTAATTTGCAACTTTTGGACAACACCACAAAGTTTCAATTTCGACAATTGTATTTGTATTACAAAAAGTTCATATGTCTATTAAATAATATAAGAGGCACAAAAATAGCCTTGTGATGTTTTTATTACACTATCTTGTCTTGTTTAATTATTGAGTTTTTTATACATATGTTATTAAAAAAAAAGAAAAGGAAAACCGCCCGGATCCCGATCCTTCCCCCGACCCGATCCCGCCCGACCTGATCCAGACGGGATCGGGATCGGGACTGGACTTCGGCAAATCCCGCCAAACCCGATCCCGCCAGCCCCGACCCCGCCCCCTTCACCCGTCATGTCCGACCCGACCCCGCCAATCCCGGCCCGCCAATCCCGAGCCTGGCCCATTGGCCAACTCTAGTTGATACTCATAGTGGCCTTCTCGGCTCGTACATGTATATATGGTTTGGGTATGATGGCTAGCGGATACGATGCTTTCCCACTTACAATTATATATTTTACGAGTTGTGGCCATGTTGGCTTGTGATGGCTTATAGTACGATATAGTTCGGCCAATGTCAGCCTATGTATGTCTTGGTGTATGTCTAGTGCTTATGAGTTACAAAATGGTTCGCTCGGGCCAGTACAACACCGGGTGCGGCCACACGTCACCTTGGTTAGGGTGTGATAATTGGACTTGCATTTGCTATAATTAATAAAGTATTATTATATTTTGTAATTACATATAACTACCATAAAGAATGGTAGTTAAGTTTTTAAAATAGCTTATCAACGTAAAAAAATATTTAACTGAATCTATAATTATTTGACCATTGCATCAGTAATTTACTAACAATGCATCTTTTGTGCCAATTTCTTACATTATAGTTTTTATTTACTTCAATAAAAATGTACATCAATAAAAATGTACATCCTCATAAAATCAATCATATTATTTTGTGGAAGGGGATGTAAATTGTAAAGCAATTAAGCAAATTATTGTTTGTATTGTAGTGGACGTGTCATTATTCATATGGGCCTCCAAGTTGGGTATATTTCATGTAATCATTTTTCATATAAGGATCCTTTTAGTTATATGAGAGAAAAAGAATAGCTACTTGGTTTTGGATGGGTGCTATGAGACATAATTCTTTCAATTGACTTTTTTCAAGCAAAGGTTAAGTCATTATTCATTATTAAGTCTAATCATGGGAATTTATCCTCTCTTTTTTTACTTTTCTTTGAGAGAGGGAAAGAATATATGATGGAAATTAAAAGAAAGTCAATATTAAAGTAAGGGAATATCCAAGAAGAATGTCTTTAGAGAGGTATAATTGAGTAGAATTATAATGATACCCCATAATATCACCCCCTTGTAAGTGGTTTCCTTAATCTTTTTATCCCTACTACCCTAGAGGATTAAAATTAGTTTCTCATTTACTTTTAGGACTCCAAAAATTGTTATGAGTTTTCTTTTTAGCATCCCATTACTCTCGAGGATTAATGATAATTTTTCTTTTTAGCATTCTATTAAATATCATTAATATAAATTACATTATCAGGTCATTCAAAGGATGTTTACAAGTAAGTCTTAATAAGACAAGTAACATGCTACAAAAGGTAAAACAGACGTACGATATAAAAATCCTTACACAAATGGTGTATATGTGTTA
Source organism: Anisodus acutangulus (assembly GCA_029783415.1). Classification (NCBI taxonomy): domain Eukaryota; kingdom Viridiplantae; phylum Streptophyta; class Magnoliopsida; order Solanales; family Solanaceae; genus Anisodus; species Anisodus acutangulus. The sequence goes on along the minus strand of CM056498.1, from coordinate 8,544,716 downwards.
AACTTTTTTTTAACCAACTGGGTAATATTCTTTAATGGTGGAAGATATATAGTTACATAAATAGAATTTATGATCTTTATTAATTCTTCATTAATTGTTTAGGGTTCCAATTTTGAGAATTCAAATTTTTTTAGCAGCATCACTTTACCCTTTAGTTTAGCCATCATCGCGACTCGCAAATTCACATTATTTTAATAAATTTTGAATATCAAATAGTTAAATAAAAAGAGCGATAGTTATAACATTGATTAATAAATACTATAGTAATTTCAAGCTATTGGTATAAAAGATTCTACTAAATCAAGTAAAATAGTCCAAACTAATTAAAAGTCACATTTTTGTTATAGGAAAGTTTTATAGTGGAGCACCATGCAAGATTTGAGGGCAATACCAGATATTAACAATCCCAAAAGCAAGTTGTTTCTTTGGATATTTGTGCAGAATATTCTCCACCGAACAAATAATTGCAACATAAAATCATTCAAAATGTTAGATTTTGTCCATACTATTATGTTTGGATGAGATGAAGCAAGAAACCAATATGAAAAAAATAATCTCTTAAATCATTAATAAAAGAGTATATATATAATTTATAATTTCCATAATAGGAAAATCTTATTCATATTCTACTCTCAAAACCTTATTCTACTTGTACAATAATTATACAATTATGGTAAGTGTACAACTCTAATTTAATTACAACTAAACCTACCAAAATTAAGCCACTAAACCGTGATATACATGGTATGAATATACCGTGTATACCATGGAACTTAGGAATCCCACTTTACATCATTCTGCCCGTGATATACAGGGTGTATATCCCGTGTATATCACGGGTATTTATCACACCCCCGCAGTCATAACGGGCGGTCTTCGTACGCTGAGACTGTCCCTAAAATCTTCAAATAGAACCGATGGAAGACCCTTGGTAAAAATGTCTACAATTCGATACCTGGAAGGGACATGCAGAACGCGTACTTGTCCACGAGCTATCTTTTCGTGAACAAAATATATATTTATCTCAATATGTTTAGTGCATTGATGTTGAACCAGATTTCCAGAAATGTATACCGCACTAACATTATCACAATAAACCAAGGTAGCCTTGTGAACTAGAAAGTGAAGCTCTAAGAGAATATTACGAAGCCAATATGATTCAGAAATCACATTGGCTACCCCTCGATACTCGGCCTCTGCACACTAGAGCTGGATAAGGTAGTTTGCCGTTTGGCAGACCATGAGACCAAGTTATCACAAAGAAACATACAATAACCAGACGTAGAGCGTCTGGTGTATGGATAACTATCCCAATCAGCATCTATTTAAGAGACAAGTGTAGAAATCGACGACGGATATAGATGTAAGTCATAATCAAGAGTGTCTTGTAGGTAGCGGATAATGCATTTGAGCGCATTCATGTGCTCAATCCGAGGATCATGCATAAACAAACATACCTGCTGCATGGCATACGTAATATCTGGTCGCGTAAAAGTGAGATACTGAAGTGCCCCTGCAAGACTACGATAGTGGATGAGGTCCTCGTATGAGACACCGACAGCAACACCTAGCTTGGGTTTAGTGTCAACGGGCGTAGACGTAACTTACAAGAGGACATACCAGCCCTTTCAATTATCTATGCGGCATACTTTCGTTGAGATAAAAATAACCCACCTGTATGACGAAAAACAACAATCCCCAAAAAGTAACTTAATGGCCCTAAGTCTTTCATAGCAAACTCAGAACTGAGCATGGTCATGATAGACTTGCGCAAAGTATCAGTAGAGGCAATCAAGATAATATCATCCACTTATAATATAATATAAGCCAGGGCAGAACCATGACGATATATGAACAATGAATTATCAGACCTGCTGTGTGAAAACCCAATCGATGAAACATAGTCTGCAAATCTCTTATACCAATCTCGTGGGGCCTGCTTAAGCCCATACAAGGACTTTTTCAATAAATAGACATGATGAGGATATTTGGGGTCTCAAAAACCCAAGGGTCGATACATGTAAACGGTCTCCTTAAGATCACCATGTAAGAAAGCATTCTTCACGTCTAACTGATGAATAGGCCATGCTTTGGAGAGAGTCAGACTGTGAACAGTACGGATGGTAGCCAGTTTGACCACCGGACTAAATGTCTCACCACAATCCACGCCAACCTATTGAGTTTTACCATCACCTACAAGTCAAGTCTTATGTCGCGCAAAAGAGCCATCATAATTATCTTTATGAGTAAAAATCCACATAGACCGAATAATATTAACACCAGAAGGACGGGGGATGAACTCCGTCGTCTTATTCGTAATAAGAGCATCATACTCGTCGGTCATAACTAATTTCCAATTTGGATCATTTAAGGCAGACACATGGTTACGTGGTAGAGGGGATTTTGAGACACTAGAATTGAGATTAAAATATCTTTTTGGTTTAAAATACCTCGCTGATTACGTGTAACTGGACCTTGACTCGAGGAGGAAGCGGGTGGATTTTGGGCTAGTGACGGACTGACCAGCAGGCAGTGGGCTGGACCACTAGAACAGTACCGAGATCGGTACTGGGCCGAGGGTCTAGCCCACTGGGTTAGTTCGACGGAACAGCAGGGCCAATGGGCCGTGGACCCGCTGGCGAATTTTGGGTGCGGGACACGTCCAAAAAATGGTGGATAATATACGGAGAGACCTCGTCATCCAAAAAATTATACGAACTAGGCCCGGGACTACTCACTTTAGCAAACGGAAATTGGGTTTCATAAAAAAGAACATGGCGACTAATGATGATTTTATTAGACGATAAATCAAAATATTTGTAACCATGATGATTAGACAGATAACCCAAAAACACACAAAGAGTAGAACGGGCTTGAAATTTGTTAATTGTAGTTGACAGAACTAGGGGATAACATAAGCACACAAAGACCCTAAGATGGGAATACGAATGACTCTTATTATATAGGATTTGAAGGGGGGAGAAATATGTCAATCCTTTGGTAGGAAGTATGTTAAGAAAATAAGTATCCATTTGTAGAGCATGATGCCAAAAAGAAGGGGGTACGGATGCATGGACCAATAAAGTGTGGAGAATATTATTAATGGTATAAATTTTACGTCCGACTTTCCCATTTTGTGATGACGTATGAGTCCAAGAGAACCAAAAAACTATGCCATTATTGTCACAAAAATCCTGAAACAACCCATTATCATATTCTTTGCCATTATCACATTGTATATTTTTTATTTCCCGGTCGAATTGGGTACGGATGAATGCTCTAAATTTTAAGAATGTACAAAAAAAAACTTGTGATTTTTTCGCTAACGGAAAGGTCCATAAAAAATTAGAATTATCATCCAAAAATAGAATATAATAATGATGGCCCACAGAACTCAAAACGGGAGATGTCCATAAATCGCTATGAATAATATCAAACGGAATTAAAGTACGAGAAGTAGAAGCTACGAATGACAATCTAACATGTTTTTCTTGAGGACATGATTGACAAATTGGAGTACTATGCGTACCCTTACAAGAAATAAAATTATTTTTATGTAAGGAAGAAACAATAGACGACACAGGGTGACCCAAACGTGCATGCCATAAGGAAGGAGCTAGAGCTGCAAAAGTGGATGACAAGGCTTAACTCGAGAGACCGATGTTGCCCTCGTCTTGAAATTCTTCACAGAAAACCCAAAAGGATCAAAATCAACAGAAAACCCAATAATCAGTGGTGAATTTATGGACAGACACCAAATTTTTAATTAAGTTAGGCATGAAGGATATTTTTCAAGACAAGAGGTAGATGGGGAGGAGACAAAGTTTTATGACCGTAACCACGAATTGGAATTGAATTGCCATTACCAATAATTATGCCACGATTGTTGCTCAAATTGGAATAAGACGAGAGAGTACCTTGATCGGACGTCATGTGAGTAGTGGCACCGATGTTCATGTACCAATTTGTGTCTGGGGGATTTAATCCAAGCGTGTGCATCGCGGCTTCAATGTCGGTAGGGGTGGGGCCCGCTGCATTGTGGGCTTGCGGTGGCCGAGGTAGAAACCGGCTTGCGGCCCCACCCAAAAACTTATTAGGGACCGAACTACTGGGACGAGAAACTGGACCGGTTGGGATATTGGGCCCAGTTTCCCGAGAAAGAGGATGGCGGGTAATAGAGGGCAGTGGGCCAAGAACTGTCAGCTCAGTTCCAGGAATACGGACCCCAGGGCTGTGGCCAGTGGGTTTGCGGTCCATTGCCCCGAGGCCCACCCCCGTTATATCCACCTCGGTTTCCGCCATTATTTTTCTGATGTTTTTCATTTTTGTCGCCACCATTATTGCGATTTTGGCCTGAATGTTTGGAGAATGACGGAGTAACATCGGACATTGTCATCATGACAACTGGATTTGCACTAGTAACCACCTTTTTAGCCAAGTCAGCGTCTTCCAAGGTAACCATGGACTGAGCTTGATAAAACTGCGGGAGAGGATCACTTTGACAAAGGAGAGTTCAAATGCCACTATAAGCCTCGGATAGGCCAGCAACCATCTGGAGAACAATACGATTATTGCTAACGGGCACACCAACGTTGCGGAGTTGGTCCGCCAACTCTTTCAGCCTTTTGCAATAGGCTGAGACGTTCGAAAAATCCCCTATGTTAACATGAGAAAATTCCTGCTCAAGAGTAACATCATGAGAGTTTTTGTTATCTTGGAATAAGTCATGAAGCCTATTCCAAGTTTCCATCGCCGTAGCATTGGGTTCAAGAATCATTTGCAAGAGGTCCGTAGAGATAGTGGAATAAATCCATTACAGAACGGTAGCATCAAGAGTAGTCCATAATATCGGGTCATCTTCTAGGGTAGGCGTTGTGCCTGCGGCTGAGGAAATGATATGATGAAGAGCTTGATGCAAACGTGCATGAATCTTGAAAAGTTCCACCCACGTCTCATATTGGACGTTTTCCATCTCAAGAACAATGGGATTTGGGTCTTGATGTTGGAAACAGTAAGGGCAGGATGAAACATGTTCTTTGACGTAGACATAACGAAAGAACAATAGGTGAAATAGCGATTAGGAAGAAAATTTGGGAAGAGAGGAGGAAGAAGTGCACGGAATCCGAGGAGAAGAACGAAAACTGAGGCAGCAGAAGTTATTTTCGGACGAAGTGGTTGAAAACCTAGACTTCTGATACAATGAAAGAAATAATTCCTTGATTATTTTCATTAATGAAATAGTATATATACAATTTACAATTTCCATAATAGGAAAATCCTATTCTTATTCTATTCTCAAAACTTTATTCTACTTGTACAATAATTATACAATTATGGTAAGTGTACAACTCTAATTTAATTACAACTAAACCTATAAAAATTAAGCCACTAAACCGTGATATACACGGTATGAATATACCACAGAACTTAACAACCCATTTTACATCATTCTGCCCATGATATACACGGTGTATATCCAATGTATATCACTGGTATTTATCACAATATGAAAGTTACTATTTCGTCTCTTTCTTTGGCTCAAGCTCTAGCTCTCAATTATGGTAAATACCTATACGTATCGCATGTTTGCATCAAACTATACGAACTTATTATAATTAAATAATTTAGTAAGATGACAATACATATTAATTAACTGTGGTTAAGTGCTGAGAGTTATGTGTAAATACATAACCTATATTCATTGACTTGGTGATACACAGATAAATTTTTATCGAAGGATAATACAAACAACAACCCAGTGTGATCGCACAAGGTGGGGTCTGGGGAGGGTAGGATGTACGCGGACCATACCTCTACCTTTTGTGAAGTAGAGAGACTATTTCCGGTAGACCCTCGGCTCAGAAGAAAAGTACCTATCGCAGAAATATATGAAAGAAGACAACAAATAGCAAGATATAAAATAGATGTGGAAATATATATACCCATCAAGGAAATAAAAACAATGTGATATGACAACTACTACTAAAAGAAAAAGCGGAGAGGAGGAAAACTCGCCCTCTCCCTTCCCTTACTTAGATACCTACTACTAGCCTTCTACCCTAATCCTAGACCTCCATATATTTTTATCTAGGGTCATGTCCTCAGTCAACTGAAGCTGTGTCATATCTTATCTAATCACCTCCCCAGTTCTTCTTCGGTCTACCTCTACCTCTCTTAACTCCAACTACAGCCAACCTCTCGCACTTTCGTACTGGTGCATCCTCGCCCCTCCTTTTCACATGCCCGAACCACTTCAGCCTTGCTTTCCTTATCTTGCCTGTCACTTATGCCACTCCCACCTTGTCCCGTATAACTTTGTTCTTAATCATATCTCTCCTCGTATATATGCCCACACATCCATCTGAACATTCTCGTATTCGCTACCTTGATCTTCTGAACGTGAACATTCTTGACTGATCAACACTCTGCACCATACAACAATGTTGATCTAATCACCACTTTGTAGAAATTTCCTTTAAGCCTTCACGATACATTCTTATTGCACAATAAAGCATAAATTAGTAATTTAGTAAACAGTATACTATATAAGTTAGGACTTTTGCAAAAGGCGTTCAAGATCTACTCTCTCCCTCTGTATATATAATTTATAATTTTTAAGTGTTTAACTAATTATCCTTCCATTTATGTGATTCTGACATTGCTGAACAGTTATAATAGGTTAAATTACATGATAATTTTAATAGCTCTCATTCCAATAATTAAATATGGGGATAGCTATATAAGGGCTGAAGTCATTCAATAGGGCTAACTAGGTGTTAGTGATATTTAACGGGCCAATGAAATATTGGGCTAAATGTTGAAACCCAATTGTTGAAAAATGAACCAGTCCAACAAATTCTCTGCTAAAATTACATTTTTTTGCGCAGATTTTCTTCACTGGGGCTGGTCTTTAATTTTTGCCCCTCAATTCCCTGATTTTTTATTTTTACTCTTACTTCTCATTTAATGAAAATTTGTGGGTCAAATTACTTTAATTCCCTGAGGAGATTATGGGTTCAATCTCCAGCAGAGTAAAAAATTAATAATTTCGCAAGACATAAGTTTCTATGAACCTATGCCTATTCACTTTGTAGTTACATAGAAACTATGCTTTAAGACATAATTTTATGGGATAACTTAAATTTCTGCATAACTATGCCGGACAATGCATATTCTACATAATTATGCCTTAAAGGCATAATTTCAATATTGTTACATAGAAAGTATGTCTTAAGGCATAGTTCTATAGGATAACTTAACTTCTACAAAACTATGCATTAAGGCATAATTTCTATGTAATTTTGTGCGAATAAGTATAATATCTATGAAATCTGTCTTGCAAAATTATTTTTTTACTCTGCGGGTGTTCGAACACAGAATCCGAATTTTTCTTTTTATTTTTTTTACTGTTAGGGATATTTTCGGCCACTTTAAAGTACCGAAGGGCAAAAAATAAAGACCAACAATTCGAGGGGCAAAAATTAAAGACCACCGCAAAATATGGCATTCATGCTAATGACCCCTAAAATTATGTTGGACAGGTTTGCACTTTTGCCTTGTTTTGTGCTAGTCTTTAATTTTTCCCATTAATAAATATTTTTTTCGCAAAGTATACGTTTATATTTTTACATATTATATCCCACGAATTATGTCTCGCGTCCTTAAAAAAATTATCTCCTACTAGACATAAATTCAATTTTAAAAAGTAAAAATTAAAGACCCGTCCATTTGGAGGGCAAAAATGAACGATCAGCCCATTTGAATGGAAAACCATGCATTTTCTTCCAGGTTTTACGAATAGTCCAAATGTTACCCCAACTTACATGTTCTAGATATATTGAATAAATGATATTGGATTGCTCTCTCCAACACCAACATTAAAAAGAAAAACTTATGCTTTTGACATGTCATAATTTTGATATAAAATATAAAAATTCAAGTGAAATTTACTTTTTAGATAATTTGATCAAAGTCGAATGACTTTTTATGTGATAAAAATAGAAAAGTGACTTTTATGTGTTAAATTCAAGTTGAATGATTACCGTAAAATATACTCAAATTTGATTGTTATAATAAGAACTTGTTGCTCCCAAATGCACACGCAAGTATACTGTCACGCCCCGAACCATGCCTAGGCGAGACACAACACTCGGTGTCTGGCTGCATCTGACCGAGCAAACTACATGACTGCTGAATCAACATGTGCATCAAAACATACTATAGTAATGATTTAAAACATGCAAAACATAATACTGAGTTTATAATCTGAAAAAATCATAGCGAAAGAAGTCTAAAAATATCATAAGTTTGAAAGTAGTAAATACTGACATGTCTGACATACTGAACTAGTCTAGTCTATGAAACCTCTAACATGAGTTTGACTAAAATTTGTGTACCAGGACATAGCCCTGATATGCCTCTACTAATAAAACCAAATCATGAAATAAGAGACTGACACCCCGAATGAGATGGGGCTCATCAAGCAACTGATACTGAAGCAATCCTATTGAGCAGATTCGTCGTCCTAAAACTCGAAACCTGCACCGTGAAGTACAGACCCAATACAAAGGGATGTTAGTACATTTGAATTGCACTAGTATGTAAAGCAACTGAAAGAATAAATGGTTGTGGGGTGCTTGGAAAAAGGGCAACCCAAATCAATAAACAGATAATGTACTAAACCAAAAACTAAAACTGATGTATGATAAATAAAACCTGAGAATATTGAACTGTCCTGGACACATTATTACTGAACTGAACACTGAATTGAATACTGAACTAAATACTAAACTGGATTACTGAACTGGATAAGAGTTACGTATGTAAAGGTTAGTTACCTTCAACATTTTTTGCTTGTTTTCAAATAAATGCGGATATCTAGACTTCGTGTCTTCTTCGACTTCCCAAGTAGCCTCCTCAATACTCTGACTTCTCCATAACACTTTCACTGAGGCAACTTTCTTAGTTCTTAACTTTCGAATCTGACGATCCAAAATAGCCACTGGAATCTCCTCATAGGTCAAACCATCCTTAATTGTGATGGATCCGGTAGGGACACCCAACGACGGGTCTCCCACACACTTTCTCAACATGGATACATGGAATACTAGATAAACCACAACTAAGTCTCGTGGAAATTCAAGTTCATAAGCCACTTGGCCAACTCTTCTCAAATCATGTATAGTCCAATATATCTAGGACTGAGCTTCACTTTCTTCCCAAATCTAATGACATCTTTCATAGGTGATATTTTTAGAAATACCCAATTATCAACTTGAAACTCCAAGTCTCTACTCTGAATATCCGAATAGGACTTTTGGTGAGTCTGGGCTATTTTCAAACACTCCTGAATCAACTTGACTTTATCCATAGCCTGATGGACCAAGTCTGGTCCTAGCAATGCTGCGTCGCCAACTTCAAACCAACCAATTGGCGATCTACACCTTCACCCATACAGAGCTTCGAATTGTGCCATCTGGATACTAGCATGATAACTGTTATTATAAGCAAATTCAATGAGAGGCAAATGATCATCTCAATTACCTTTAAAATCAAGAACATATGCCTTCAATATATCCTCCAGGGTCTGAATAGTACGCTCTGCTGGCCATCTGTCTAAGGATTGAAAATTGTGTTGAGATTCACCTTGGTACCCAATCATTTCTAAAAAAGAATTCCAAAAGTGCGATGTGAACTGAGCACCATGGTCTGAAAAAAATGGACACTGGGGTCCCATAAAGCCTGACAATTTCTCTGATATATAACTTAGCATAACCTTCTGCTGAATCTGTGGTCTTAACTGGCAAAAAGTGGGCTGATTTAGTAAGTCTTTTCACAATCACCCAAATCTGGGCTGAGCGAGGTAAACCTGTTATGAAGTCCATGTTTATCATCTCCCATTTTCAAACATGAATATCAATATTCTAAATCAACCCACCAGACCTCTAGTGCTCGGTTTTCACATGTTGACAATTCGGACACTTGGCTACAAAATCTTCCACATTCATCTTCATATCATTCCACCAATAAATCTCCTTAAGATCATGGTACATATTTATGGAAACGGGGTGAATAGAATACCCGGAATCATGTGCTTCTACCATATTTCTCTCTCTAAGTCCGTCTACATCTGGTACGCATAACTGGCCTCGATATCTCAAGGTACCATCATCCTCTCTTGTTCAAAAGTCGCAGTCTTATGCTTGTGAATCCCCTCCTTCAGTTGCAACAAGTAGGGATCACTAAACTATTTCTCCTTCACTTCGGCTACTAAGTAGGATTCGAACTTGTTCTGAACAACCACACCACCATCTTCGGAGTCCAAAAGTCAAACTGCTAGACTGGCTAATCGATGAATCTCCTTCGTTATGGTTCTCTTATCTTCCTCCACATGAGCTAAACTTCCCATGGATTTCTGACTAAGAGCATCAGCTACCACATTCACTTTCCCTGGATAGTAGAGAACATCTACATCATAATCATTTATCAATTCGAGCAATCTCCTCTGCCTGAGATTTAACTCCCGCTGTTTGAAAATATACTGAGGTCTTTTATGGTATGTGAAAATGTCAACATGAACTCCATACAAATAGTGACGCCATACCTTGAGTACAAAATCACAGCTGCCAATTCTAAGTCATGAGTCGGATAGTTCTTTTCATGAGGTTTAAGTTGTATGGATGTATAAGCTATAACCTTACCATGCTGCATTAAAACACACCCAAGACCAACTCCTACCTAAGACGAACTCCTGATACATCACAATATACAAGAAACCCCTCGGTTCCCTCTGACAATGTTAACACTGGAGCAGAAGTCATTCTCATTTCAGTTCCTTGAAACAACGCTCATAGGCATATGACTACTGAAATTTGACCTTCTTCTGAGTCAACATGGTCAATGGAGATGATATAGAATAAAATCCCTCTACGAATCATCTGTAATAACCTGCCAGACCAAAAAAACTCTGAATATCTAAAACGGAAGTGGGTTTGGACCAATTCTTAACAGCGTCTATTTTCTGAGAATCAACCTAAATGCCCTCGCCTGAAATCACATAACCTAAGAATGCCATTGACTTGAGCCAAAATTCACACTTAGAAAACTTAACATAAAACTTATGGTCTTGAAGTGTCCGCAACATTATTCTGAGATGTTGTACATGATCAGCCTCACTACAGGAATATACTAGAATATCATAAATGAAGACAATAATGAAAAGATTGAGATACGACTTGAAGACCATATTCATAAGATCTATGAAAGCAGCTGGAGCATTTGTCAATCCGAATGACATGACACAAAATTCAAAATGACCATAACGAATTCTGAAAGCGGTTTTCAAAATATCAAATTCCTTAACCTTAAGTTGATGGTACCCTGATATGAGGCCAATCTTGGAATCACACTTCTTCCTGAAGTTGGTCAAATAAATCATCGATTCTGGGAAGAGGATATTTATTCTTGATGGTGACCTTATTCAACTGCCGATAGTCAATGCACATACGCAGAGACCCATCATTCTTTCGAAAAAACAAGACAGGTGCACCACATGGTAAGACACTAGGTCTAATGAATTCCTTATCTAGGCGATCTTTTAACTGAGATTTTAGTTTTGTAACTTTGCTGGAGTTATTTTTTATGGCGGAATAGATATCGGCTTAGTGTCGGGAAGCAGTTCAATTCCAAAGTCAATCTTTCTGTCGGGAGGAACTCCGGGAAGATCTTCTAGAAGTACTTCTAGAAACTCATTGAAAACTGGTATAGACTGAAGAGTTGGGGTCTGGGCATCTGTATCCCTAACCCAAACTAGATGGTAAATGTACCTATTGGATATCATATTTCTGGTTTTAAGATAGGAAATAAACCTACCCATGGGTGCTACTGCATCACCCTTCCATTCTATGATTGGCTTATCGAGAAACTCGAGTCTTACAATTTTGGTTCTACAACCTATTGTGGCATAACATGAAGATAATCAATCCTTGCCCATGATTACATCAAAGTCTACCATTTCTAACTCTACTAAATCAGCTATGATAATGCGATGATAGATTTTAACTGGACAACCCCTATATACCTGTCTGACTATAACTGACTCACCAACTGGTGTGGATACTTCAAAAGGTTCATAAAACTTATCGGGTTCTATTCCAAATTTCTTAGCAACAAAAGGGGTTACATATGACAGAGTGGATCCAGGATCCATAAGGGCATAAACGTCAAAGGTAAAGATCGTTAATATACATGTGACAACATTTGTACGAGCCTCTGTATCCTGACGGCCGGCTAAAGTATATAGGCAGTTTGGACCTCTGCTTGTTTTACCAAACTTAGCCGCACCACGCCCTGATTGGGTATGAGAATTGCGGTTAACTACTGAATTGGTGGACTGAGCTACGTTACGACTAGTACTTTTCCTTACCGATGGGCAATCCCTCAGAAAGTAACACTGCTGACCACACCCAAAGCAATCATCCATGCCTGAATGACACACCCCTGAGTGCCTGTTACCACAAGTATTGCAAGTAGGATGCTAGAAACCCATGTGGCCACTGCTTACCTACGCTGTGAGCCTTCTGCTCTGAAGTTTTGCCTCTTATTGTCATTCCTGAACTTTAGGGCTGAGCACTGGCTAAAGATGAAGCAGGTCCTGATGACCTATTTTTGAAGAATTGTCTGCCTCTACCTCGCCCATGGCTGAAGTGACCTGAGTACTTAGCTCTTTTATTAAACTCATTGTCCTTCTCTTTCTGCGAAGCTTCCTCTTTCTTCAACATATTCTCATTACCCTATACGAACGCAACCATCTTCGTAATAGTCATCTCCATATTCTAAGCTGTAATATTAGTTATATCGCATAAATAGGAATCGTGTCCATATATGAAACGCCTAACTCTGTCCCTCATGTCCGGAACCATGTATGGAGCATACTTTGCCAAAGCGACAAACTGAAGATAGTACTCATGCACACTTTTGTCGTTCTGTTTAAGATTTCTGAATTCAACGACCTTTGCCTCCCTGACCTCAACTGGCAGAAAGTGCTCAATAAAATCATCAGCAAACTCATCCTAAGTTGTTAAAAGTGCATTTTACCCTCGGGACTGCTTCTATGACTCATACCAAATATTGTCAACATCCTGCAACTGATAAGCTCCAAACTCTGCTGCCTCTACTTCAGTAACATGCATAACACGGAATATTTTCTGAAGCCAATCAATGTAATTTTGTGGATCTTCCTTCTTACAAGACCCTGTGAACACTGGAGGGTCCATTCGTAGAAACTCACGAGTCCTGAAATTGGATGACTCTCCATTCATCCCCGTACTTCGATGAGCAGCCACAAGCTGGGTGAGCAGTTGAATAGCTCCCTTAACATCAGAGTTAGTAGTGCTGGGCGGCATAACTGGGATCTGCTGGGATCTTCGCAGGCCCTATGGTATCGTGTGGAGGTGTTGTACCCGAATTAGCTCCCCAAGCCTGAGCATTTTCCTCACGAGCAGCATTATCCGCAGCTCTCTGACTGTTAGCTGAAGTTCTCTTGGTGTACTTTCTTTTCGCAGACATTTTCTGAAATACGTAATATGCATAAGTTAGAAGGATATCCTGAAGGTATAGCTCTAACTGCATGCTATAGAGTACAAAGAAGTGAGACAATCCTAGATATCTTGTGGTCAACTGTTTACATGTATGGAGCCCTCACACACATAAAAGTGACCTCACTGGATACAGTTTCATAGACTCCCTAAGACACTTGAACCTAGTGCTCTGATATCAAGCTTTATCATGCCCCAAACTATGGCCTAGGAGAGACACGACACTCGATGCCTGGCTGCATGTGACCGAGGGAACCACATGGCTGCTGAATCAACATGGACGTCAAAACATACTATAGTAATTATTTAAAACATGCAAAACATAATACTAAGTTTATAATCTGAAATAATTATAGCGAAAGAAGTCTGAAAATATCATAAGTCTGAAAGTAGTAAATGCTGACATGTTTGACATACTAAACTAGTCTAGTCTATGAATCCTCTAACATGAGTCTAACTGAAATCTGTGTACCATGAAAAGGCCATGGTATGCCTATACTAATAAAAACAAATCATGAAATAAGAGACTGACACCCCGAATGAGATGGGGCTCATCAAGAAACTGATATTGAAGCAATCATACTGAGCAGATCCGTCGTCCTAAAACTCGGAACCTGCACCGTGAAGTACAAGTCTCATGCAAAGGAACGTTAGTACATTTGAATTGCACTAGTATATAAAGCATCTGAAAGAATAAATGGTTATGGGTGTTCGGGAAAAGGGAAACCCAAATCAATAAACAGATACTGTACTAAACCTAAAACTGATGTCTGATAACTGAACTAGGAAGCAAATAATAAGAATACTTTCTGGACTGAAATGGATAGTCACTTGTTTAACTGAAATACTAAACAATAATAGTTGTGGCCTTAGGCCCAATATATGTGCACAAATCTGTGGCCTTGAGTCCAAGTATACGTATACATAAACTGTGGCTTTAGGTCTAAATATATATGTGGCCTTGGGCGCAAAAATACAGGTGCTCAATATGATACTGGAATACTGAAATATACTGATATGAAATACTTAACATGAATTCATGAACTGACTATGAGTACTGAAAATTTAACTAATTTACGTACATGCTGACTATTCTAAACGTAGACTCGTGGATATCAAACATAAGTCTATATTGATTACGCGATGATTTCACAACAATCAAAGTGATAATTATAAACAACTATGAATTTATAACCTTGAGGATAGACGTTCTAGTATTTTCATGAACTAGGATATAAATATCAAATTCTGAAGTAATTCGCAGTAATCTCGATGAACGGGGCATGAAGATGATTAAAGACGTTCTCACACATAGATAGATACTCTACATACCTTAATCACTCTAATACTTATCTTAAAAATCTGAACTTTAAAGTAGAAATCCAAAGCTTGAACCCTGAGCTTTAAGTTGGGTTTATCATGAAAAACCTCAGGTTAAGAACATTGGATTTTACTTAGAATTCATTAAGATTACGTTAGAATCACATAGAATCACGTGAAAAAAGCTTGCCTTGGTGTGGGATATGGTTGGGAAGAGAGAGCCTTCGTTCTAGGGTTGGAGAATATGAAAAACTATTTTTTAGAATCAAGTGTCGTATTTATACTATTTGCTCTCGGGGGAAATTCGACGGTCCGTCGAATGTTTGACGGTCCATATAATCTGACCGTCATTTTCTGGCGATTTCCAGAGAGGTGTAAAATTTATAATTTAAGAGACGGAGAAGATTGACGGGCAGTTGAGCGTTTGACAGTCTGTAAAATTGACCAACATGCCATCAATTTCAAATTTGAAATTGACGGTTCACTTTGATGGGCCGTCGAACATTTGGCGGTCCGTACTTCCTGCCGTCAAATTTCCTCTATAGAGCTGAATCTGGTTTTCCAACGCAAACTCCCCGTTTTGGTTTCCTGCACTCGTGGATCATGAATAATGCTTAGTTTGAAGGTACGAGGTGTTACATATACGTGGTCGTACAAGTAATATAGTGATTTTAGAAATTTGATGTAGAACTCACAGGCACTTATGATTAATCGTTAGCTAAATTAAACAATCCGAGTTATCTATACAATAGAGAAAATCGTACGTTGTAATTCTAAACTAATTAAAATAAAAAGAAAATAAATAATGAACTTCAACCAAGAAAGAGCGGGTTTTTGTATTATCAATGAGATGAAATCAATCTAGGGCTATGAGATATCTAACAATCACGTTGTATTCATCAATTGATTCAATTTATCTAGTTTACTGATTGACATGGTTGATATTACGACTACGAATCTCTCGAGTCCTCTGGCCGCCTATTCGTATTACTTTCACGCATATATCTCTATGGTCATGAACGTTAACACAAATGCATTTATATTTCATGTATATCAACCAAGCAGGGCGAACTAGGTATATCTCTATCATAGACGCAAATCCGCTCTCCAATGCCCAGGGTTGAGATCCTGCTCTATTTAAACCTATTTCTATCCTAGTATTCCTCTATCGAGTTCAATCTAAGAATCAAAGATAGTATTCGATTGGTGATCAAGAAATCAAATAATTAAGCTCAAGATTAAATAAATAAACCAATATGATAAGCTAATTAATTGAAATAAATATTCGAATAACAACATTCATGAAAGAACCATAACCCTAGAACGAGAAATTTAGCTCCACATAGACATGGAGGAAATACAACAAATCATCCAAAGAAAATATAAAAATGAGTAGTAAGGAGAAGAAAAGATAAAACCAAATTCCTCCGGCCTCCACGGCGGCTCCTAGCACTCTCTAAGTCCAAAGTTGTGTAAATCATGCAAAGGGTCTTTTTATAGTGTTGGGAAATAACCCTCAAAAACTAGTTCAAAACGAAGTTGGACTTTAAAACATGTTGTCATTTGGACACTGGAGCTCGCTGGGCGATCTCTGGAGTGAGGTAGGACCTCGCCTTGGGCTTCGCTGGTGAGTTATGGTGTCCAGTTTACACATTGACAAAAATCCTCAACTTGACATTTTGGAGCACCTTCCTCGCGGGGCGAGGTGTATGGCGAGGTACCTTCCTCGTGGGACGAGGTGCATGGCGAGGTATCTCCTCGCCCCAGACTTCGCTCAGCAAGGTTGGTTGTCCATTTTGCACTCTTATCACTTTTTTTTCTACAACTTCTTTTGGTCCTCGTGGCTCGCTTGGCGAGGTGTATGGCGAGCTTGTGGCTCGCTCTAGCCTTTTGTTGGAGAGGTTCATGGACCACTCACACTCGGACGAATGCTTCATCTCATTTTAGCTTCAAATCATCGTATTTTTCACGTTAAGTACCTAGATGCGACAAGAACACACATATCAATTTATAATGCAAAAATTAACATAAGTTAGGTGTATTTAGTGCGACTAGTCCTCTAAACAATATAGAAATACGAGTAAAATATGGCGGTTAGGCGTATAAATACGCTTAATATCAATGACTTTTACATAAAAAAATTGACTGTATATAACCATTTCTTGAATTGCATCTCTTCACACTAGGTTCTTTGCGATATAAAATTTTGGCATAACTGGAATAACATGATAATGATAAAACAAATAATAAAAACATTCGCATGTATTCTCTGATAATTTCCTCCCGATCTTTTGGATTCTCAATTACAATTGATTAGTCAGCATTATTATATCCAAAATAAATAGTGACGTGGTCAGAAATTTCACCGAAGAGTGTTAAAGATTTGATATATATATATATATATATATATATATATATATATAAAAGTAAAAGCAATATTTGATCTACAACAGTATTAGTTTTTGGCGGAGGATATTCAATTAACCACTCTTAACGTGTGGTACCTCCGCTCCAGCAAATAGATATTCATTAAGTTTAAATTATATACACGATCAGTATAAATAATTCTATACACCATCTAAATATGAGTACACATTCAGCTGAGTTTTGTGGTTATGGCCTTTGAAACAACATATATATATATAGACATTAGTGGCACCACTAAAGATAAATGGTGACAATTAATGCCTATGGTATAATTTAATCAAAGCCGTAAATAATGAATTTTGGACCTAATTCAACTCCAAAAGCTAGCTCATAGAACAGAGCTGGACATCTAGAGCGTGAACAATTTAATATATATGGAGGCCCAACATCGGTAAATCATGAATTGAGACGGGCCTGACTCTAATAGTATATCAAATTAGGCATTGAACATAATTCACACCCTAAAATCTAGCTCATAGGGTAAGGATTATCCAAATTCATCTAAGGAGACGAAATCTCTCATCCCTAGCCGATGTAGGACACTCAACAAAAACAAAATATATTGTTTAAACAAAAATACGAAACTAAACAAAAAGAAGGAAAAAGCACATCTGAAGTAATTTTCCTTTCTCTTTTTCTTATAACGTGTAAGCAGGGTGGAGTTAGAGCTTCGCCTATGGGTTCGATATAACTAAGTAACTTAATTTGGCTTAAATTCTATATTTGTGTTTGATAATTCACATAATATGTATAAATAATTTATTAAAAATTCAGCGAGATGCATTTTGTAAAATTCAGAACAATTTAACTTAAAATTCTAACTCCGTCTCTGCGTGTAAGCGCAAACTGGGCTCAAAATTATATCATGGCCTAACTATACACAATATAAGAACGTGACATGCTCAACGTGGAACTTCCATTGTCACTCTAAATTCTCATATATCATAAATTTCATAATGAAGTGTACTTCAATTGACAAAACTATATCAATAAAGAACTTGTCTTGATCTTTGTTTCCAAATTAATCAATGTTGATTTTGTCTTCTGACCACAAAAGCACTTTATTAATTGATGACAAACCTACTTCTTAGGCCCATCTAAAACCCTGCAAGAAACAATGCCTTTTGATACAGTCATCTATAAGATATGTTCTTTTGGTATTCGTCAACACTCAGCTTGCACCAGTTTAGGCAGTTAGGACAATATCACTATCGAGGAAAATGGACTAACTTCCATGCACGCATCATCTAACCTTTAATGATTATACACCTATACATCACGTTAAAATTAAGAAAATTAATATATATATCGATTGGAAATAACGTATCTACCTTCATGAGGTAGGTATAAGGCTTGCAATACCCTACCTCTCTAGACCCCATATGTGGAATTACACCGATATATTATTATTGTTGTTGTTATTGACATATATATACCACTACTAATAGTTATTAGCAGCGTTTTAGTCAAAGATTAAACTTAGCAATTGTAATCCAAACAAATTAACAGTGGATAGCCAAATTCTCCAAATTAAATGGACGGACATACAAGAAATATTGGGGTTATCATGGAATTTTCAAGAGATCTTGGATACCCCTCCATCCTTCTTTCTAATTCATTCAAATCTAATACGTAATTATCTAAAACTGCTAATACTAATTTACATCATCATCATAAACTGTAATCTCATATTAAAGACTCACTTGAAGCTTCAATTCGTCAATATTTTAAATGGATTCGGTTGGACTATGTTGAAACCACATGGACAAAACTATGTACAAAATTTGTGGTAGATTAGAGGTGATTTAGACTAGTTTATAGTCACAATTTAGAGCTGAAATCAACTTTAAAAATGTAATTACGACAATGTATATCACATGTCTATATTGTGTTATGTGACCATATATATATCACATAGATTTTCATGAATATCACAAATATACATGAGATACAAGGATATACAATGTATATGTATAGATATACAAGAGAATATACAGCGAAATACACAGCGCTGCAGCTCATTTTCTTCCATGTCCTATCTCAAAATTCGACTAGCAACTCTTCAAGTCAACCCCAATTAAGCTAAATATCTAGTATAAGCTTCAAACAAGTTTTATCAACAAGATCTTTCAATACCCACTTGAAATTACAAACACTCTTTAAAATTCGTTATTTAGATATGAGAGCTTCAAGCTCAACGATGATGATTTTTGAAAGAAACCCTTTGTAAAGATGTCTGCAATCTGATATCTCGACGGGACGTGACAGATGCGTACCTGACCCCGAGCAACCTTTTCACGGACAAAGTGAATGTCCATCTTGATATGTTTAGTGCGTTGGTGCTGAACCGGATTACCAGAAAGGTAAATGACACTAATATTATCGCAATAAATCAAGGTTGCCTTTTGAATTGGACAATGAAGCTCTAAAAGCAAATTACGTAGCCAACATGATTCTGAGACCACATTGGCTACCCCTTGATATTCAACCTCGACACTTGAGCGGGATAGAGTCGCCTGACGCTTCGCAGACCAGGACCCCAAGTTGTTGCCAAGGAACATACAGTATCCAGACGTAGACCGTCTGGTGTCTGGACAACCACCCCAATCATCATATGTGTATGAGACAAGTGTGGATGTCGATGAAGAATACAAATGCAAACCATAGTCCAGTGTACCCTGAATATACCGAATGATGCGTTTGAGTGCATTCATGTGCTCAATTCTTGGATTATGCATGAATAAACACATATCTGGTCTGGTAAAGGCAAGATACTGAAGGGCCCCTGCAAGACTGCGATAGTGGGTTGAATCCTCGTAAAGGACGCCGGCCGCGACACCAAGCTTGGGCTTAGTATCAACTGGAGTGGAAGTGGACTTACATGATGACATCCCAGCCCTCACGATGATCTCGGATGCATACTTTCGTTGAGACAAGAACAATCCATCGAAATAACGCTTGACGGCAATCCCGAGAAAGTAACTCAAAGGCCCTAAGTCTTTCATAGCAAACTCAGAGCTGAGCATGGTCATGATAGACTGGCGTAAGGCATCGGAAGAGGCCGTCAAAATGATATCATCCACATACAACAAAATATAGGCCAAGGACGAACCACGACGGTAGATGAACAAGGAATTATATGACCTGCTGTGAGTGAGCCCAATAGTCGAAACATAGTCAGCAAACCTTGTATACCAGGCCCGGGGAGATTTGTTAAGCCCATAGAAGGACTTCTTCAACAAACAGACATGATGAGGACGGTTGGGATCCCTGAAACCCAACGGCTGATGCATATAGACTGTTTCCTTGAGATCACCATGTAGGAAAGCATTTTTGACATCCAACTGATGAATAGGCCATGCATTCGAAAGAGCCAAGCTAAGCACAATGCGAATGGTAGCCGGCTTGACCACCGGACTAAATGTCTCCCCACAATCTATACCAACCTGTTGAGTCTTACCATCACCCACAAGTCGCGCCTTATGTCGAGCAAATGAACCATCTGAATTCTACTTATGAGCAAAAATCCACATAGACCTGATAATATTAATACCAGAAGAACGGGGAACCAACTCCCACGTCTTATTATCAATAAGATATTCATCAGTCATAGTAATTTTCCAATTCGGGTCGTTTAAGGCAGACATATGATTACGGGGCAAGGGGGATTTAGAGACATTAGAATGTAAATTAAAATGTCTTTTAGGTGTAAAAATACCCCGCTGACTATGAGTGACCGACCTATGACTCGAGGAAGAATTTAGTGGATTTCGGGAATTTGCTGGGCTCGGGACGGGTAGCGGCGAGCGATGGGCCTTGGCCCAACTTCGGATCTTAACGATGGTTGAATCGACCGGACCAGTTCGGCATTGGTGGGTAGCCCAGTCTTGAAACTATCCAAGTGACCAAAGCTGGCGGATAGAGTATGTGGCAGTCGATGGGACCGTGAGCGATGGGCCCGCTGGAGAGTTTTGGGTGCGGGAGATGTTCGAAAAATGCTGAATAATATACGGGGATATTTGTTCATCCAAAAAATTATACGAACTAGGCACGGGAGTATGATTTTTAGTAAATGGAAATTGGGATTCATAAAAAATTACATGGCGATTAATGATGATTTTATTGGATGATAAATCAAAACATTTGTAGCCACGATGATTAGATGGAAAACCCTAAAACACACACGGAGTCGACCGGGCCTGAAGTTTGGTAATTGTGGTGGACGAGAATAATGGATAACACAAACACCAAAAACCCGAAGATGTGAATAAGAAGGATTTTTATTATATAAAATTTGAAGGGGAGAAGAATATGTCAGACCTTTGGACGGAATTATGTTAAGGAGATATGTAGCCATTTGAAGAGCATGATGCCAAAAATATGGGTGGACGGAAGCATGTATCAATAGGGTGCGGATAATGTTATTTATGGAACGAATTTTACGTTCGGCTTTTCCATTTTGTGAAGATGTACGAGGACAAGAGAAACGAAAATTTATCCCATTAGTAGCACAGAATTCCCGAAACACCCCATTGTCATACTCTTTTCCATTATCACATTGAATATTTTTTATTTCACGGTCGAATTGGGTTCTGATGAATACTCTAAATTTTAGAAAGACGGAAAAAACTTGAGATTTCTTCGCGATTGGAAACGTCCATAGAAATTTAGAATAATCATCCAAAAAAAGAACATAATATTGATGACCCATGGAACTAGGAATATGAGACGTCCATAAGTCGCTATGAATAATATCAAATGACATTAAAGTATGAGATTTTGAGTATACAAATGGCAATTTAACAATTTTTCCTAAAGAACAAGATTGACAAATTGGAGTACGACTCGTACCCTTACATGAAATAAAACTATTTTTATCTAAAGCTGACAAAATAGAGGACCCCGGATGACCAAGACGAGCATGTCATAAGGAAGGAGAGATGGCTGCAAAAACTGATGGCAGTGCTTGACTCGATGGACCGGGACTGGGTGTGATAGGATAAAGATCTCCCCTACTATCACACCTCATGAGAGGACTCCCCGTCTTGAAATCCTTCACAGAGAAACCAAAAGGATCAAATTCAATAGAAACGGAATTGTCAGTAGTGAATTTACGGACAGAGACTAAGTTTTTAATCAATTTGGGGGTGTGTAGGGTATTTTTCAAGATAAGAGGGGGATGAGGGGGAGATAATATTTTATGACCATAACCCCGAATTGGAACAAAATTACCATTACCAATAATTATACCGTGAGGGTTGCTCAAATTGGAATAAGATGAGAGAGTACCTGAATCGGATGTCATGTGGGTAGTGGCACCGGTGTTCATATACCAATTTGGGTCCGGTTAAGTCAAACCCAATGTGTGCATCGCGACCTAGATATCGGTCTAAGTGGGGCCTGCTGCATGGTGAGCTTGCGGAGGCCGAGGCCCAAGAATTCCGTGAGCCGGGCCGAACCGGGTTGTAATCGCAGAGTCAGCGTCATCGGTCTAGTGGGCGTGGGACCGTCAGGCTGGAAATCCCACTGGCTAGTCGCTGGAACTTGTTGTGGAGGTGGGCTGTAGGGCCACTGTCCACTAGTCCAAGCCCATGTCCTAGAGGCCCATGGCCCAGAGGCCCAAGGCTGAGACCAGTGGGTCAGTGGCCCACTATAACCTGGATGGGGTCCACTGCCACTGCTTTGGCCACCGTGACTCTCGCCGGAGCCGCCGCGTTTGCCCCTTCGATATTTTTCGTTATTTTTTCGGCCATTCTTGTTACCCCGTGTGATCGGTTTTGGTTCGAATTATTACCAAAATTTTGAGGACTAGGGGAGGAAGTCATCATGACCATGAGACTAGCATTAGTAGCCGCCTTTATAGCCAAACCGACTTCTTTCAAGGTAAGCATGGATAGGGCTTGATAGAACCTTGGAAGAGGATTACTTTGACGAAGGAGAATTCCAACGCCACTATAGGCCTCGGATAGGCCAGCAACCATCTGTAAAACTAGACGATTTTTACTAACTGGCGCACCAACGTTGCGAAGTTTGTCCGTCAATTCCTTCAACCTTTTACAATATGCTGAAACGTTGGGGAAATTTTCCATGTTGACGTGGGAAAAATCATGTTCAAGAGTAACAGCTCTGGAATTTTGATTATCCTGGAATATGTCACGCAATCTATCCCATGAGGCCATCGCCGTAGCGTCTGGCTCGATAATCGTCTGCAATAGGTCGGTGGAGATAGTAGAATATATCCACTGAAGGACAGTGGCATCAAGCGTTGTCCATAATTTAGGATCATCCTCGCGTTTAGGCACCTCTGTATCATCAAGAGTCGCGAGGATGATGTGATGGATGTCTTGATGCGAACGAGCGTGAATTTTGAACAACTCGGCCCACGTCGTGTATTGGACGTTTTCTATTTCAAGAATTAACGGGATATGATTCTTGATGTTAGAAACAACAAGGGCATGGTGAAACGTGTTCTTTGACGTAGACATAACGAAAGAACAAGAGGTGAAAGAGGGATTTGTAAGAGAGATTTTGAGAGCGGAAGAAATTTTTTTGGTAAACCCGAGGGGGGGGTCTCAGCCGAGAGGAACCACAAAACTTTGTGAGAGAAAAAATTTGTGTGACCTAGACTTTTGATACCATGAAAGAAATAATCCCCTTGATTATTTTCATTACTTGAAAGGCTATATATACAAGTTACAAAATAGGAGAATCATATTCCTATTCTATTCCTAAAACCTTATTCTATACATTTATGGTAATACACTAATTATGGTAATACACTACTAATTATATTACAACATTACCTAAACTAGGATACTAAATATTTATCATAAATTATATTACCTAAAACTAGCTAAAACCGAGAGCAGCAAATCCGAGACAATAGACACACAATATACACATGTATATTGTATATTTAACAATTTTCAACGTCTTCTTCCAAATTTAATTATTTCCTAAAATAATTAATATGTAACATGTAATTACCTATATTAAACATAATCAAGTAATTTACTGCAAATAACTTGCTATAATCAATTGAACTACATATACTAAAGGTGTAATTCTTTTACATTGTTACGTTCTTTCTAATTTGCTAATTTTTTGGGTTTCTTGGTCTATTTCTCCATGATTTCCAAAATTCTCTATCAAACCCTAGACGCGTACATGGTAACGACTGTTATCCGTAATGTCCAACTTTAATACAACAAAAGAGAAAAATCAAGAAAAAGAAAGAGTGGTGTTGCTATGACTACACAAAGAGAGAATTTTTAAAAACAAATATTATATTAAGAAACGAAAAAGATTCATGAATTCCATGTTCTTTAACTAAATTTCTTCGGTCGTTTACCACAAAAAAAAACAAAGAAAAATAATCTAAAAAAGTCAATATATTGAGATATATCCAAAAAAAAAAAATCCTTCAACGTAGAAGCTGAGTTTGAAATATTTTTGTAATATATCCTCACGAAGTTTCCTTCAACCTAGAAAATAAAAATTGGACTTTTCAACTACTGTAGTTCTAAAAAGAGTTGATTCAAAAGAAAAATGTAAAAATGTCTAGCTTTAATTAAATTTGTACCTATGATTTAAAATGATTTTTGAACCTTCTTTGTACCTATATTAGAACTTTATCTTATATTAAGGAGATTCAACAATCTATATATTTTAAATAAGAAAAAATATTTTTTTACCGTCCTATAGGTACCGTATAAATTTTATACAAAAAAACTCAATTGACCCCTTCTTTACATGTTACTCCACCCCGGATGGGCTAGAGGCCGGACTGAGATTTATTCAAACCTCCTTCACTGGAAAATCACATAGTATATATAAGGTGGATTTTCTTATGTATATAGTATAGATATTGAACCGCCTTTTTGATAATATGTCTCTGTCACTGCTCTTAGATTTTAAAAATTATAGGGTAAAAGACTACATGCACTCTCATAAATTAAAAAAAGAATCCAATCTTTTATACTTATTATTTTAACTTTCCGGGTAAGATAAAAAGGAATGAAAATGAAAATGGAAGAATCAGATTACATATTATTCACTTGCAAATAATAGTTGTGGCAGGGAATTTAAATTCCTACTAAGAAGCATGAATTCGATTGATGTAATAATTAATATTAGTTTGCAAGTCCACAAACCAGAGTCTTATACGACATCCGTTCCAGTGATATTTTAAGTTTTTTATTTTATATTAAAATAAGTGGTGCTTTAGAATTTTAAAAAGAAATTGATCTTATTCTTCCAATATTATTCTTATTTACATAATCAAGAATTATTAAGTAACTTTTTTTTTCTAGAAATTAATTAGGGGTAAGTTAGTAAAAGCATTCATAATTTTTTAGAAATGAGTAATTTCTTAATAGATGTGCAAAAGCTAAAAACACCAAACGGAGGGAGTAAATATTGGTTCGTGAATAAGTAACATAGATTAACTACTTTGACTAATGTTGCATTAATTGCTCATTTGGTTCTACTATTCGGTAGCGGGTAGCCTACTACATGAATCACATTGCGTGGCCCAACTACATTACAAGATTAAATGAAAAGGTGGCTGAATTGAATAGGATGGCTAAGCGGATAAGTAATGGGAAATTGGGCTAAACTTGAAAATCTAGATGGCCGATGGGAAGCTAGGAGTAATTATCTCTAAAAATTAAAGACCAACCCATTTGAAGGAAAAATCGTGCAATTTATTTTTAAGAGATTTTTCACTTCCCTACTCGTAATCATTTATAATCGTCGTTCAGATATACTCAGTATATATATCAAATGTTTTATAGATATATAATGTATACATACTGATTATAAACAAATTATATAGCAATTATACTACATAAATTTTGTAAATTTAAAGATTAGGGTTATTATTATATTGTGGGCTTTATTAAACTGTTGTGTAGTGTAAAATCTCTGAATTAAATGGAATATAATTAAGAAGATCTACATGTTCATTTTAATGTCACAAATTAATTGGATAATGTCTAGCTCATAGATCTAGACATAAGAGTTTAATTTTTGTATACCGTCGGTTAATAAATATGTAGAATCGAATTTTATACAATAAGCTCCTCTTTTCATGAGCCACGATATGCTATGGTTGAACATTGTAAACCAAAGAAATGTAAAAGAGTGAGTACGAGGAGTCCGGAACTTAAATTACCTCAAAAGTAAGGAGGTGAACAAAAATATTTCAAAAAAAATTGTGATAAAAGTATCTTTTACGCAATAAATAAAAAAGTTAATAAAAAAAAATATTGCTCCTATTGCGCAGTAAATTACTACGTAAAAGGTACTTTTGTCACAAAAAGTTTTTTGGAGGTATTTTTATTCACTTCCTTACTTTCTGGATCATTTAAGTTCCTGACTCTGAATATGAGTAAAGGAGGGCATGTTTAAATGTTGTATAACACATTAATTAATGGTAATAATTCGTAATCATAGGTATTAAGAACCTTATGATGTATACATGGAGATGACTTGTCAAACGTGGGACTTCCATTATCACTCTTAAAATTCTCACGTTATACGTTACGTCTCATTAAGATAGTACTTAATTAATTAAGCAAACCATCAACGAAGCAACACCAACTGATGCTTTGCCTCCTTTGGTACATGAATTTGAAGATGTGAGTAAATTTTAATCGATTTGTATATCATTATTGAACTGCAAGAACCAATGGCTAGCACTAGTAAGTATGCATGACAGCTCAAGTATTGAAGGTCTTCATTAATTATGCTTAATTATAGTGATGAAACTCAACCCATCTGTTAATTTCATACTCCCTTCATTTCAAAATAATTGATGTTATAGCCTCTAAAAGTTGATCTAAAATAATTAATGTTTCACAAAATTAAGAAGTTATTTCATTCTGTTTTCAAATTTGCCCGTGACACATTCTCAATCCCCACGATAATTATATCCATCTAAAAGGAAAAGAAAATCACAATTAAAGGTATTCTAGTCAAAACCCCTCTTAATTTTTATGGCTAAGTAAATATTGTAATCTATGTGCCCAAATCTAAAACATCAATGATTTTGGACAGGAGGAAGTAGTGTGTTTAACACCTTAAAACGCAAGATTATTCAATATCATGTATCATAATTAATAGTGAGATCAATTTTTTGCACTGACCATATTATTAAATATACAATAAATCTACCGTGATATACAATCACGTATATCAAGGCTTGTCCGATATTTCCTAACGTGTATCAATAGGATTAGTGTAACAATTTATTGTATATTTGTACCATAATTAGAATTGTATACTTACCTTAATTATACAATTCTTGTACAAGTAGAATAGGGTTTTGTGAGTAGAATAGGAATATGATTTTTCTATTATGGAAATTGTAAATTGTATATATACTCTTTCATTAATGAAAATAATCAAGGGATTATTTATTTCATGGTATCAGAAGTCTAGGTTAATATTTTCTCCCAAACTTTCCGTCCAAAAAGCCCGATTCCGAGCCCTTCCTCGGTTTCTGTGCCCGAAATTTATTTTTCTCTTCCCAATTTTTTCTTTTAAATCCCTACATAACGTCCTGCGTTGCTATTATGGCTAAGAACACGTTTCACCCTGCCCTTATTGTTTCTAATATCAAGAATCACATCCCTATCATTCTTGAAATAAAAATCATCCAATATGCGACGTGGGCCGAACTGTTCAAAGTTCATGCACGCTCGCATCAAGTCTTCCATCACATTATCCCCATGGCTCCTACGGATACAACGGTGCCAAAACCCGAGGATGATCCTACGTTATGAACGACACTTGATGCTACTATTCTTTAGTGGATTTATTCCACTATTTCTATTGACCGGTTGCAGACGATTATCGAGTCAGACGTTGCGGCGATGGCCGCTTGGAATAGAGTACGTGATATATTTCAAGATAACCAAAATTCTCGTGCTGTTACCTTGGAGTAGGAATTCTCCCACGTCAATATGGAAGATTTCCCTAACGTTTCACCATATTGCAAAAAGGTTGAAGGAATTGGCAGACCAACTCCGCAATGTTAGTGAGCCAGTTACCAATGGCCGTCTTGTCCTTCAGATGGTTGCAGGCCTTTCTGAGGCATATAGTGGTGTTGACACGCTTCTTCGTCAGAGCAGCCCTCTTCCGCAATTTTATCAGGCTCGTTCTATGATGAAGCTCGAAGAAGCCGGCTTGGCTAAAAAAGTGGCTACCGGTGCTAGTCTCGTAGTCATGATGACCGAGTCTAACTTTCCCCCTTCCGGTTCCAACAACTCGGGCCAAAACCGCAACAATAGTGGAGGCAAAATGGGGTAGCTGGAACAGTGGTGGTGGCGGTAGTGGCCTTCGGGTCAGTTAGCAGCAGCAAAAATATTGGGACAGCCAAGTTGGGCCAAACAGTGGCCGTTTTCAGGGTTATTTCCCAGGAAACTGTGCCTATAATTCTCAACAGCCCAGACCCAGTTTCTCGAGTCCAGCATCGGGTTTCAGACCAGGTTTTAGGCCGGGGCAGCAGGGTAGTGTTCTTGTGCCTAGGCCCCCGCAGGCCCACCATGCAGCGGGTCCCCCACAAACCGATATTGAAGCCGAAATGCACACGCTTGGATTACATCCACCGGACCCAAATTGGTACATGGACACCGGAGCCACTACCCACATGACGTCCGACTCAGGTACTCTCTCATCTTATTCCAATTTGAGCAACAATCGTGGTATAATTGTTGGTAATGGTAATTAAATCCCAATTCGTGGTTACGGTCATAAAACGTTGTCTTCCCACATCCACCCCTTATTTTGAAAAATACCCCTCACGCTCCTAAATTGATTAAAAATATGGTGTCTGTCCGTAAATTCACCACTGATAATTATGTTTCTATCGAATTTGATCCATTTGGGTTTTCATTGAAGGATTTCAAGACGGGGAGTCGTCTTATGAGGTGTGATAGTACAGGAGATCTTTATCCGATCATGCCAAGTTCCGATTTCTCAAGTCACGCATTGCCATCAACTTTTGCAGCTCTGGATCCTTAGATAAAAACAATTTTATTTCTTGTAAAGGTACTCGTAGTACTCCGAATTGTCAATCTTGTTCTTTACGAAAAATTATTAAGTTTTTATTTGTAGACTCTAATTCTCATACTTTAATGTCATTTGATATTATTTATAGTGATCTATGGACGTCTCATGTTCTTAGTTTTTTGGGTCATCGGTATTATGTTCTCTTTTTGGATGATCATTCTAAATTTTTATGGACTTTTCCGATAGCGAAAAATCTCAAGTTTTTTCCATCTTCTTAAAATTTAGAGCATTCATTAAAACCCAATTCGAACGAGAAATAAAAAATATCCAATGTGATAATGGCAAAAAATATGAAAATGGGGTGTTTCGGGAATTTTGTGCAAATAATGGGATCAATTTTCATTTTTCTTGCCTTCATACGTCTTCACAAAATGGGAAAGCCGAACACAAAATTCGTACCATTAATAACATTGTCCGCACTTTATTGATTCATGTTTCCGTACCCCCATCTTTTTGGCATCATGCTCTACAAATGACTACATATCTTCTTAACATTCTTCCTTCCAAAGGTTTGACATATTTGTCCCCTCTACAAATTTTATATAATAAGACTCCTTCGTATTCGCATCTTAGGCTCTTTGGGTGCTTATGTTATCCGTTGTTTCCGTCCACCACAATTAACAAACTTCATGCCCGTTCTACCCCTTGTGTGTTTTTGGGTTATCCGTCTAATCATCGTGGTTACAAATGTTTTGATTTATCGTCTAGTAAAATCATCATTAGTCGCCATGTAATTTTTGATGAATCCCAATTTCCGATTGCTAAGGTTAGTAATCCTGTGCCTAGTTCGTATAATTTTTTGGATGATGGTATATCCCCGTATATTATTCACCATTTTTCGGACATGTCCCGCACCCGAAATCCACCAATGGGCCCACTTCCCGCTGGCCCCACTATTCCGTCACTAGCTACAGTTTCCACAACTGGGTCCAGTCCAGTTATTGGGCCAGTAACGGTAAATGGGCCAGTCACCCAGCCCATTATTAACTTCACCGTTCCAGTCCCTATTTCCAGTTCCCGTTACCAAGTTGTCCGTCCTGAGTCCCAAAAATTCCCAAAATCCACCTGCTTCTTCCCCGAGTCATAGACCAGTCACTCGTAGTCAACGGGGTATTTTTAAATCAAAAAGACATTTTAATTTATATTTTAATGTTATTAAATCCCCTCATCAGTTAGATCTAAAGAATATTTTCTTACATGGTGATCTCAAGGAGACGGTCTATATTCATCAACCCTTGGGGTTTAGGGATCCAAAATATCCTCATCATGTCTGTTTGTTGAATAAGTCCTTGTACGTGCTTAAGCAATCTCCACGGGCTTGGTATAAGAGGTTTGCAGACTATGTTTTGACTATTGGGTTCTCTCATAGCAGGTCTGATAATTCATTATTTATATATCATCGTGGTTCTTCATTGGCGTTTATACTTTTATATATGGATGATATTATCTTGATTGCCTCTTCTGATGCATTACGCCAGTCTATCGTGGCAATGCTCAGTTCTGTGTTTGCTATGAAAGACTTGGGGCCCTTGAGTTATTTTTGAGGATTGATGTCACTCGTCATGCAGATGGGCTGTTCTTATCACAGATGAAGTATGCAGCTGAGATCATTGACAGGGCTGGGATTTCATCCTGTAAGTCCACTTCCACTCCGGTTGATACTAAACCCAAGTTGGGTGTTGCGGCTGGCTCACCGTATGAGGATCTGACCCGCTATCGCAGTCTTATAGGGCTCTTCAGTATCTTACGTTCACAAGACCAGCTATTATGTATGCCGTACAGCAGGTGTGTCTGTTTATGCATGATCCCAGGGTTGAGCACATGAATGCCCTCAAGCGCATTATTCGGTACATCCAGGGCACACTTGACTATGACTTATGTTTATATCCTTCGTCGACGTCTACACTTGTCTCGTATACAGATGCTAATTAGGGTGGATGTCCAGACACCAGACGTTATATGTCTGGCTATTTTATGTTTCTTGGTAATAACTTGGTCTTGTGGTCTACGAAATGTCAATGGACTTTATCCCGTTCCAGTGCCGAGGCCGAGTATCGAGGGGTAGCCAATGTGGTCTCTGAATCATGTTGGTTACGTAATTTATTTTTGAACTTCATTGTCCGATTCAGAAAGCTACCTTGGTTTATTGTGATAATGTTAGTGCCATCTATCTTTCTCGTAATCCAGTTCAGCACCAGGGCACTAAACATATCGAAATGGACATTCACTTTGTTCGCGAAAAGGTAGCTCGTGGACAAGTACGCGTCTATCATGTCCCTTCCAGGTATCAAATTGCAGACATCTTTACAAAGGGTCTTCCCTCGGTCCTTTTTTTAGATTTTAGGGACAGTCTCAGCGTACGAAGACCGCCCGCTATGACTGCGGGGGTGTGTTAAATATACAATAATCTACCGTGATATACAATCATGTATATCACGGTTTGTCCGATATTTCCCAACATGTATCAATAGGATTAGTGTAACAATTTATTGTATATTTGTACCATAATTAGAATTGTATACTTACCTTAATTATACGATTCTTGTACAAGTAGAATAGGAATAGGATTTTCCTATTATGAAAATTGTAAATTGTATATATACTCTTTCATTAATGAAAATAATCAAGGGATTATTTCTTTCAGATATAAACAATATTAGGTCACTAATAATTAGATTTATAGATTAATTTTTTAATAACTATTAATTGGCAATTTTACAAATGGTAAATAAACTACTATCTTTGGTTAAAAGTAACTAGTTATAATATAAAAAAAATTACACTGTATAAACATATAGCTTAAATGCAATTATATAATAGCCACTTGGGGCTAAACTCGAGTTGCAAAGACTAATGTCTTGCACCTCCAATATAGTGTGGTGCCTCTCTTATATCTTTTAAAAGGTTTAAATTATTTTTGAAATAGTATGTTTAGAAATATTTTCCTCCCATTTTTCATTCTCAAATTCTTGTTCTGCCAGTGCCATATTGGTCCAATATTTTATATATGTACCATCAAAAGTATCGTCACTATCGCACTCCTAATAAATAAGATCTCCTTGCAGCCTAGATGACAAATTGTTTAATTACCAGGGGATAAAAGGTGAAGTTAGTCTAATTTGTGAAAATTTCAGCTGTTGAATAACATCAATGGCACAATCGAGAACAATGAGAAGAAGAAGAAGAGAGTTTGAGAGAATTCTCCAATATGAAAATATCAACCGTACTGTTTACAAGATGATAGGCTACTGTATATATACATTATTAACTACTAACTAACTAATAAAATTAGTTACTAACTTAATTTAGTTACACTTAGATATCTTAGCTTCCTAATTACACTTTAGTCCCACTAGTTTTACTAATACTTCATCAGCAACTCAACACCCCTTCTCAAGCTGATGCTTGGAAGAGATCTTTCAAGCCCAGCTTAGACAGTAGATATATGTATTGGCTCTTGCTTAAGTTTTTAGTTAGTAGATCAGCTTGTTGTTCAGTTGTTCAGTTCTCTCTCACAAAATGTCAGTCAATGTCAAAATGTTTTGTCCTCTCATTGAAAATTGGATTTGCAGCAATTTGCATTGCTGCCTTGCTATCACAATACACCTCAACATGCAACTTGAGTGTGTTTCCTAGCTCCTTGTATAGACCAATCAACCAAGTAATTTCAACTATTGCTAAAGTCATGCTTCTGAATTCAGCTTCTGCAAAACTTGTAGCAACTGTCCCTTGCTTCTTTGACTTCCAAGACACCAAAGCATTACCAAATTTCACCAAGTAACTAGTCACAAATCTTCTAGTTTTCAGGCAAGTGCCCCAATCAGAATCACAGTAGGTAGTTAGAGAATCTGAACTTTGTGAAGGCATCATCAATCTCATACCTAGACATGACTTGATATATCTAACCACCCTTAATGCTACTTTTTGGTGCATGCATATACTGGTTTAAAGCTTGTACTAGAAATGATATATCCACTCCAGTCATGGTAAGATACAACAATCTCCCAACCAATCTTTGATACTTACAAACATCTGCAAATGACTTGTCATTTAGTTCACTACTGGACCCCTCCTTGACATAATTGTCATATTCAATAGAAGTCAACTTGAGCCTGCACATGTTTAGCACCACTCAATCACATCTCAAAGATGAGTTCCAATGCATACTTGTGCTGGTTCATCACAATTCTATCCTTGATCTAGAAAATTCTATTCCCAGAAAGAATTTTAACTCACCTAGATCTTTCATTTTGAATTTCAGCTTCAAGTAATTATTTGTTCTAGTTATCAGATCACAGTTGTTGCCAGTGATCAACAAATCATCTACATACACAAGCACTGCTATAAGATCAACTCTCTCTTTCTTGGTAAACAAAGAATAGTCATAATGACTCTGAACATATCCAAGTTGAACTAGAGACTCAAACAACTTCAAGTTCCATTGCCTTGGGGCCTGCTTGAGGCCATACAATAATGTGTAATTTGCAGATTTTACCATTCTCCCCCTATCTGCGGGATCACCATATATACATCTTCCAACAAATCTCCATGCAAAAATGCATTATGAATATCCATTTGAGCTATAGACCAAACCTTAGAAGCAACAATGACAATCACAAACCTAACAGTAGTCGTTTTTGCCACAGGAGAAAAAGTCTTTGAATAATCAAGCCTCTCATTTTGAACAAAGCCTTTGGAAACAATCCTGGATTTATATCTTTCAACAGCATGTAAAGTCAAGTACTTAACCTTATGTAACATTCCGTACTTCCGGTCATGGTTAGAATCGCTAGGCGTATGTAAAATCGCTAGGCGTGTGTAAATAGACCCGAGCGTTGGGGAAATTTTGGTCATATTTACGTATGCTAATAAAGAGCTAAGTATATAAAAGGATAAAACCCAGAAATAATTTTGGACGTAACAAGTGTAACGACGGAAATCGAAAATAAATTTGGTGTGCGCAAAATAAGGTTATGGACTAGTGTCATATCACAAAAGTATGATATTGAGTATATGAAAGTCTTATAAGTTATTAAGATTTAAGTGAATTGGGATCACGAAATTAATTGTGTGTATAATTGATTAATTGTGGGATTGATTAATCTTAGTGGAGGGGACAAAATTGAGTGGGGATATTACGTGCAATATGTAGGGGGATTCCTAAATGACTAAGTTGATGGAATCTAATGAGTTAAAACCTTCCACTAAAATGCATGTAAGATTAGGGGGAGATTACGTGTTAACTAGATAGCATTGCATTAAGGAGTGGGAGTGCAAGGTTGGCCACGGGTAAAGAAGGGAGTATGCGTGCATGTCCTAATCATCTACTTAGAGTTGATAAGATATACATAGGTGTAGACTATATATGTATTACATGAAGCAACCAAAGATTCCAAATACTTTGATATCTCAAGAAACATTCCAAATTGCCCATTTCGTTCTAGTGAGATCCTTTACATTTCAAAGAAATACCAATGCCCATTTTTTTTCTTCCTTCCAGTAACAAGGAAAAAGAAAGATTGCTCATTTTCATTTGTTTAAATGATATGTCGTGCTCTGGAAATTCGTAGCAGCCATGTTGTTTCTACTTTAGAAAAATGGAGGTATGTTAAGACAAATTATTTCTTTCTTTTGGCATATTTCATGTAACGAAATATAACTGTGATATTGCTCCATAAATTGTTCTACTCCTAAAAGTTACGAATATTCATATTATTGATTCCTATGTTGAAAGCATGTCTAAATATGTTCCTAAGTCCTTATTGAGACATATGGAAAAGATGTTGATATTCACAGTGTTAGCCGAAGGTACAAAGATATTATGTCACTCAGGATGTTTTATTGTCATTCGTGCATTTTTATTTGCATTATATTCATATATCACCCTGGACCCACTTGTGCTATGCACACTACTATATGGTAAATATGATATGATATGAAGGGGTTATGGGGAAAGGGAAATGCGTTATATATTCACACCACCTGCAGTTGGTACAGACTATCACGAAAGAGCCCGAAGAGGCCAATATTGATGCCCTTGTGTGGCCAATACGATATAACTTGATGCCCATAGAGGAGGTTATGGACATGAAGATGCCCTTGTATGGCCATTATTTATATGTATACCACATTTGCATTGTGCATAACATTTAGGCATATGTATTAGGGCCTTCAGAGGCATTTACTGCTGGTCAGCTATTTCTGTTTCAGTTGTGGTTACATCCATGTTATGCTATTATTCATGTTTGACATACTCAGTACATCAGTCGTACTGACGTCCCTTTTGTCGGGGGACATTACATTTCATGCCCGCATGTTAAGTTAAAGAGGGTGACGTTTCACGCTAGTAGGTTGCTGGTTCTGCTAATGTTAGAGCACTCTATTTGTTTCATAATTGCAGTCTGGTCGTGGTACAATATTTCTACATATGCGTATGGGTATGGCGGGGTCCTGTCCCGTCCTTGTGATGTCATGTATTCCTTAGAGGTTTGTAGACAGGTGTCCTGTGTGTAGTAGTCTTGTATGGCCTTGTTGGCCTTGGTATAGGTATATATATATATATATATATATATATATATATATATATAAGTTGGTTTTCTGGTTAAGATTTTACATAATTTTTTTCAGCTTTGTCTCTATTTAATTATGATTCGGTGTTGATAGTGTGATTGGCGGTACTCGGCGAGTGGGGTTCGGGTGCCCACCGCGGCCCTCCAATTTGGGTCATGATAAACTTGGTATCAGAGCATGTCTGTCCTAGGGAGTCTACAAGCCGTGTCTAGTAGAGTCTTATTTATGGGTATGTTGTGCACCATACTTATAAGGAGGAGGCTACCTGACATTTAGGAATGATTTCTATTCTTTCATATTATAGATTGTGCAGTAGAGCTGAGTTTTAAGAATTCAAGTTTAACTCGTGCCTGTTACGGTTTCAGTAATGCCGGTAACCAAAAAGACTTCAGTTAGTTTATACTCGTAGCCAGTAAATGGGCGATTTCTACCAAGACGATTGATACGCCAGAAGGGGTAGTATTATTATTAAAATTTGAGATTATGAGAAGTTGTCTCATTTATATACGGAAGATGGAAGAGATAATGCAAGCCTAGAAAGCAAAATATTTAGTAAGGTAAAGGAAGTACTAAGCATCGGAACGCAGAAGATTGTAAGGATTTTCTCTGTAGACCTTATCGTATTTACGATTACAGCAATACATTCTTCCGGAAAGATTATGATTAGCAGGGAGATTGAAGTTGGATTGAGTGTAAATATGAGTAGTATGCTCTTCATCGAGACAGATCCGTCAGGGGATAGGAATAAGTTGCTTTCACAGGAATCGGCGAATCCTATAGCACCAGAGGAGTTAAGGAAGGCTCATGTACCATCAGTCCTACCACCGGCTCCGCCTGATTAGGATGTAAGGAGATCGGTGTAGGTATTAAATCAATTGGTTGCCTCTCAGGAACGACCTCATCCTGAAACATTTGATAGAGATAGGCCCATTGGGGAGTCAGGGAGCTTATAACTGAAGGAATTTATTAGTCAGGGATCGACGATATTTAAAGGGTTCAACGATGCCGATATCTCTAGGTCAAAGTTGTAAAGGTCGAGTGAGACCGCCCCGACCGTCTTATAGTCAAGTAGCAACTTTGACAGAAGCATTAGAGGGAAAGAAATTCAGAGAGCAGCAGTATATCGAGCATAACCACAAAAATGCTAGAAGGTGCAACAATGGAGCCACAACAACAAAGAACAAAATGCAATAGCATGTGCATCATTAAACTACCAAAGTGTAGCAAGAAGATGCAGCAACAGTGGGTTCAAAACAGCAGCAGTCAGATAGCCTTGACAGTTAGTATATTCTCAGGATGTGCAATAACTTATCAAAGTTCAGCACTTGAGAAATGATCTGTTCACTCGAGATTTGCAGCAACCGGCAACAAAGTGCAGCCACAACAAGTGGAAATAAAAACGACAGCATAGGAAAGTCTCTCGAGCATAACAGTGGTTTAGACAACAAGCATAGCAACCACTATTTTTTTTTCAATTATCAGCAAAGCAGCAACAATTTCATTTCAAGTTCAGCAGCAGCTCGAGG
Source organism: Anisodus acutangulus (assembly GCA_029783415.1). NCBI lineage: Eukaryota > Viridiplantae > Streptophyta > Magnoliopsida > Solanales > Solanaceae > Anisodus > Anisodus acutangulus. Next base: position 8,507,203 of record CM056498.1, on the reverse strand, counting down.
ACATTTTGGGATTTGAAAATCACCAAGTCATGCAAAGAAAAGAAGGGTGAAGAATGAGTATCACAACTTGCTCAAGTAACAAATGGATTATTATATTAGATAAAGGTTAGGATATCCAAAGGAGTGGGTGAGCACACAAAATAGCTTTATAAATGTAACCTCCGTATAATAGTAAGGGAAATTGAGGACGAGAATTATGGTACAATCAAATGATGGGGGTAGGAAATATGAAAACAGTTAATAAGTATGAATGAAATGGTAGGATTAAGTATCAATGCATAAATGTTTTCCTAATAGAATGAATGATTACAACAAGAAGGATAAAGGTGAATGAGATTATAGTTATGTAGGTCTCACAAAGGTATGATTATTCTAGAACGGCGTAAGGATCAATGGTGGAGGAGGGACAGAAGGAACTCTTGGCCAAAGGTGGCGATTCTCTAGTGTTCGGGAAGGGAGTATGAGGGGTACTTGGAGATAAGAGATTTTCCCCCAAAGCAATTTGAAATGGAGATGTAAAGGTAAGATGAATAAGCACTTGATTGGTGGGAGATATAATAATGATAAGACAAGAAAATTTGACAAGTCATGGGATCATGTAACACCGTGAATGGGATCTAAACATACGAAGCATTGGTTCCATAACATATGCAGTCATACCTTCCAGGAAGTATGTAAACAGAAGTAATAGTGAGTAAATCTCGAGATTAGCGCCTAAATAAGTGGAAGGGGGCCAATGACGCCTACGGATACAAGGTAGACATTAAAGATACATGTCAAAAAGACAGTGACATTATAATAAAGATAAAATGTCGGGAAAAGGCAGATATCTATGAGCATTATTGAACTGATCAAAGGTGATATGAGATAGATAAAGTAATGGGTTTACAGTTTAACAAGATCGAGGGAATCTTTTCCAAAACGCCATTGACGGAAAGAATTAGCCATGAGGCCAGTGGAGGAATTCAAATATAAGTATACCGATCAGGTTTGGATATAGTAGGTCAACGTAATGTGATGTAAAATTCTTCAGAATCTTCCATGCACGGAATAAGGGAATAAATTAACAATTCATCCCTTATGGGTTGGTAACGCTAAGGATCGGAGTCAGGAGCAATGTTTAAGATTACATAGGTATACAAGAATATATACCAAGAGGAGTACGACAGGTAAGAAAATGAGTGGACAAGTAGTAAGAAATAGAGTTGTCTATAATTAAGAGTAATGAGAAAGTACAGATTCCTTGCAGACTATGAATAAGAGTTAATTGTAATGATACGTGTAATGTGAGAATGAAGGAGGACAAATATAAGAGTTTTCAACACACCATCTAGTAAATAAAGCTAGATGGACAATAGAATTATTCATCCACAAGCGGATGGATTAATGTGAGAATGAAGGAGGGAAGTTGACCTGAAGGAACGCATCAGTTAGCTCAGTAAGAGTTTGATTTAAAGATTCAGATAGTGATAGCCTTATAAACTCAGAATACAGCAGGGTCATCCCTCATACGGGAAGAAAAGAATCGTCATGATGAAGATCCCATTGTTAGAGAAGATTGGGAAAGATATTTAGCAAAAGAGAATCGCAACCTTTGAGTATAATAGGAGAGGGACACCCCAGGTTTTGTGTATTCCCATGTAGCAGCATTACGAGACAATATTATGACGGAGGTCCATCGATCACAAAATTTCGTTCACCATGGATCTACTAAGATGTATTATGATCTCAAGAGAATTTATTGGTGGAACAACATGAAGAGAGGTGTGGCAGAATTTGTAGCTCAGTGTCCTAATTGTCAGCAAGTAAAAAAAATAAAAATAAAAGAGCACCAAAAGCCTGGTGTCTTAACTCTAAATATTGAGATTCCCACGTGAAAATAGAAAATGGTTAATATGGACTTCGTTACGGGTTTACCTCGTTCTTATTGAAAGTTTGATTCTATTTGGGTAATTGTTGATAGATTGACCAAATCAGCTCATTTATTGCCTGTCAAACCTACCTACACAGTCGGGGACTACGCGAAGTTGTATGTTAAGGAGATTGTTCGCCTTCATGGTGTGCCTATTTCTATTATATTTGACCGAGGTGCACATTTTACAGCTAACTTCTGGAAGTCATTTCAAAAAGGTTTAGGCACCCAAGTTAATCTTAGTACAACTTTCCATCCTCAGACAGACGGGCAGGCCCAGCGTAAGATTCAGACGCTTGAGGATATTCTACGAGCTTGTGTATTGGACTTTAAGGGAAGTTGGGATGATCACTTACCCCTTATTGAGTTCGCGTACAATAACAACTACCACGCCAGCATTAAAATGGCTCCATACGAGGCTTTATATGAACAAAGATGTAGGTCTCCTATCGGATGGTTCGAGCTAGGCGAGTCAGAGTTATTTGGGCCTCACTTAGTACACCAGGCCATACATAAGGTAAAGCTTATCCAGGAACGACTGTTAACCGCACAGAGTCGTCAGAAGTCATATTCAGATGTGTGACGGTGGGACTAAGAGTTTCAGGTAGATGATTGGGTCTTCTTGAAGATTTCGCCTATGAAGGGTATGATGAGATTTGGGAAGGAGGGAAATATTAGTCCAAGGTATATTAGGCTATATCGTATAATTCGGTGAGTAGGCCAGGTAGATACGAATTGGACTTACCTTCAGAGTTGGAGTTTGTTCATCCGGTTTTCCATGTTTCCATGTTGAGAGCATGTGTTGGAGATCCTTCTCGGATTGTACCGATTGATGATGTGAAGATTACAGAGAACTTATCATATGAAAAGTTCCTGTTTCTATCCTAGATCAACAAGTCCGCAAGCTGAGGACTAAAGAAGTAGCCTCCGTAAAAGTTCTATGGCGAAATAAGAACGTGGAAGAGGTGACATAGGAGGCAGAAGAGGAAATGATGCACAAATATCCACACCTATTTTAGACTAATGCCGAGGTTCCAAGAGAAGCAGAAGGTAAATTCCAATTCCTGATATTATAATTAATCCTTGCGTACTATGTGAGGTCTGATGTAATGATGTATGTTACATTGTATGGCCGTGAAAAAGTAGTTGTATTTTTTGGCTATGTGACGGGGATTAGATAAGTCACCCCAACATTCAAGGATGAATGTTTCTAGGGGGGAAGGATGTAACATCTCGTACTTCTGGGTCACGGTTTGAATCGCTAGGCGTATGTAAAATCGTTAGGCATATGTAAATAGACCCGAGCGTTGGGGAAATTTTAGTCATATTTACGTATGCTAATAAAGAGATGAGTATATAAAAGGATAAAACCCTGAAATAATTTTGGACGTAACAAGTATAACGACGAGAATCAGAAATAAATTTGGTGTGTGCAAAATGAGGTTATGGACAAGTGTCATATCACAAAATTATGACATTGAGTATATGAAGGTCTTATAAGTTATTAAGATTTAAGTGAATTGGGATCACGAAATTAATTGTGTGTAATTGATTAATTGTGGGATTGATTTAATTGATTAATTATGGGATTGAATAATCTTAGGGGAGGGGACAAAGTTGAGTGGGGGTATTACGTGCAATATGTAGGGGGATTCCTAAATCACTAAGTTGATGGAATCTAATGAGTTACAACCTTCCACTAAAATGCATGTAAGATTAGGGGGAGATTACGTGTTAACTAGATAGCATTGCATTAAGGAGTGGGAGTGCAAGGTTGGCCACGGGTAAAGAAGGGAGTATGCGTGCATGTCCTAATCATCTACTTAGAGTTGATAAGATATACATAGGTGTAGACTATATATGTATTACATGAAGCAACCAAAGATTCCAAATACTTTGGTATCTCAAGAAACATTCCAAATTACCCATTTCGTTCTACTGAGATCCTTTTCATTTCAAAGAAATACCAATGCCCATCTTTTTTTCTTCGTTCCAGTAACAAGGAAAAAGAAAGATTTCTCCTTTTCATTTGTTTAAATGATATGTTGTGCTCTGGAAGTTCATAGTAGCCACGTTGTTTCTACTTTAGCGAAATGGAGGTATGTTAAGGTAAATTATTTCTTTCTTTTGGCATATTCCATGTAACAAAATATAACCGTGATATTGCACCATAAATTGTTCTACTCCTAAAAGTTAAGAATATTCATATTATTGATTCCTATGTTGAAAGCATGTCTAAATATGTTCCTAAGTCCTTATTGAGGCGTATGGAAAAGATGTTGATATTCACAGTGTTAGCCGAAGGTACAAGGATATTATGTCACTCAGGATGTTTTATCGTCATTCATGCATTTTTATTTGCATTATATTCATTTATTACCCTGGACCCACTTGTGTTATGCACACTACTATATGGTAAATATGATATGATATGTAGGGGATCTGGGAAAGGGAAAGGCGTTATATATGCACACCACCTGCAGCTGGTACATACTTTCACGAAAGAGCTCGAAGAGGCCAATATTGATGCCCTTGTGTGGCCAATACGATATAACCTAATGCCCATATAGGCAGTTATGGATAGGAAGATTCCCTTGTATGGCCAATATTTATATGTATACCGCATTTGCATTGTGCATAACATTTAAGCATATGTACTAGGACCCTCAGAGGCATTTAATGTTGGTCAGTTGTTTCTGTTTAAGTTGTTGTTACATCTCTGTTATGCTATTATTCATACCTGACATACTCAGTACATCAGTCGTACTGACGTTCCTTTTATCGGGGGACGCTGCGTTTCATGCCCGCAGGTTTACGTAGACAGGACGACGACCCACGTTAGTAAGTTGCTGACTCAACGGATTTTGGAGCACTCCCCTTGTTTCGTAGTGTCGGCCTTATTTTGGTATGGTATACTTTTGCATATGTATATGGGTATGGCGGGGTCCTGTCCCGACCTTTTGATATCACATACTCCTTAAAGGCTTGTAGATAGGTGTCCTGTGTGTAGTAGTCTTGTATGGCCGTGTTGGCCTTTGGGATGTATATATATATAAGTTGGTTTTCGGGTTAAGATTTTTCATAATCTTTTTCGGCTTAGTCCTTATTTAATTATAATTAGTTGTTGACTATATGATTGGTGGTACCCGACGGGTGGGATCCGAGTGCCCGTTGCGGCCCTACGGTTTGGGTCGTGACACCTTAAATACCCATTTGCATCCAATGGGTTATTTTTCAGCAGGTAAGTCTACAATACTCCAAATATGATTTTATTCTAAAGCGCCAATCTCAGCTTTCATAGCATCAATGCACTTAGGATTAACAACATCTTCTTAAAAGGTAATTGGTTTATTAATAACAGAGTAAGAGGCTAGTGCAGTATTGTAAGATGGAGACAAACCCTGATATCTAACATAATTGGACACATGATATGAGCAAGTAGAGGTTGTAGACTTGGTAATGTGATCTTTATACCAAACAGAAGGTTTGCTTTGTCTAGTAGATCTTCTTACATCTGAGGAACTACTGAACTGAAGGGAGGAAGCGAATGAGGATCATTATTAGAAGGCATTACATGTACTGAATCTAATGGCAATGAAGAAGAATCATCATTAAGGGAAGATGGAGAAATACATTCAGATGAAGAAGAAGGGAGATAAGAAGTGCTTGTGGAGATGGAGCTATGAGAGGAAACATGAGTAGGAAAACATTATCCTGACTTTAGAACTGAAGTACAAGAAACAAAGAAGAAGAAGAAGAGATGGTCATTTGAGAGAAAGTAAACACATCTTCTATCAATACCACACCCCTGCTAATAAGAAATACTCTATTGTGCAAGTCATATAGCCTATAATCTTTTTTCTGAAAGGAGTATCCAAGGAAAACAGATGGAATTGCTCTAGCAGAGAATTTATCAGACTTTTTAACTTGAGTAGCATAAGCCAGACAACCAAATACTCTAACATGATCTAGACAAGGAGGAGTGGAAAATAACACCTCAAAGGGAATTTCACCTTTAAGAGTGGAAGAAGGAAGTCTGGTTATCCGATAAACAGTCGTCATTACACATTCTCCCCAAAACTTTAATAGAACACAAGCTTGAAATCTTAGTGATCTAGTAGTTTCTAGAATATACCCATGTCTCTTATCCACCACTCCAATTTGTTGGGGGTGTATACACACAAGTACTCTTGTACAATTCTTAAGGACTGAACCAATTCTATCATCTGAGAGTTGAAGAACTCATAATCAATATCAGTTCTAAACACCTTGACAATTGTACCAAACACATTTCTAATCATAGTGATAAAGTTTTTAAACACAACAACTACTTGAAACTTAAAGTTTAACAAGAACAACCAAATGTATCTTGAAAAATCATCAACCAGTGTTAAGAAGTACATTTTTCCATCACATGTAGGCACTCTATATGGACCCCAAACATCACTATGCAGAAGTTGAAAACATGATGTAAAATTAGTAGTACTTAGAGGAAATTCCAATCTAGATTACTTTGTCAAAGGACACACAATACAGTGTTCAACAGGCTCTGAAACTGATACATTTTAAAAGAAACTCAACCTTCTCAAAGTTTGATAATGGATATGTCCTAACCTTTTATGCCAAGGTGTAAAACTTATTCTAGAAGACTTTGTTGTATTTGCAGCACAAAACACTAGAAATTTTCTATTACTGGTAATCTGAGGTCCTTGTGAATACACATGGCAGTCAACATACTGTTGACACCCAATTTTGTCCCATCTTTTATGATTTTATTCGTAATTTTTTAATATTTCGACACTTTTAAAATAATTTTAAAATATAGGCATATATGTGTATATCCTCTTATTATTATTATTATTCGCATTTTTTTATATCATTTGCATTTTTTATCATAATCATAAGTTTTATCCGAAAATTCTATGTTATTTTATTTTTCGCAAAATTGCATCTGCTCCCATTTTTTTTTTTTATTTAAGCATTAAACATTTATAAATATTACATTTTTATTATTATCACATCGTTCGTTATTTTAAATAATTCACATCTTTTACAAAAAAATATATAAATATGTTTTAATATTAAGCCCCTTTTATATTTTTAATCCATAACCCATTTTTATTTTCCTAACCCAAAACAATTTCTAACCCATTTTCATTTTTTCCAACCCAATACAAATTCTACCCAAACAAAATTCACCCAAATTTCAAAACCAAACTCCCAATTAAATTCCCTTATTCCCTTCCCCTTTATTCCCACAAGCCCAAAGTCCCCAAAACAATTCAACTCCCTCTTCCCTTATTTCGCCCACCCAAAACCCCAAGCCCAAACCCATTCCCCGTATTCCCTTCCCCTTTATTTCCCCAACTCCCATAGCCCACATCCGAGGCCCAATCGGCCAATACCCCAAACCCATTCCCTTTTATTTCCTTACAACCAAAACCCAAAACAATTAAAACTCAAATCCACCAACCCAAAGCCCAACTCTCACACCCTTTTATTCTACATCCAACTCCCAAACCCCCAAAACCCAAAAACAAAATCAAAAAAACCTACACCCTAATTCTCCTCGCAGCTGGCCACCCTACCCAACCCCCACGCCGCATCCTACCCTACCCCACACGCCGCACCCTACCCCCTGCCACACCTACACCGCACCCTACACCGCCGCCTGACACCACCAATCTACCCCATCACCTTTCTGCAACACATGCCCCAAGAACACGCCCAAAAAATTCAGATTTTTTTTGCCTTTAATTCAAATTTCAAACTCGTTCTTGGGAAAAAATCCACCTATAAATATCCCACTTGTTCTTCATTTTTGGGAGGAAGAAAAAATCTGGATTTGGGGAGAAAATCTGGATTTGGAGAAGAAAATCTGGATTTGGAGGAAAAAATCTGAATTTTGGAAGTCCGAAAATCGAATTCAAGTGTTGAAAATCCGAAATTTAAAATCTAAGATTCTCCTAAGGTTGGTATTGTTTCTTTTTGTGTTGTTCATCATCATAAAGAGTCCGAAAATATAAGTTAAAATTATTGGGATTTTGGTAGTGAATAATCTGAAATTTTGCTATTTTTTCACTGTTTTCGGATTTCGGGTCGGATCGGTACTGTTCCGGGTCGGCCCGACCCGGTTCGGATAATTTCCAGTTTTTTTTTTTTTTTTTTTTGCATTTTTATATCTGGTTGTTGGTTATCTGAAATTTGGAAAGAAATCGATCCGGGTTGAAAATTCTGGGTCGTCAGATCGTCTTATTAGGTCGGGTCAGTCTTGTTCAAAGTCAGGTCGGCCTTGATTCGGATACTTTCCAGATTTTGTATTTTTATATCTTGTTGTTGGTTATCTCAAATTTGGAAAGAAATCGATTCGGTTTGAAAATTCGGATCTGGGTCGAGTCAGTCCTTTGTTAAGTCGGGCCGACCCGGTTCGGATAATTTTCAGATTTTGTATTGTTATATCTTGTTGTTGGTTATCTGAAATTTGGAAAGAAATCGATCATGGTTGAAAAATCTAATTCGAATTCGGTCATTTTGTTAAGATTGGGTCGACCGATTCGGATAAATTCCCAGATTTTTGTGTTTTTCATATCATTCTTTGGTTATAAAAAATCTGAATTTCTGATTTCATTCGGTCACCGTTCATAATCCGAGTCATTTATTTTTTCATAAATGCTTCTTAGTCCTGTTTTGGTTAAAACTTGGGTCGGGTCGGATAGTTTAGTTACTCATCTGCATTTTTGGCATTGTTATTATGTTATTGATGGAATTAATACCGCATTCTCTTTGTTGTTTTATTGATTCAAACTAATATTGCGTCCATCTTCCCTTCCTTCCCGATTTCATATTACGGTTTTACTGTTTTTACTATTTTAAAACTAAACACCGCGTCTTTTCGGAATTTGTCTCTCTGTTTTTCTGCTTTCTGATTACTGCTTCCTGCTTACTGTTTGCTGCCTTGTTTTAAAATTTTGCTGATTTGAACACGATACGACACTTGGCCGATGAAAAATATCCGTCGATTTTGAGGCCTCCACAGTTGTAAAGACGGAAATATAACTTCTGGGCAATGATGAAGACTTAAACCTTTTATTTCATCCGAGATCAACATGTTTAGTAGGCGAGGTGACTAAAATAACCAACAAGTTATATATTCGCAGCCACGACGTGATTATAGTGATCTTTTCTATTTCACCCGAGAGACCAACACGTTTAGTAGGCGAGGCAATCAAAATAAACCACATTAGTCATATGTTTGCAGCCACGACGTGATTGGAATGCTCTTTTCAAAATTTAAGTCTGAGCCCTCCGTGATCAAAACATTCACTGTTTTGAATACGGATATGAAGTTATTTGTATTTAACTGTTTCTAACCGCTTGTTCTTGGACAAATTGCGAGGATTAAAGTAAATAACGGCGAATTATTCCTCGGAGTTTATTTATTTCATTTCTTTCTTTAATTCAGCTTTTATTCCGCTTTGTATTGTAATATTATTTATCGCACTTATGTAACTATTGAAATGCTTAGAATAGGCAAACTTAGGGTTAATTCATAGGGTAGTTTAAGATTTGAAACCCGTCGCTAGCTTATTTATTTGTAGGTTCGGTTGAATTCAAACTTAGAAATCCTTCGCTAGTTTATTTATTTTAGGCTCACACGCTGTATTCAAGATTTTCAAAACGACTTTTGTCTTCTTTTATTTGCTTTATTAATCATATTGAATAAGTTTATCTTTTGTCAATTTACAATTCATTGATTCCCAAAATTTTACTTCTTTGGCATTATAAATAAATTGTTTTACTATCAATTGTCAAATACATATTTTTCCAACTCTACATGTATTTCTCTTTAAATATCATACAAATGCATATTTTGAAAAAATCTCTACATTTATCCATCTTTTAAAATGCATCTTTTTCATTAATTATTTGCAAACATTTTTAACTTCATGCTTCAAACATGCATTTTTCTAATAATAATTAACCTGAGTTTGACCGATAACCGCAAGTTAGCGGATCTTAAAGGATGCCTAACCCCTTCCCTTTAGGATAATAAAGAACCCTTACCTAGAATCTCGCTAGTTTCGCAGACCTTAAAATTGGAGTTTACATTGCAAAGACTTAGTTTAATATTTAGGTGTCCTAATTCACCGTAAAAATAATTAGGTGGCGACTCCTCAACCCTTTTACCCAGAATCACCGAACCCGTCCGTGTTCGCTCTTTGACTGCGGCGAATTGAAAATGGGGCGCGACGAGATGGCGACTCATTTGGGGATATTCAGGTTCTTAACCATAACAAGTTCAGGTTAATCATTATTGTGTTTTATATTGCTCCTTATTTGATCTATTATTTTTATTTATTTTCTGTTGAAATTTTGTATGCATAACTGCTTCAATTACTATATTATCTTACTGCTTTCCTTAAATTGGCATTTCGCTCATATTTCTTCCACTCTGGAAAATTGACACTATCACACATTACACGCGAGGTGTGTTCTGCGCACCCGCAAATTTCTTTCAAAGTTCCAAATTTTTAGGAGAGTTGGTATATGCGCGGAGCGTCCGGACCATCCGGTTGGCCGCGTAGCCTTCTCACTCGAGCCGTCCGCTCGGGAACCTTGAGTCTAGTCAGCCAAATCTTAGAAAATTTAGGATAGAGCTATACCACCCTTTATTTTTAAGTCATGCATGCATACACCTTAGGTGGGTCGATCCTGGGTATCGACTCCACAATTAAGAAATCTACCAAAATTGTCAACGGGTCTCACAACCCAACGACCAATCAGCATATTACGTGTAGCGTGACAATGATAGACAAATCCAAGCCTAATCATGTCATGCCGAATTGGAAAATGTACATTTATTTTGTCTCATTTCCGACAAAAGCATTACAGTTTAGCAGCTTGGATCAATCTGTCATAATCTCGCATATCTGGCGTTTAGGCCCACCTCCGGCATAAGGGAGGCCCCCATGCATATTAGGATGCGCATTTAATTGCCATACAATCATTTTGTTGTTTTCTCCTGCTTTTTCACTCTGTGAATATTATTTGAAGCAATAATTACTCGCCCTATACTAACTTGGTTTTCTTCATTTTTAAAAGGTTATCTTGCCTAGATTATTTTCCCAAGGGTTGATTCGCGTTGACTAAAACTGGAGGAACATCCCTACTTCACGAGATCAAAGGCCCGATCATTCAGCAAAATGACTGATTCAGATGCATCCGAACAGACTGGCCTGGAACTTATTGCTCTTTCAACTGATGAACCAGAAGCTTCAGAAAATAGAAATGCTTTCGTCCAAGAAAAATACATCGCCCAACTGTTACAACAAATGACAGCCATGCAGACTGAGATAGAGCGGCTCCAAAATCTCACCAACTTGTCCATTAGCGCCAATATCCCACTCCCTGAACATGGGACGAATGCAACTGCACCGCGAACTTTTTCATCTCCTGAATCGTCATTTCCCCAAAACCTCCACGAAAATTCGCCACTAAACAAAACCAATCCACAACACACTAAATCACAAGCTAGTCCACAACAAAGCCCGCCACAAAATGATCCGGCATCCTTCACAACTCCACATACCCAAATTACCCCACTCATCCAAAACACCTCTTCCACGCAAAATCACCAGACAGCCCAACACATATTGATGGCACGTCGGCTGATCCCAACGAGCAAAGATGTGCCACCAAAGATATGCAACGGAAGCTCAACCTTTTACTACCACAAGATCAAACATTGCTTTTCAGAAATCAATGAGTGTGAAGAAATGGACAAAGTGTAATGATCAGAACCAATGAAAGTGTGGCGAAAGATATTCATAGCCTAAAAGAAGCATTCAAGAATATCCAAACCATCAAGGGGCATGAAGGACTCGAGTACGAAGATTTGTGCATGCATCCCGACATTGAGTTGCCCGTAGGATATAAGGTGCCAAAATTTGGCTTGTTTGATGGGAAAGGATATCCTCACGCTCATTTAAGATCATACTGTGACAAACTGATTGGGGTAGGTAAAGACCAGGCCATCATAATGAAGTTGTTCGTAAGGAGTTTAACAGAAGAAGCACTCGATTGGTACACGAGCCAAAACCCGCGAAAATGGCGTAATTGGGGCACGATGGCACAAGATTTCGTGGACAGATTTAAATTCAACACTGACACAGTCTTGGACCGATTTTATCTGATGAAGTTGGAAAAGAAGTCCACAGAGACCTTCAGAGAATATGTCATGAAGTGGAGGGCAGAAGCAGCGAAAGTTCAACCCCCGATAGAAGAAAGTGAGATGACCACTCTTTTTGTACAATCTTTGAAAGATGCAACATACTATGAGAGAATGATAAGCGTCATAGGACGAAGTTTCTCTGAAGTTATAAGAATGGGAGATTTCATAGAAGAGGGAATCAGAACAGGAAGAATTACAAACTTTGTAGCATTGCAAGCAACGAGTGAGACAATCCAGTCGGACTCATTTGAGGGAGCAGTAAAGAGGAAGAGAGATGGAGTGTCCTCTGTGGTGACAGTTCAGAAACATAGGCCAAATCAAATGTCAACCTACCAAACGCCATCACCCGGCCTCCCTACTACAATCAAAACAACCAAAGTCATCGGCCTTCCTATTATTACCCATACGCCCAAAGCCCTCAACCTTACTATCAATACCCACTGGTCCCTACCACTGTCTACCATACCCATCCAATATATAGCCTCGCCTCGGCGCTGTCTATCCGAATCCCCATAATATCAGCCCGCATACTTACCTCATCCACAAGTCCCTGCACCAAATGCACCTAGACCCCAGCAAGAAAATACGAAAGAAAGCCAGCCAAAGCCTATACACCTTTAGCCGAACCTCGAGCCCAGTTGTATGAACGACTGAGAACCGCAGGAATACTCCAGCCTATCCCAGGAAATGTCCCCAATCCTGTTCCTAAATGGCATGATGAAGCTAAGCATTGTGCATACCACTCGGGAATCTCTGGACACGACACTGAAAATTGCTATGCCCTCAGAGACAAAATTGAGGCATTAATCAAAGAAGGAGTTATCCAACTAAAAGGACCTTCCTCTAATGTAAATGATAACTCTTTGCCAGATCATGACAATGCCAATGTGAACATGATTACTGTTGATGACGAACACAATTTGGAAGGGACTATTGTGCCAGTCCAGAGAAAGGAAAAGGTTAAATCATCAGCCTCTATCACCCCTATGATTACAGTCCAGTTAAGGGCACCGTTCAGAGTAGAAGTACTTCCTCCAAAGTCGCGGGTCATGTCACCATCTTTTCTTGGAAAAGCCCTATCAACCAATCTCCGAAGGAAGAGAGATGCTCTTTTGCCAAAGCCTGTTCCACCTCTGAGTCAGTCATTCGTCAGAGCATGCGCCACTCAGGAATCAAAGGAGGACAATGCAGCCAACCTCGTTGAGGGATTCAAAAGTCTTTTCATTACTGAAGAAGAAGCATGATGCAGTGTGATTCTCAATGATTACGCTAAAGACTCAACCATTTGGGATGCAGAGCAAGTAGATGTTTTGGAAAAATTGGACCTGTGCCCTGGCCTTGTTACTCCCGGAAACTAGTTAACTGCATCAATATTTAATGAAACAATGCGATTCAGATTGAGGCCTGAATCACATATGTGCATCTAATATGTTTTACCTCTACCTTTTGAAAGCTTAAAAAGACAAATCTGCATTGCTTTTGCTATTTTAAAATCTGTTTTGTTTAATAATTTTCTTTCCTTTTCCATCATGCGAACTAATCTGTCGATAATGTGTGACACATTTGAAACAAGCAAGCAAGGCTTCGAAGAATATAAGGAAGACTCACAACCGGAAGAACTGGGGCATTTTTTGGAATAAGTCAAAGCCAGATTTGGATGAAACATCAGGATGGTTGATAAGTTACAAGCATCGGCACGGACGTTTGCCATTTGTACTCTTAGGCAACTGCACTACAATCTGGACTTCTACTAGGGCAATGCTATATCTTTCGGATCAAGTAGATCTGAGAATCATATACTAAGAGACTGATTGATGAAAAGCGGATGGGAGCGATTGTCAGGGCAACCTTATCAGAATAGAATGGCCAAAAACCATCTATGCAGATGCACTGAAGAGATACCATATCTAAGATTAGTTATTCTCTATGTAATACTTTTTCTATGTTGTAAAAGTTGCTCTCCCTTGGCGGGATACGCAAAGAACCCAGGTCGGGTTTCGTTTCCTAGATTGCAAATTTCCCCAAAAACACATTTCTTTGTAAAACATGAACTACGTCATGACCTGATTCCCTCGGCGGGATACGTAGGCGGCCACATCGGCTTCGGTCCCATCAAAAAAAAAAAAAAAAAAAAACCCTTACAAATCTCCTTTGCTTGTAATGAACTACGTCATGACCTGATTCCCTCATGGGGATACGTAGGCGGCCTAAATCGGCTTCGGTCCCACCATTAGGAAATATTCTCTCCTTATATCACATATGACAAATGCACCCATCTGATCACCCTGATAGGACAGGCAATCAACCCACACAAGACTCGGCTGTCCGTTCGAAAGCTCATCATCCTCACATATCAGAAACTGGGGCATTTTTTAAGGGATCACTGCAAGAAAACGCCGATAGACATGGAAAAGCATCGGCAAACTAAGTCTTCAGCCTAAGAGGATTTTGGATAAGACGTTTGCTCTGTTTCACCGCATGTCACTGCTCGACAGACATTTACATATATGCATACTTTCTTATAAGCAATTTATTTTTAACAAATATTTTCCATTAGAGTTCGACAGAACTCTTTACATATATGCCTACTTTCTTATAAGCAATTTATTTTCAACAACTACCTTCATTAGAGTTTGACAAGATTTTTTATTACTAATATGCATACTTTCTTACACGCAATTTATTTTCACCAAATATTTTCATTTGAGTTTGACAAGACTTTTATTACTAATATGCATACTTTCTTATAAGCAATTTATTTTCAACAAATACTTTCATTAGAGTTTGACAAGATTTTTATTACTAATATGCATACTTTCTTATACACAATTTATTTTCACCAAATATTTTCATTAGAGTTTGACAAGATATTTTACATATATGCATACTTTCTTATAAGCAAATCATTTTCAACAAATATTTTCATTAGAGTTCGACAAGAACTTTTTAATGATAAGCATACTTTCTTATAAACAACTTATTTTCAACAAATATTTTCATTAACGGTTAGCCAAGACTGGGAACCAGACAGGGGCTACAGGTCCGAATCAGCAGGACATGCAGATATCAAGAGCCAAAGCTACCAAGTCAACGCGAATCAACCGCCCCTCCCCAAACTCACAAATTTTCTTTGAGTACAGGTTCTTCAGGTTGAAAAAGCAGGGAAGCCACATCAGTTATGATCAATTCCCCAAAGAATTTCGGCACCACAACTCACTACAAGGATTACGTTCCTGTTTTGCATCTATACGAAGACATCATCTTGACCTACAGGGTCCCGACTATTATGTCTGCACAAAGATGTTATTTCGAATCACAAAGAACGACAACAAGGCAAACCCGACGGCAAAGACGTCGCATCACATTTTCGCCCTTGCCAGGACGACATTTCAATTCACATGAGTTTGGATCGGCAGAAGATTCAGCACAACGTGGAACCCTATTACAGCAAACTGACGGCAAGGACGTCACTTACATCTCTTACAACAGGACAACATTACAATAACGTCATCGACGTTATAGCAGCACGACAATTATCTTTTACAGCATTACAACGGCGTCAACAGCATTACAATGACGTCTTCAACGCAGCAACTATCTTTTACGGCAACGCAGCACGACAATTATCTTTTACCGCATCTCGACGACGTCAACAGCATTACAATGACGTCTTCAAACGCAGCAACTATCTTTTACGGCAACGCATCAACTATCTTTTACCGCATCTCAACGACGTCAACATCATTACAATGACGTCTTGATAATGACTATCTTTACGGCAACACCACAACTATCTTTTCTGACATCTCGACGGCGTCAACAAAGATTACAATGACGTCTTCAAACGCAGCAACTATCTTTTACGGAAATGCAGCAACTATCTTTTACCGCATCTCAACGACGTCAACATCATTACAATGACGTCTTCAACGCAGCAGCTATCTTTTACAGCATTACAACAATGTCATTGACGTTACTGCAGCAAATCAACTATCTTCAACAGCATTACAACGACGCCTTCAAAGACAACAAATTATCTGCAATAAAGAAACATCATTACAACAACGTCATCGACGTTACTGCAGCACAACAAATATCTTTTACAGCATTACAACGACGTCAACAGCATTACAATGACGTCTTCAATGCAACAACTATCTTTTACAGCATTACAACAACGTCATTGACGTTCGCGACACATCAACTATCTTCAACAAGATTACAACGACGCCAAAGACAACAAATGACCGCAATAAAGAAACATCATTACAAAACAACGTCATCGACGTTACTGTAGCACAACAAATATCTTTTACAGTATTACAACGACGTCAACAGCATTACAATGACGTCTTCAACGCAGCAGCTATCTTTTACAGCATTACAACAACGTCATTGACATTACTGCAGCACATCAACTATCTTCAACAGCATTACAACAACGTCCACGATGTTACGGCAGCACGACAACTATTTTTACAACAACAACGACATCAGCAAAGTCTATACAACGACGACATCATCAACATCTATACAATGACGACATCAGCAAAGTCTATACAACAGCGACGTCAACAACATTACAACGACGTCTTCAACACAACACGTCGATCCAACGACGTCATTTTAGGCGCCCACCTTATAATGAGGGTATTTTAATTTCAGTCAGGCGCCCACCTTATAATGAGGGTATTTTAATTTCAGTCAGGCGCCCACCTCCTAATGCGGGTATTTCTAAGTTATTTTCTCTACAATTTTTCTCAGCAGTTATACACTAATTATATCTTAAGCTTAGGTTTGCAGGAGTTTTTAATTTGCAGGAACTTCATTACAATGTGGAACTATCTCTTGCGGCGAACCGAGACAAATTGGTCGACGACCTACTTCGAATATCGTTCCGCTCTTCCCCATTAAGTTTTCACATCTGCAACCAGTGTCATCATAACTCGACACTGGGGCATATTTCTGGAATCTGCACCATCTTTTACAACTTCTCTCCCCCTCGGGATTCGATTTCTACCAGTGCACCCCTACTCCTCGTTCAAAGCCCGAGGGTCAGGACAAAATTGGCTCTTGGGTCAACTTCCTTGTCCGAAAACTCTTCCATCGCCTCCAGCCAAAGAGGGGCATCTGTTGACACCCAATTTTGTCCCATCTTTTATGATTTTTTTCGTAATTTTTAATATTTTGACACTTTTAAAATAATTTTAAAATATAGGCATATATGTGTATATCCTCTTATTATTATTATTATTCGCATTTTTATATCATTTGCATTTTTATCATAATCATAAGTTTTATCCGAAAATTCTATGTTATTTTATTTTTCGCAAAATTGCACCGCGTTCCCATTTTTATTTAAGCATTAAACATTTATAAATATTATATTTTTATTATTATCACATCGTTACGTTATTTTAAATAATTCACATATTTTACAAAAAATATATATAAATATGTTTTAATATTAAGCCCCTTTTATATTTTTAATCCATAACCCATTTTTTATTTTCCTAACCCAAAACAATTTCTAACCCATTTTCATTTTTTCCAACCCAATACAAATTCTACCCAAACAAAATTCACCCAAATTTCAAAACCAAACTCCCCAATTAAATTCCCTTATTCCCTTCCCCTTTATTCCCACAAGCCCAAAGTCCCCAAAACAATTCAACTCCCTCTTCCCTTATTTCGCCCACCCAAAACCCCAAGCCCAAACCCATTCCCCTTATTCCCTTCCCCTTTATTTCCCAACTCCCATAGCCCACATCCGAGGCCCAATCGGCCAATACCCCAAACCCATTCCCTTTTATTTCCCTTACAACCAAAACCCAAAATAATTAAAACTCAAATCCACCAACCCAAAGCCCAACTCTCACACCCCTTTATTCTACATCCAACTCCCAAACCCCCAAAACCCAAAAACAAAATCAAAAAAACCTACACCCTAATTCTCCCTGCAGCCGCCACCCTACCCAACCCCCACGCCGCATCCTACCCTACCCCACACGCCGCACCCTACCCCCTACCACACCTACACCGCACCCTACACCCCCCCCTGACACCACCAAACTACCCCCTCACCCTTCTCCAACACATGCCCCAAGAACACGCCCAAAAATTCAGATTTTTTTTGCCTTTAATTCAAATTTCAAACTCGTTCTTGGAAAAAAATCCACCTATAAATATCCCACTTGTTCTTCATTTTTGGGAGGAAGAAAAAATCTGGATTTGGGGAGAAAATCTGGATTTGGAGAAGAAAATCTGGATTTGGAGGAAAAAATCTGAATTTTGGAAGTCCGAAAATCGAATTCAAGTGTTGAAAATCCGAAATTTAAAATCTAAGATTCTCCTAAGGTTGGTATTGTTTCTTTTGTGTTGTTCATCATCATAAAGAGTCCGAAAATATAAGTTAAAATTATTGGGATTTTGGTAGTGAATAATCTGAAATTTTGCTATTTTTTCACTTTGTTTTGGATTTGGTCGGATCAGTCTTGTTAAATTCGGCCAGGCCAGTTCGGATAATTTCCAGCTTTTTTTTTTTTTTTTTGCATTTTTATATCTGGTCGTTGGTTATCTGAAATTTGGAAAGAAATCGATCCAGGTTGAAAATTCGGGTGGTCAGATCTTGTTAAGATCGGGTCGATCTTGTTCAGATCGGTCGACCGGTTCGGATAATTTCCAGATTTTGTATTTTTATATCTTGTTGTTGGTTATCTGAAATTTGGAAAGAAATCGATTCGGTTTGAAAATTCGGATACCGGGTCGGGTCGGTCACTGTTCCGGGTCGGGCCGACCCGGTTTCGGATAATTTTCAGATTTTGTATTGTTATATCTTGTTGTTGGTTATCTGAAATTTGGAAAGAAATCGATCATGGTTGAAAAATCTAATTCGGTCAGTCCTTTGTTAGGGTCAGGTCGACCTTTCGGATAAATTCCCAGATTTTTGTGTTTTTCATATCATTCTTTGGTTATAAAAAATCTGAATTTCTGATTTCATTGGTCACCGTTCATAATCCGAGTCTGTTTATTTTTTCATAAATGCTTCTTAGTCCTGTTTGGTTACGAAACTTGAATTCGGGTCGGATAGTTTAGTTGCTCCTGTCTGTTTTTTTGGCATTGTTATTATGTTATTGATGGAATTAATACCGCATTCTCTTTGTTGTTTTATTGATTCAAACTAATATTGCGTCCATCTTCCCTTCCTTCCCGATTTCATATTACGGTTTCTTGTTTTTACTATTTTAAAACTAAACACCGCGTCTTTTGAATTTGTCTCTCGCTTTTTCTCGCTTCGATTCATTGCTTCACCTTCTTGTTTGCTGCCTTATTTTAAAATTTTGCTGATTTGAACACGATACGACACTTGGCCGATGAAAAATATCCGTCGATTTTGAGGCCTCCACAGTTGCAAAGACGGAAATATAACTTCTGGGCA
Organism: Anisodus acutangulus; assembly: GCA_029783415.1. NCBI lineage: Eukaryota > Viridiplantae > Streptophyta > Magnoliopsida > Solanales > Solanaceae > Anisodus > Anisodus acutangulus. The sequence goes on along the minus strand of CM056498.1, from coordinate 8,487,622 downwards.
ATGATGAAGACTTAAACCTTTTATTTCATCCGAGATTAACATGTTTAGTAGGCGAGGTGACTAAAATAACCAACAAGTTATATATTCGCAGCCACGACGTGATTATAGTGATCCTTTCTATTTCACCCGAGAGACCAACACGTTTAGTAGGCGAGGCAATCAAAATAAACCACATTAGTCATATGTTTGCAGCCACGACGTGATTGGAATGCTCTTTTCAAAATTTAAGTCTGAGCCCTCCGTGATCAAAACATTCACTGTTTTGAATACGGATATGAAGTTATTTGTATTTAACTGTTTCTAACCGTTTGTTCTTGACAGCTTGCAGGGATTAAAGTAAATAACGGCGAATTATTCCTCGGAGTTTATTTATTTCATTTCTTTCTTTAATTCAGCTTTTATTCCGCTTTGTATTGTAATATTATTTATCGCACTTATGTAACTATTGAAATGCTTAGAATAGGCAAACTTAGGGTTAATTCATAGGGTAGTTTAAGATTTGAAACCCGTCGCTAGCTTATTTATTTGTAGGTTCGGTTGAATTCAAACTTAGAAATCCTTCGCTAGTTTATTTATTTTAGGCTCGTCACGCGTATTCAAGATTTTCGAAACGACTTTTGTCATCTTTTATTTGCTTTATTAATCATACTGAATAAGTTTATCTTTTGTCAATTTACAATTCATTGATTCCCAAAATTTTACTTCTTTGGCATTATAAATAAATTGTTTTACTATCAATTGTCAAATACATATTTTTCCAACTCTACATGTATTTCTCTTTAAATATCATACAAATGCATATTTTGAAAAAATCTCTACATTTATCCATCTTTTAAAATGCATCTTTTTTCATTAATTATTTGCAAACATTTTTTAACTTCATGCTTCAAACATGCATTTTTTCTAATAATAATTAACCTGAGTTTGACCGGATAACCGCAAGTTAGCGGATCTTAAAGGATGTCTAACCCCTTCCCTTTAGGATAATAAAGAACCCTTACCTAGAATCTCGCTAGTTTCGCAGACCTTAAAATTGGAGTTTACATTGCAGCACTTAGTTTAATATTTAGGTGTCCTAATTCACCGTAAAAATAATTAGGTGGCGACTCCTCAACCCTTTTACCCAGGAATCACCGAACCCGTCCGTGCTCCGCTCTTTGACCTGCGAGCGGGTCGAAAATGGGGCGCGACACATACAACACATAGAGATCATTCTCAAGCCTTCCAATCCCCCTCACTTTCCCATTGAAGAGGTCCTGGAAAATATAGAAACTAGGATAAAACATTGCACATTATTGCAATTCCCTTGTGAGCTTAGACACTGAGAAGAGATTATACTTGAACTCATGAACATAGAGTACACCACTAATTTCACAACCTTGCAACACTTGTGAATATCCTACATGACTAACTTTAGCTAGATTTCCAGTTAACAAATACATTTTTCCTTTAGACTCATCTATAGGTTTGTTTCTATTTAATATAGTCAAGTTCTTTACCATGTGTTTGGAAGCCCCAGAGTCAACTATCCACTTATCAGTTTTAGTAGGATAAGAGTCATGCATTATACATGTTGCTCTTACTTCAGTTTCAGTGTTGTGATATTTTCCCAACAGTTGTAAAATATGTTTGTACTGCTCATGAGTGAAGTGTGGGCCTGCTGTATTGTTTAGTTGATTACCTCCTGAGCTGCTAGCACCCATTTTACTCTGATTGCACTGGCCACCAAATAAACCATCATCTCTTCCTGCTTCAGAGAAATTAGAAAAACTTCATGTATAATGAGCAACATTAGGTGCAAATTGGTTCATCTTCTTTCCTTTAAAGTCATTTGGATATCCATGAAGCTTATAACAAGTCTTTCTTGTATGTCTCTTCCAATTTCAATAGTCACAGTATAGATTTCCTTTCTTGTACTTAGAATTAAAATTTGAACCATGACTCATATGACCATGTCCTGAGCTAGAAGCTATGTTGCCTTTCCCTCCATATGCAGAAGAGGTCATCCCTCCATTTCATCTACCATAGTTTATCATATTAGTCTGTCCTTCATTGAAATTCACATTTCCTCTTGCTCCAAAAAATTCAGATGGCACATTATTTTATATGTTTCTAGAACCATCAAAGTTTATGCTCCTTTTTTCCTCCAAAGTGTTACACCCCGTAGTTTTGCGTTCTGTCACGTCGTCAATTAATACGTATGTCCCGGGGAAGAGTAAGGCCTTACAAAAGGATAATAAGCATTTATGACTTGATTATGGGAGTTCCAGAGTGTTTGAAAGATAAATGAATCAAAGGAATGACGTTTTCATGAAATCAGTAATTGGGCGTTTGGACGGCAGAATTGACGGATTGTCAGAGTGCTTAGCGGACCGTCAAAGCGCGATCTAGACAGTTAAAATTCTCTAAGATTTTGAAATCTCAGGAGGCAGATTGACGGTCTATATTGACGGACCGTCGAATGTTTGACAGTGCCGTCAATCCGACCATCAAATTACGGCGGTAGACAATTTCAATCGGGTATAAAGTGGGTTATGTCAAAATTGAGTCCTTTTTTTCGCAAACCAAACCAAGAACTCTACTAAATCCTCTCTAAGGAACCCCTAACCCCAAAGATCAATCCCAAAGTAAATCACATAAGATTAACGTGATAATCCCCGCGAAAAGCATAGAAATTAACTTCTCCAGATTGATTCGATTTTGGAAACCCTAGGTACTGATGTAACTTGATGCTTAATAGGGTTTTAGATGCCTAAAGGTAAGTATTCACCTTCCTCTACTTGTTATTACGATGAATCGATGATTTGGAATAAGTTGTGAAAGGATTTTCGTAATCGAAACCCGTAAACCTATGAAACCATTATAGATTGACTTGTGGATTGTTTTGCTGGAATTATGAGATGATATTGATTGGTATATTTATTGTTGGTGTTGTAAACCTAAGAAAGTATGTTTCGAAGAATCTTAGGATCGAATTACATAAGTACCCTCTATTAACAAGTATGCGAATCGTTTTTGTTTAAGGTTATCGATAAGATATCTAAATGATGTTTCTCTATTGAATATGGATTCGATTATAATATCGACCCCTTGTTTGTTGTAGATAAGCATCCGTAATGGATACGAAGGCTTATAGAATGACTTGTAGCTTCGTGGATAAGGTATGTAAGGCTATCCCTTTCTTTCAAAAGCATGAAATCTATAGAGTTACCATTTTAAAAAAGAAATGTCAAAAGCCTAGTTCTATGGTCTACTGAAATCTCGTATCGAGAAGTACTCATTGATTGTTCTCATTCTTATAATCATCGTTGTTGGTTACTGGTTTATCTTGTCGTAAGTCTTCAAAAGAAGCATTCTACATAATTAATCATCAAGTTGACCAAGAGTCGTGTTAAGGAAATGTCAAGGAGTTTATGAGTTCTAAAAGAGGCCAAAGAGTCATGTCTATTACATATCATTGTCCACACCCCTGAATCCCATTGGTGTAGATATGTTTTTCATTAGCATTTGATATCATGCATATAATCATGATCATACATTGGATCGGGTTGCACGTTCTGCAACAAATACAATTATTGGATCGGGTTGCACATTCCACAACATATACATATAATGGATCAAGTTGCGTGTTCTGTAATATATACATATAATGGATCGGGTTGCGTATTCTCCAATATATGTATATAATGGATCAGGTTGCTCATTCCGCAATACATACATAAATCATTGTGTACATTGCATTACATATCCATAAATACACCTTAGAAGAATGACTAAGAGCAGTGGCATATTATATGCCTCGCACTATAAGACGAGGGTAGTTTATACACTAAAGGCCTATCCAGATAGGTTGTATTTGAGTTAGAGTTTCGTTATTCGCCTCATATGGCATCCAGGTTGTTTATGATTTAATTTACAACTTATCTCCTCATATTGATATTATGATTTCTTTACATCTTACAGACTCATACTGCTATCCATGCTTTACAAACTCAGTACATTATTTCGTACTGACGTCCCTTTTGCCGGGAGCTTGGTAGTAAAAGCCAATAAACCGGAATGAGTACCATCGACTGGATTACTAGACTGCCTTCCTTGCTTGACTGCCTTTTCACACTCATACTAGGAAGATCAAAATAAACTCTTTACTGAGCTATTGCATAAGAGAGAGCAGAGCTCCTTCTTTAGTAGAAGATATCCTCTGTGTGTTCATGTCGTATGTTCTGATAGGGACTCAGCTATACCATCATTGTAGGAGCTATAGAGTTTAGTCATCATTAAGTAAGCTTCGTCCTTCCCGAGTCTTCCTGGTCAGCTGATGAATATGTTTTGTGGAGTTATGTACATTATGGGTAGGTCGGGTCCCTGTCCCATCCATATGTCAGTCCAGTTACTCATAGAGGCTCATGGACTTATTTTGATATGTATACTGTTGATATATAGCCTTGTCGGCTAAGTTATCTTTTGTTAAATCATGTTGTGACCCCGTTGGTCCTGTTACGTATATACATGTTGGATGAATCTCTCTTGTTCAGTGTTGTTGCAGTAATATATCTTAGTACGTTCTTGTTAGATGGAAGTATATTCATGTGGATGCCTGGTCATCAGAGTGGTACGCTCGGACCAGCAGGAAACCGGGTGTCGGCCACATCCCCCTCCAGTTTGGGGTGTGACACAAAGAATGCCATTACTTCATTCATTCTTCTAATGTCACCAGAATTAGATTTCCCTAGATTTCTTTGACATTCCTCAACAATGACTAGAGAATAAGCTTTGTTCACACTAGGTGTAGGATACATCATCATAATCTGACTCCTACATTGATAAAATGACTCATTCAAACCCATCAAAAACTACATTAACCTCTGATATTCAAAATGCTCAGCATATGTCTTAGATTCAGGGCAAGAGCATCCAGGACAAGGCATTAGAGAGTCAAACTCCTCCCATAATTCCTTCATTCTAGAAAAGTACAGAAGAAGTTCCTTCTGTCAATGTGGAAATTTCTTTGTGTAGATAGAATATCCTAGAACCAACAACTTTATCAAATCTATTCTTTAAATCATTTCTATCCTGATGTGCACTAGATGCATCTACTATCCCATTAAGAAATTCCTTACTCACAGACACCATAATCCATGAGAGTACAATCACATTGAACTTATCCCATAGATCATGCAAGGATGCATCAAATCTTTCCTTAGCACATTTTCCATCCATGAACCCTAGTTTACCCTTTTCTAGCAGTCCATTTCTCATATATCTACACCATGAGGCATAATTCTCAGAACCAGTTAATTGAATAGACACTAGAGAGCTACCTGGAGTATCGCATGCCTGTAGAAACAATGGATGATAATGATCAATTACAGTCATGCCATCACCAATTGTATTTGCATGTGCTCCAATTGCCCCGCCGTTGATTTATAGGTTTTCGACCGCCATTGATATGGATCGATTGCAATTGATTAAGAAACTTCATGAATTTTCCAGTATTCAACTTGTAATTTCACCTATTCTCTGATAATTCGACAATTCAACTACTTCTATGAACTGATAACACATTGCAACTAGCTTTTCTCTTCGAATTACTCAGCAATACGAAGCTCAATCGATCAACAATGTTTACCCTAGCTCTGATACCATGTTGAATAACATTAATGGCAGAGTCGAAAACAATGAGAAGAAGAAGAGAGTTTGAGAAAATTCTCCAATATGAAAATATCAATTGTACTATCTACAAGATGATATGCTACTATATATATACATTCTGAACTACTAACTAACTAACATAATTAGTTACAAACTTAATTTAGTTACACTTAGATATCCCAACTTTCTTAATTACACTTTAGTCCCACTAGTTCTACTAATACTTCATCAACAACTCAACAAAACCTTTAAACATACAAGATTACGAGCAGAAATATATGCGACACACACACACACACACACACACACACACACACACATATATATATATATATATATCTTATAGACTGCAAGTTGGATGAGTGCTCATTTGTTGTGGAGTGGTAAGTACTTCTTCATTCTTAATCAAAGGTCTAGGGTTCGAGCTCTATTGGGTATCGAGTTACCTTTGTTAGGGAGCGGTTTACCCTCTAAAGTGAGAATTCTCAGCGCTAATCTGAATTCAGTTGACCTTAATTGGAATACCGGAATGGGAGAGAACCGAAAAAAAAAGTTGGATGGTGCAAAAGCAACAATACTTCGTATACTTAAATGAAAATACAGTGCACTTGATGAGGGCAGATGGATAAGGATAATCCTCACTTGTCCACCGATCTTCTTGGGGTACCACTTGATGATCAATTGTTTGTGATTTTTGGCTGAACACACTATGGAATAAGTCCAACATATCCAACTCAATCTTGAACAAATCTTTTGTTCTTATATCATATGAGGTGTTAAATTTTTTAAACAAGGGAGTTTGACTATAACATACCATTGCTATATGAGTATACTGATCACAAAAATAATTCTTTGTTGACGGGTACCCGCTTGAATCTCAACTTGTATTTGAATACTACTAAATCAATAGGTTCATCAACTTGATTGAGTCCAGACAAATTAGTGGAAGTCGAGGACTTGGAAAGTTTTGCCTGAAGCTTTTGGATGTAGTTGTTTCTTTAGCATTAGTTACATTCAACCTTTATTTAATTCTTTATCATCAAATTCATTATACTTTTAATATTATGTGTTCAAAATTTAATAATTATTTTTAAATTTTTATTATTGCTTTTCACACACATATATGATTTATATAAAAAATGTCGAATTCAGTTAAACATGTTAATTCATTTCACATGACATCCATCCAATTGGCGAATCTAACTTCAACCAGTCAATGAAAGAATTTAGTCAATTCCTCCATCCAAAAATTGTAGTATTATGCAAATAAGGTAAAAACATTTTTTTCGTGTATATATAAATTTTCCTCGGCATAATGAAAGCTTTATATGTAGTTATAATGAGGTTGTTTTAGGTGATAAATTCAGATTCTAGGCGTGAAATCTTGGAAATTTTGTTTTTCATTTTTCGTATCAAGCTTTCTAGCTCCGCCAATATCAATGGCAAACTATTTAGGTCACCGGGTGCTCAAGTTCCCGAACATTTTACCCTAAACTAGACGACATTACATACCAAGATATTGACAGAGCACCAATCTCAAATAATTCTAAATTAAAGGTAATAAAACTCATAAAATTTAGAAATTATAAATCTGCCACCACACAGCAATTGCCTCAGGTTTAGTTGTCTCTTTTATTGGGATTGGCTTTGATTAGCGTAAATGGACCACATGTATGGATAAGAAACACTTTTTCCTTGGTTAGCTATAAAAACTTTTTCAATTAAAATTGCCCAATGTGGGTCGGTAGTTAGGTGGATCATTCTTATGAAAGAGATACATAAATGGTGTTGAGAATGGGACTTGATCATTCTTATTGAAAGATAAATTATGAATTCCTAAGTGGTCTATTTAGTTTGCTCTTAACACTCTTAAGTAGCCTAAAATTAAAAGGACAAGCTAATTTTATCTAACTTTAGTTGTCCTTTTTGTGACCACATGTAGTTTCGTATACCTATAGCTATCAATAATTATATGTTACTCTTTGGTTGTCTCAATTAATGAGCCATAACATCAACTCTATTATCATATGGGGAGCTAGAGGGTGGAAGTGGTTCATTCCAATCAATTTCGTTGAAAAAATACACAGTATATATTAGATGAAACTTAGTTTTATTATATATATAACATATTTTGAATTTTTTAATTTCTTCATGTGTTTACTTCTTTATATTCTTAATCCCCTTACTGAAAATTCTACATCCTCTACCGACAATATTCTTCATATGATCCACATGTTAATTAGTCGAAGACACTAAGAAGTAGTCATGCAAGAAGCATGACTTAACATAAATCTTTCATCGAGGTAGACAGCCACCATTGATGACGCCTCAACTATATATAGGACAACGTAAATTTTAGCTAGTCCTAATAAATCATATCTAACGTTTCAAAGGTATATATTTACAATAAAATGAAATGGTGTGGTGGCCGGTGGATTGGTTGGAATCCTTCTTATCGCTAATCAGAAATTTTGAGTTCGAACTTGAAGAATGAATAATTTTTAAATAGGAAAAGGTTTATTCCGTAGTGGCCTAACTGACACAAATCCCCGCTAATTGGGTTTTACATATCGAATTTTTAAAGAGAAAAAGAATACATTAAGACTAAAGAGTTTTCCATTAGTATGCACTGGACGGTTCGATTTACCATGTTAGTTACAGATTCACATGAACCCACTATCTTTCACTAAGAATGTCTATGTCTATAATTAAGAAACTACTCTCTCCGTCTCATATTACTTGTCCACTTTCACCGCCCCTTAAGAAATCATAAATGAAAGGTGTATTTTTACTACCTTATTCTTATCTCTCTCCAATAAATTACACTCTAATCAATATTGATTATTTTCAAGAACACTTAATATTAAGGATAAGATCGGTAATATTTAATTAATTATGTCTTGGTTTTATGAATCGACACGTAATTTAGGACAGATATTTTAATAATGCGGATAAGTAACATGAGACGGAGAGAGTATGTGTGTAAATATGCTTAGAGCTTTCATCACGTTTTCTCTATATCAATGAAAAAGGGTGGAATCGCCCATCTAGCCGCTTATATCTATATAATTATGAACCTGGTTATTATTATTATTATTATATATATAATATTAACTTAATTCATGTATTTCAAACGTTAAAGAAAGAAATAAAGACCGTTGGTTCAACAATTTTAAAATGTAAAAGGGAAGCTAAGTGCCCATGTTTATCTTAGCTAGTGATACTTTTATAAAATAAAATGGAAACATTTATTTATTATTTTGAGCTTTCCTTAAAATGCAACAATTAAAGGATAATTGATCATGTTTTAATTGTCCAACAATACTTCATGAGAAGTGGATTTCTGTCTTTATTAAGTCATAGTTATAGTCCGTGTTTTAAGAGGCGGGAACGTGAGGCGAGGCATTTTATAAAGCGTGGGGCGAGGCGTAAGCCTCGAGACACGGAGCATAAGTACCATGGATCTACGGGACGTATGTTTCATGTATATTCAATTTTATAATTTTAATACTAAAAAATAAGCAAAAGTAAAATTTTCATTAAAATTCTATAAATAAATTCAAATAAATCACCAATAATATATATAAAAAAGTATTATATGAGAAAGGTAACATCACAAAAAATGATACTCTGTAATAGCCTAACTAATCTTTAAAATAAAATCTTCATCCACTTCGTCATTAATCTCCACGTCTATTAGTTCTTTCCACCCTCAACTAATATTTGCACTGATTTTTATTTATATATATTTCAAAGAAAGAGAAGGATAAAAAGTGTAATAACAACGACAAAGAATGAAAAAAAAAGTTGCTTCAACAACATAGTGCTATGAAATATCTATCCTTATTTAGCTTTATTTATATTTCTTATTTCTTATTTCTTATTTCTTATTTCTTATCAACTAGTATACGTTTTTATATTTTCTTTGCAGAGCTTTAGTTATTCATTCTTAAAAACAAAACCTCCACCTTCTTTAGCTTTTTATATTTTCTTTGCATAACTTTAGTTATTAATTCTTAATAATAAAAACAAAAAAAGCGTTATATTCTCACTTAAATATTTTTGTGTGTGCATTTAGCATGGCTGTGTCGTGTGTGTTAACTCAGTGTCAGTGCTATATATATATAGTAGAAGATAAATTTCAATATCTATCAACCAGAATACGCATATGCATAATAACTGGCTAACTAATCCTTGCAAAAATGGTATAACTCATGGATGACATATAAGTGGTGCAGCAGGGAAAAGGAAAAAAATGTGAACTTCAGGGGTATTTTTGTCAATTTCACTTTATTAATCTGGGATAACTAATCCGTGGATTATTATTCCACCCTCTAGCAAGCATTAATAATCCTGGTACTATTTTTAATCCTGGAATAACTTATCCCAGTATTAGCAACTAAACAAGAGATAAGGCAGTACTGTTTTCTTATCCCAAGACTATTTTTGCTTATCTATCATACCAAAGGATCCTGATAAAACGTTTGAGTTCACCAAACACAGTAGAGAACTAGGTTCTCTTATGTTCTGCAGAGTAAGGACATAATATAAATAACGCAGGATGTTTACGTGGAAAACTCTTTGCTCAAGGGATTAAAAATCACGACCTACCCTAGTAGGATTTTCCAAACTTCACTCTGACTGAGCAATGTTTAGATTACAACCTATTGCAACCTAGTAATTAAACTCTTAATCTCTCACCCATTATAATAAATATATTGCATGTTTGACGCAGTAACTCTATTGCTATCTCAGTGCAACAACTCTATTGCACTCCCTCTCTACAATGACTCTATTGCAAAGACATTCATTGACTAACGCTAGTCAAGTATACAACTCAAAGACTTAGGACAAACAAACTACCTACATACATCTTCTCATAAGGAAAGTAGTTTTACAAGTTAAAAATCAAATGACAAAGACTCAACAGCTTAAGGAGTTAAGACATCTTCAGAATCAGAGAACAGGTCCTTAAGTTTGTTGCAACTTTGTTCTTGAGACAGTCTTGAGAGCAGCCGTGTATTGGCACTTGAGAGAAAAATGTTTTTAGGTTTTCAAGTGGTGAGTTTGACCTTGTAACATGTTGTTTATATATATGAGGGAGAGTGAGGGAGACATTGCATCGATTGGTCTAATGGATTTGCAGATGTGTTGTTGCATTGCTGCCATTCGGTACATTGCAGGAGCTTTGACAGTTGTAGTATACGACCGCAAGAGACCCGATTGCAACTGGTCCCCATCTGGTTCTTCGTAGATGTTTGACAATCATCAAAACTCAAAATAGTATAACTTATCAATTTCCCCATTTTTGATGATGACAAACTCATAGTAGATGTTTCCTCTGAGAACCAGATTTCCAGCTTCTCTTAAACACATCAGCACAGCAGATCAGTTCTACCCAACACTTACAGGTAAAAGAAAAACACAAAAATATGTTAGAAAGCTGCAAATATGAATCTTTAACTTTATATCATCACAACAGTATCACGGCCATGCAGTAACATGTTCCCTCTGAGACTAAGACTATATAATCACATAGTTTAAGGTAGAAAGAGAGTACATCCACATCATCATCAGATCACCAGAATACAGTCATCACACCACACATCACACATACAATTACCAAACCAATATCCTCTTTTGGCATCATAAAAAAGCATCAAATTGCATTAACATCAACTTATAGCCATTCGGGAAACAAAACATAAGCAAAAACAGGAACTAATAGTTAGTGTCACTGCATAGATCAGAGTAATGGTCCAGATTTGATTAATCATAACAAAAAAAAGTAGTTCAAAATAACACGAATATGATCATTAAACTTCCAAAAGCACCAAGGTTATAATTGAAACAAGGAGCAAAAGTTCATAGTTTTAAGAAAGACACGGGAAATAAGGACATGGTGTTTAGAAACAAGTAACGAACTTTAAGGAACTAGAGCCTTGAGGAGCCTATCCATTATTTCACTGCTAGTGTGCTGATCCTAGACCATCTGGTCATGAAGCTCATCATTTTTTTACTTCAACTTTTCATTTTCGGCTATTAACATCACATTCTCAGCGTTAGCAGCCTCCACAGTACCACTGGGACAAGGTTGATGTTCCTTTTTGATAAGTTAAGCTCTTAGGAAAACATTTTAAGCCTGGAGTCTGTGAATCTCATCGGTAGACTTCTCTTGGGCTTAAATCATATTCGAGATAGTGGAAATGCTGCCAATATCACCCTTCTTTGGCACACATTCACACTCCTCCAAGGTTTCTAAGGAGATCATCTACCTTCAGTTGCCCAAAGTGGCTTTTCCTAGTTGGACCTTAAAATGTTCAAGGATCTTTGTCAAGAAAAATCCATACGGAAGACCATGTTTGCCCTCTCTTACATTAACAACATTTACAATGTGCTCTATCATGAAAGATGATAGACTAACGGGATTGAATGTTTCAGTGCTTCAAGGAGAATCTGGTCTGAAATGGAGGCAATAGATCGTCCTTCAGCTCTTAGAAGCATCACTTTGTTGACTAGCTCAAATAGGAGTTGATACTCTGGCTTAAGCTAATTTTTTAATAGCCTTGCTCTAGTTGCAGTCTCTTTCCTTTTGACAATCATATCTATGAAGGCATCTGACGTCTTTCCAACCACAGTCTTCATCCCATCAGTTGGGACACCATGAATATCACCAAGTTTTATGTCATCCAATTCAAAATTTGTCTCATTCACAGATATAACCAGAGTGTGATCACAGTATAGCACAAATTTGCATAAAACTCACCCACTTCTACTTCAAACATGCTTTGAGCCGGTGGAACAAAGAGGTGAGTCCATTTTTGGAACTCAATAATGTCAATAATCTCCTTCATCCCATACTTCTCAGCAATATTAAATCAAAAACTCTGCCCAATAGTACATTTTGACCCCTCAAGATCTCCTTCCTGGCCTTCTCATCTATCATACCCTTTTGTTTTTTTGATACACCAGGTTTCTCATCCATACTACCCTTCATCTTTCTGAGAGTGAGAGATCGAGTTTCACACTTCTCTTTTTCTGACTTGTCTTCCTCATCATCTGACATGGATATTATAACTCTAGCCTTCTTTCTTTTCTCCTCTCTTCCCTTCGCTAATTTTTTTCTTACAAGTGAAAACTTTCCTCCTCATTTTCCACCACTTCTGCATCAATCAATCTACTCTTCACAGGTTAGCTTCTCTTCCTTTGGGGCCCTTTTTCTTTACTTTCTTGTAAAGCAGACTCCAGTGATTCCAGTGCTGCTTTTTTCGTTTGTCTTGTTCTAGGGAGATTTTGGGCAATGTGTTTTCTATCTATGAACCCACTTTTTTCTTCTGTTTCTCAGCACTAGTGGCATTATTACATATAGAGCTCAAAACAACATCATCATCGGAATCAACACCCTGGCCAAGACTAGTGGAACCAGGTTTTTTCTCAAGAGAAGGATCTCTCAGGGGCACGACAATAGTAGACACAATTAGGGAATTTACATCAATATCCAGATTGTCCCTTGAGGAGGCTGATGTCTCATCCTAAGTAGGAGTTGTATTGAGTGCGGAAGACTCAGACCCTCCTTGGGTTGAAGGACCATGTCCCTCCTTTATTTCTCCCATTGCCTGCACATACATTATTACCTTCTGAACACCTTCACCACCACTCACATCCCGTAAGGTGTCGATAAAACCAACAACAATTTTAGCCTCAATTTCCAAAATATTAGACCTACCCAGACTCGTCTCAGATAATATCCCATTAAACTCTATTGAAGACTCATTTATCCATTTTACATTATTAGTTGGAGTGGGATTACCTAATTTTATGGCGTTGTCCTAAAGAACTTCTTTATCAACAACTTTATCTAGTTCCTCTACATCACCATCATCGACATTCTTATGCATGTCACCAGAAATAAGGTTTTTCTCCACATAGATTTGTGCCTTTGTTTTCACAACCGTTTGACTTGTAACCTCAATTTCCTTATTTGTTTCAACAATTTTCTCTATATTTTGAAGAAATTTTGACACAGAGACAGTTTTCCCACTTCACAATGAGTCAAATTTTTCAATAGAAATAGATGTCGAGGAATATAACATGAATTTATTAGCGGTTTGACTCTCACTATTCCAAAGGAGACCAGAAGTTGAAGGTTTTGTGGTTAACACGATGGGGTTTTTGTCTGTAGGAATTGGGGATTTTAGGGGTGAATCAGGGGATTTTGGTTCAGATGGAGTTTGGATTTTAGAAGGTGATTGAGTTGAGTTTACTTCTTGCATACTTGGTGTGGATGATTCTAGGAGAGTCATGATCAATTTAGGTAGGGAGAGTAAAAGAAGATAGAATATGGAAATATTGGGAGAACATTTATGTTTAGAGAGAGAATAAGGTGGGTGTAAAAGAGTTTAAGTGAGGAGAGAGATGAGAGAATTTATATTTAAAAGATTTTGAATCGTTTAGAGAAGTTGAATCACTTGGAGGAATTTATTTGAATTTGAAGGAGGAAAGGATTTAGCGACATAGCACTCTAAGAAATTTAAAAATACATACAAGCACTGAAAAGACTACTAGCCTTAGTTACAAAGCCCAAGTTTCTTGATAATTTTGAAGATGCAGGCAAGAACTCTTAAGACATGCAATGTAGCCTATACTTATGTTTTCCTGAAGTTGCCATGCTTGTATACCTGGTCCTTGTGATGATTTTGTCGTCAAATCTGAGTACCACATTTTGTGCTTTGTTTCTCATGGACTGTTGAACATCTTTGTACACTACTCAGATTGACTAGTGCTTTGAGGACCTAGAGAACTACATTATGCAGAGTATACCACCTCATTGTCTTCTTCATAGGTATAATCTTCATGATCTATTTTTCAAGACCCTTGAGCATCTGGTACTACTTTAGTGACCTGATATTCAACTTCATGAGACATAGAATGCGCACCAGGTTTTTGCATACCTCTTGACTTGACTCATCAGATCCATATATTTATATGAGATTTCAACGGTCTTAGATTGACTCTATGAGGTTTTCACTTCTTCAGCTTCTTCAACATGCAAACTCTTATTTACATACTTCCCTTTAGCTCCAGCTTCTTCACACTTTGTTGCTTTTGAACTTGGCTTGAGTTTCTCAAGGACCAGGTTCTTCATGATAAACTTGTTCTGCAGTAGAATGGCCTGCGTGCATCAGATGTCTATGCTCCAGATCAACATCAACGATCCAATCAAGAGTTATTCATGAGGTCATCCATATTGTACACATCTTTAGAAAAGTATGGGAGAGTGTCTTGTTAATTCTGCCCGAGATTAGAAGGTAGCAATTCTTGACATTTCCATGGACACATTCCCTGCTTGAGAGGCTCTGAGTGAGAGAGACTCCAGTTACATGCTTAGAGTATCCACTAATGATGTTCCCTTTTGACTCTCTCCTCTCAATCTGGCCTGTGGACCGGTCATTGATTGCGTTTAGGAACCCAAATCAGTTTGGGTCTTTTTGTGTGATAGAAAGGATGAATTAGTCTCATTTTAGTCCCTGCAGGCAATTTCACCTTTTTCTTCCTGGAGCTATGGCCCTTAGTTCTGGATTTTTTCTCAATGAACTTTTTATTTTTCTGCATACATTGAGATCTTGCTTTGCATGAGTCTTTTTAATGACCAGTCTGACCATAATGAGTACACAACCAATTTTATGTGGTGGTGACATACTTTCTATGAGGATCATAGGGTGTTTCGGCCCTTCAGAAACCAAGTCTTTTGTTGCCTCCTCCTTTACGTTTGTACATAGAGGTAATCACATTGGAAGACCAGGTTCAGTGAAGTGATTGTCAAGATCAGCTTTTACCCTTTTCAGATCCTCCTGGAGTTTTCTATTATTCTCTAGATTAGTAGAGAGACTTACTTTGATTTTTTTAAGTTCCTTTTCAAGCTCAACCTAGTTTCACTGGCCACCTTTTTTCCCTTTGAATGAGTGTTCATCCTTTTTTGGTTTGACTCTTTAACGGTGTGTTTTCTCTAGTTAATTCGTTAAGTTGTTCCTTTAAATCCACAATTCACACAACTAGATCATCTCTTTCCTACTCTACATTTCAAATTTCTTCAATCAGACCGCCCTTCTCATTTATGAGGTAATAATAATCGTCAATTAACACATTTGCTAAAGACATCAACTTCCTTTAAGAGTAGTCTTTCAAGTTTTTTTGAACATCAAGAAAGTTTATCTCATCTTGATCAGAGTCATCATCACCCTCAAAAAAGTTTCTGAAGGTACATTGTCCACAACCATCATAGATGCATCAGCATGGCTATCTCTGTTTTCATATTCACTAGAGAAATCTCTCCAAGCTGCCAGAGCTTGCTTTACCAGGTTATCAACTTCTTCTTTTTTTTTGAACTTTTTATCGAGAACTAGGTTCTTCTTAGCCTCCTTTTCATAGTTATCTTTATAGTAATCTTACTTATGGAGGGGACACTCTCGGATGAAGTGATCAGGCTTTCCACACTTGTGACAGTAGTCGTTTCCTTTGAAGTTCTTGCTGGAACTTCCTTTTTGTAAGACTCCCTTATTCCTTCTAACTATATTCTGAAATCTTTGAGTAAGATAAGCCATATCATATTCATCAGTGTTTATGTCACCTTTAACCGCCTTAAGAACAAGAGTCTTCTCCTTCTTGGGCTCTCGTTTTTCATCATCCTTTTTGTTTCTTCAGCTCGTAAGTTTTAAGATTTCCAATAAGCTCATCAATGCTCATTGTTTGCAAGTCCTTATCTTCTGATATAGCATTGACTTTACTTTCCCAAGAAGTAGGCAGAATGCTTAGAAGCTTACAAACTAGTTTGTTCATTTTGATGACTTCACTGAGAGAATGAAGTTCGTTGATTATAGAGGTGAACCTGGTATGTATATCCTGAATGGACTCACCATCTTTTATCTTAAATAGTTCATATTCGGTAGTGAGCATGTCTATTTTGAACTGTTTTATTTGGCTTGTTCTCTCGTGGGCAGTTTGAAGAGCTTCCCAAATTTCTTTTGCTATTTTGCAAGCTGAGATACGGTTGTATTCATCTGGTCTAATGCCACACACGAGAATTTTCTTGGCCTTGAAATTCTGCTCAATAGCCTTTCTATCAGCATCACTATATTCCTTCCTTGATTTTGCAATGGTTTTGATACCCTTCGGATCTATATTCATAGGGACATGAGGACCATCACAACTGATATCCCATAACTCAAAATCTTCAGCCATGATGAAGTCATGCATTCTTGTCTTCCACTACCCATAAGACTTTCTATTGAACCTCGGTGGTCTAGTGGTACATTTTGCTTCCTCTAGATTTGGTGGATCAGCCATGAGAGAGATCATTTTTGGGTGTTAACCTTTTAGAAAACACCTACTCTGATACCAATTGATAAAACGTATGAGTCCACCAAACACATTAGAGAACTAGGTTCTCTTATGTTCTATAGAGTAAGGACAAAATGTAAATAACACGTGATGTTTACGTGGAAAATTCCTTTCTCAGGGGATTAAAAACCACGACCTACCCTAGTAGGATTTTCCAAACTTCACTATGACTGAGCAGTGTTTAGATTACAACCTAAGAATTAAACTCTTAATCTTTCACCCCTTACAATAAATATATTGCATGTTTGACGCAATAACTCTATTTCTATTTCAATGCAACAACTCTATTGCACTCCCTCTCTACAATGACTCTATTGCAAAGACATTCTTTGACTAACTCTAGCCAAGTATACAACTCAAAGACTTAGGACAAACAAGATACCTACATACATCTTCTCATAAAGAAAGTAGATTTACAAGTTAAAGATCAAATGACAAAGACTCAACAACTTAAGGACTTAAGACATCTTCAGAGTCAGAGAACAGGTCCTTAAGTTTACTGCAACTTTGTTCTTGAGATGGTCTTGAGAGCAGACGTGTATTGGCACTTGAGAGAAAAATGTTTTTAGGTTTTCAAGTGGTGAGTTTGCCTTTGTAACATGTTGTTTATATATGAGGGCAACTGAGGGAGACATTGCATCGATTGGTCCAGCGAATTTGCAGTTGTGCTGTTGCATTGCTTCCAGTCGGTACAGTGCAGCAGCTTTGACAGTTGTAGTGTACGACCACAAGAGACCTGATTGCAATTCGTCCCTATCTGGTTCTTCGTAGATGTTTGACAATCATCAAAATTCAAAATAATATAACTTATCAGACCCCTTACATAATAAAATCTAAACCCTAGAAGAACTATTTTATCTCCCAGAAGATAATGTTATAATGGTAATCCGACATTAGAGTAGCTAGAAATAAGTCTTTCATTTGTCTCAATTTAACACACTATTTTTCTAATCTATTTTAGAATGATATTATATTCTCTTATTTAGAAATACTTATGACTTATGTTAAATTATAAATTTTGAAAAGAGATATTAAATTTTACACCAACAAAATATCGATATATGGAATGGTGAAGTAAAAATTACTAGTCCACAGTCCACCGTCCATAGTCCATAGTCCATAGTCCATAGTCCATAGTGAAATTTATGGTGGTTCGAAGTGTAATTCGACATGTGGTCCAAAATGTACGAAAGGGCCCAAGTCAACCCAGAGATGTGTAATAATCGTAGGTGAAGGTGATTGAGAAAGCACTAAAAATTGCAGCAGCCTTACTTTTTTAAAAAAAGAGCAACGAAGAAAATGACTTGTCTTGCACCATTTCCAATGTATTTATCATCCAATCATCTCAACAAAGAAATATTTTGTATCAAGCGTGCCACGATCACAGTTCTCTATCGTTAGTAGAGGGATGAACTCAAAATTTAAAATTTAGTTTTATACTACTCCTAATAATTTTAAGTTATAATCTAATAATAATTATTTTATGATCAAATATTTATAAATATTTAGTGAATTTTTTAATATCTTTTTAAAGTTGGACAAAAATTATTAAATTCACGTGAATTTATAACTTTTACGTTGGGACTATTCCTGAAATGATATATATATATATGTGTGAGTGCGCGCGCTCTCTCGCATTTGCTCGCTCTTTAATTTTCCTACTTCACTGTGATATTGTGAGATCTCCTTTAACATTGTAATATAGTGGTGCCATCAACATAAATATGAAATTTGCCAGCAGCCGACGTATCCACACAATTTTAATTTAAGAGAATGTGTGCTATCTTCGGATCACTTTAACATGCTTGTGTATACAAGATCATCTACATGTTTTTTTTGGCTTAGCATAATACCATCGTACACATATTCTACCTCTAATTTCAAAAAATATGTTAACCTATCGAGGTTCTTCATTTTGAAGGCTGCATTAAAAAACATGACTAGTTAATTAATGAATAAAAAGTTCAAATTTCTCCTTATATTATTGTTTGAAAGGGAGCATTTTTAATGAGTTTTTTCGACGCAATATGAATTAGTTAAACCACTGAACTATTAGATACTGAATGGGTCAAAAAAGGAAAAAGAGAGTTAGGGCGATATTTCTCTAAACGAGCCATGAATTTATATCTGGAAAACAACTTACAACTTAATAAACAATTATAGTTATTTTCAACTTTAATATAATTGGGAAATATTACAATTTTCTTCACCACTCTATAATAGTATATATCTCACAAAAACCTGGAGCTCACATCACAATTGGTAAACGTTTTTCATTTCGAGCCCACATAATAAAAAGTGAGCACCAATTAAACATTTTTCTCGTGAGTTCATGAGCTTAAAAAAGATAGCCAAAATCAACTTGAAGGTAGGGCTGTGTATAATAACGGTTAAATCAATAACCCGAATCAATTATTGGGTTAATGGTTCGGGTTAATGAGTTATTGGTTCGGGTATCGGGTGGTGTCCTATGGTTATTTGTCCTCGAACGGATCTAGAATCATACTTGTCACGCCAAATAAGTAAGGATATTTATCTCTCATGTTTGTTTCGGACTCCCAAGTAGCTTCCTCGGTTGGATGATTTCGCCATAACACTTTCACTGAAGCTACCTTCTTTGATCTCAATTATCGCATTTGCCTATCAAGAATAGATATCGGACCTTCCTCATAAGTCAAATTCTCATCGAGCTCCACATCCTCTAGCTGAATCTTATGGTTATCATCACGAACATATCGTCTAAGCATAGACACGTGAAACACAGGATGAACAACATACAATCTCGAAGGTAAAACAAGTCTATATACAACCAACCCGATTCGATCCAAAATTTCATAACGACCAATATACCTAGGACTTAGCTTACCCTTCCGACCAAATCTCATGACTCGTTTCATAGGAGAAACTTTTAAAAAGACTAATTCACCTTTCATGAACTCCACATCACGAACTTTCTTATTCGCTTAGGATTTTTGTCTGCTTTGTGCTGTCATAAGTCGTTCTCGTATCAATGCAACTTTCTCCAAGGCTTGCTGAACCAAATCTGGAACTAACAGTTGTGCTTCACCCGGTTTAAACCATCCAACTGGTGAATGACACATGCGACCATATAAAGCTTCAAACGACGCAATCTGTATACTCGATTAGTAGTTGTTATTATAAGCAAACTCCGCTAAACGCAACTGATTGTCCCAATGACCACCAAAATCAATCACACACGCTTTAAGCATGTCCTCTAAGATCTGAATAACTCATTCCGAATGTCCGTTAGTTTTGCGGATGGAAAGTTGTACTCAATTCAACCTAAGAACCTAACGACTTCTGAAAAGATTTCCAAAACTCAACTGTAAATTATGCACCTCAATTAGATATTATAGAAATAGGCACACCATGAAGTCGAACTATATTATAAAAATAGGCACCCATGAAGTCGAACTATATTATAAAAATAGGCACACCATGAAGTTGAACTATATTATAAAAATAGGCATACCATGAAATCAAACTATCTCACGGAGGTAAATATTCGCTAACTGTTCTGCGGTATGAGTAACCCGAACTGGTATAAAGTAGGCGGATTTTGTGAGTCTACCCACAATAACCTAAACTGAATCATGTTTCCTGAAAGTATTTGGCAATTCAACCACGAAATCATAGTAATCATTTCCCACTTCCACTCTGGGATAATCAAGTTTTGCATTACTCTACCAGTTTTTAATGTTCATATTTAACATGTTGACAGTTTAAGAAACTAGTCACATGTTTCAAAATATCATCCTTCATACCTTTCCACCAGTACAATCCACGCAAGTCTTGGTACATCTTCGCAGCACCTGAGTAGATGGAGTATCGCAAACTATTAGCTTCTTCAAGAATTAGTTGTTTCATATCACCTACCATGGTCATACATAGTCTGCCATGTCGTCGTATCACACCTTCGCCATCAATAGAAAATGACTTGACACCCCCATTTTGCACTCGATCTCGCAGTATAACAGGACGATGATCTTCATATTAGTGAGCCTTGACTTGTCCAACTAAGGACGACTGTGTCACCATACTTGAAAGTAACTTGCCCGACACCGTATGATCAATACGAACTCCCCGATTGGACAATACCTGGATATCCATAGCCATAGGCCATTCTTCATCCATAAATTGGGCCAAGCTACCCATATACTTTCTACTCAAGGCATCTGCCACCACAATTCGCCTTCCCATGATGATACAAAATAGTAAGATCATAATCTTTAAGTAACTCCAAACATCGTCATTGTCTCATATTCAGATCATTTTTCTTGAATTTGTATTGTCGACTCTTGTGATCAGTATAGATTTCACACGGCTCCCTAAAAAGATAGTGATGTCAGATCATGAGTGCAAATACGATAGCGGCCAATTCTAGGTCATCGGTCGGATAATATTTCTCATGATTCTTTAGCTGGCTGAATCTGACCTTGTGTAGCTATAGTAGTTCCCCACAGCGGTTGTGTAGTAGATCAACTAGCACTAGAATTTCCCTTAGGGCAGTATTTAGCAATATGCCCCTTTTCACCACAAGTAAATCAAGCCCCATATGCTCCAAAGCAATGACCACTGTGATTTCTACCATAGTTAGAACACATCAGATGATAACCTGACTAATATGAGTTATTACCTTTCCTATGCATTTGCTGACTCTGTCTATCTGGATAACCACTCCTAGAAGATTGCACCACTGACTCTGACTAAGAGGCCTGGACTGCCCACGATTAAAACCACTCTTGCCCCATGATGGAGCACCACTAAATACGCATGTGTTACGTGGATTTTTGCTTTCACGCTCAACTTTTTCTATTTCTAGATATGATTCATAACGGAGAGCAGTGTCAACTACATCTGAATAGATACCATCTCGTACCATAGGACCATGATAACGATGCTCAATTCCATCCACAAATCGTCTCACCTTCTCCATCGGATCTTCAACCAAAGAGGGTACATACCTAGATAAATTGGTGAACTTGGCCTCATACTCTCTAACTGTCATTGTTTACTGCCGCAGATTATTGAACTGACGTCTTATGTCGTCTTGTTTACTAAATGGAATGAACATGTCCTTAAACATTGCTAAAAATTATAACCAAGCGATAGGTGGTAACCCTGCTCGTCTTCCAATCTGAATTGAAGTCCACCATGACTCTGCAGACCTCGAGAACAAGAAAGTAGCAAAGTCTAACCCATGAGTCTCTTCAGGTCGAATATAGTTAGTATCGTTTCACAACGATCAATGAACTTTTGTGGCTCAATAGAAGCTGGTGATGCATCAAACTCTGGTGGCTTAAGATCCATGAAATTATTAAACTCCTTAGATCGCCCTGTAGAATTGAAAAACCTGCTGAGGGGCCAATGGAGGTGTCTGAGAAGCTGCAACATTTAATTGGACATGTGTTAGTGCTTATGAAGTAGCCTGATCAGCTGAAAGTCTACCTTGATTAGACACTAATGCCTCTAACACATTCAACAAACTGGTCACCACATCTACATGCAAGGCAATAGTCGGTACAACAGCTAGTGTCAGTAGGGTGTTTTGACCCACTGGTTCCTACACTCGCTCTGACGTAGCTTGAGGCTAACCCCTATTAACATTAACAACTTCAGGCTAAGGAACGACCTGTGTCCTAGTCTGAGACCTAGTTTGATGAGCCCCATCTTGACTACCATCACGGGTAGTACCCTATCCAGAACCACGTGTAGCAGATAAAGATACGCGATTCTTAGCCATCTGTGAAATAAATATTCCAAGGTTAGACTTGATTCAACTCAATGCACGAATAAGGAATGAAAGAAGGAAAAACATCCTAGATGCTCAGTAGCCTTAAGGTCATAAGTATGGGCGCCTACATACCCATGAACAAGACTCTAATGACCCGGGACTTAAAGCTTAAGCTATGATACCAATTTTGTCACGTCCCAAAATACCAGCTAGACGTGATTGGCACCCAGCACACACCACCCGCCAGGCAAACCATATCTCATACATCTAATCATTTACACAACCAATAGAAGAACATACGTGTAGGTTCAATAACTTTATTAATACTTAAATAGGAAACAGTATCATCCAAATTCAAATTCGATTTATAAAAATCAACCATAGCAAAGATAAAGAATGTTTAGCTCAAATCCCACGCTAAGACCATGGAGCATCTAACAGAGTTACATGAGTTTGATTGTCGGGTATGCAAACCCCAAGACAAAGGAAATAACCAGAAATAGACAAGATAAAGCTGAAATGACTGCCTTCACGAATAATGAAGTGGCTCACATCAGCAATAGAATCCACTCACGAGATCTTCAGCCACAAGCCTCGTTCTCAGAAACAGTATCTGCATGGACATACATGTAAGGAGTGAGTTATACGTAAATATAACTTAGTAAGATTCTCGACCCGCCACTTTAAGTACCCCAGGAACAAATGTCAGAAAATACAAACAAACAACAAGCATAAAAATATATATGCACATGAATATATCATTATATAATATCTACCAAGATCCACACCACTATTTAACAAGTATCCTATATATGTCTCAATCCAATACTAAAGACTTTTCATAAACAACAATGAAAAAAATTATTAACGTTACGAGTCCACGGCAATAGACACAATGTGCCAGCATACACAATGCTTGGGGAAACATACACAATTTCCCAATGAAATAAAAAAACATACACAATGTTCACGGAATCATACACAATGCCCCAATCTCATGACTCACAGTCGTATCACATCAAAATAATTTATAAAGAGAGTTTTAGACTGTTTGAAAATAGAATATATGCGGCTGGCATCAAGGACTACTGATTCTGCTAAGCACACGCTCGTCCCAACACATGGACCAGGTAGATAAAATATATTTTTGAAATGAATTTGAAAATCAAGTATTCAAAGCTTAAAGTCTCACTTATCTCGAGTTCACAATTCAAACACTCCTTCCAATAAATCAAAACTACGCTCTCAAAAATCCGAATCACCTCAAACTACACCAAAACGGCTTTAAAATAGTCAAACCCCCTTAGGTGAACATTCTCTAAATTTTCAGAGCAAGTCAAAATTAGAGTGTAACTCTCAGTTCAATTAATCAAAGTTATGTACCCATACCTTTTACCAATGAAAAAAATAGCCGAAATAGAGGCTTCTTAATATGCTGGTGTGCATTCTTAATTGTTGTTTCTCATGCTAACAAAACCACTGCTTCCTTAATATATCATTCTACATTAAGTTATCATTACCACAAACATACAACCCTCTCAAATTAACCAATCATTAGACATTAGCTAACCAATTATATCTTTTAATTATAAGTGGTACAAATCAAAGTTGCATCAGTAAAAGAATAACGGACTTCCATAGCAGCTCAAATCAAATATGCTCTGTCCAATTCCACTAATTCCATTATTACTTCACAATTTCCATCTTAACTAATTTATATGATGGGACGTGTATATATATTAATATGCTAAAGAGACAGAGAAAGCATCTCAGCAACAAATATACACTTTATATGCTAAAGAATCAGAGTTAATTCTTTTTATACCTGACTTTGAAATTATCTGATCCTAATGTCGTCTGCGGAACTCCCCAAAATTTCTCTATGCACTTGCTTCTTTTCTTTCAAAACTTAAATAATCAATACCCTAATATTTTCTACTCCCTTAGCCACTAAAATACAAATTGACCAACACCCAAAATAAGAGAATGGGCTTGACCCACCCCTTTTAATTTCATTTTTCTTTTATTTTTATTCTTTTTAAGCCAAATTACCAAATAACTATTATTTAAAAATTGAGTTATTACACTCTACTTCGATCATATGTTTTAGATTCTTGTCTCAACTGCATGGACTATTGTGTTGTGTAATGTAACTCAATGTCTCTTGGTTCATTTTTGGTCCAATTTTATTTAAGTCCTTCCTATTCTAATTGGATAATTTTATTCGAAGCTACTTCCAGTTTTTAAAATGGGTTCTTTGTTCTTTTTTTTTTTTTTGTGTGAAGTCTTAACAATTAAACCGATAATGATCAACAACCGAGTAACCGATATCTTAACGGTTTAACATGTCTACAACTTTCAAATTCAAACCAAACCACCCGATATCCCGCCCTACTTAGAACAAGTAGATGATTCTAATCAGGATAATTATAAGACATTAAACTCCAAATAACTTTTGGATACCAATGGTTTGACAATGACTACTCCTAACAAACCAAAGATTTGCATGAGTATTAGAAAATCATCTAAAGTAGGTAAGACAAATATATGGCCACATGCTTTTCAAGATACTAATCAGACTAATTAATTTTCTTCTTATTATTATTAATTAATTAATTACCATGGTTAATTAAGATCAGAATCATGATCATATCTCCATTGATTACCCATGCAATATTCAAGAATCAATTATATATCTGACAACAAAAAATATAAAAATACTACTCAATATATGGTCAGGTGAGGTCTTCATTATTCTCCTCAGATAGGCTCCAGACTATAAATTGAACTAAATTAAAATATTGGAGAGGTTGTCAATGGGCCATGTAATTATAAAGAATGAAATATAGTATATAAGAACTTGGGGAAAAGTGACTGGTGGAAACTTTTGGGAATGGTGTATTTCCAAGTCAAATGCTAGAGGGGAAATCAGGTGACAAACTATTAAGGGGTGAGAGACCATATTATAAAATTACATTTGCATGTGAGTGGATATATATATATTATGGTCAAGTGTAAATCAAGGAGACCTAGATTTGGTTAGTGGGGAAAGAATGCTTTATTGCTAATTGGGTTATGATATATATACTACGGTTGCATTTTTGTGATACAACTTTTAGGTTATTACACCTCTTGGAATCACAATAAATAAGGGAAAGTCAAGGTTATATTTATATGTGATCATATCATTAGCATATGAAGAACTAGGTGTTCAATTGAATGCATACAATTCTTTGTCATAATGCAGAAATTTCCGAGAGACAATAACGTAAAGTTCGAAATCCAATGAATATTGAATTTTATTAAAAGTGAAAAAAACTTATTTTTCTTCTTCTTCATAGAAGAATTTTTCAAAGATGGTAATACTAAGAGATACAAATATATACAAGTTGTTTTTTGATTTCCAACCCGGTGTTGAATGATTTTACTTCTTTTTGCCTATTCGTTTTGTCCCATTTCAATCATTCTATTCTTCTATCAATTTTCATTTTCCAAGATATGATATGACACCTCAAATAAATTGTAACTCTTTTAAAGATAAGTTTGATAATAGTCGTAGTATGATTCAGAAAGTCACGGATTCAAGTTGCGGAAATGACTTTATGTAAAAATGTAAGATAATGCTATGTACATAAGATCTAATGTGACCTGACTCTTCTCTGACCCCACCCCACCCCTAAATGCAGAAGCTTAGCGCACTGAACTACCGCTTTTTACTTCAAAGCAAGTAAAAAGTTAGGATAAGTTTTCGTAAAATAAAATATATAAAATCTCAAAAATATTATTGAAGATCTTCAAAATGTCGTAGCAAAACAATCATCCATTAGTTTGCTGTATATTCCTTAGTTTGGTGGGTAAACAAACTCATCTTCATATGCATCACCTTTTAATTTAGAGGCCACCTAATTAATATTATTTGTTTAATAATTTCTTATGTTTTTAATTTGTCTTCGACCCTAATAATTTAGAGCTCCCCTGAAAGTGGGAAGCACAAAGATACACCAAATAGAGATTATTATTGGATTAGCACAGCAAGGACATTACATACTTCTTGGAGTTTATGATTGTCTTAATAACACATATCAGTCTAGAAAATTTCATTTGTTTAGTGTCAAATTGAATAACTCTATCAAGATTTTATGAAGATATTGCCTTTAATTTCTTAATTATTGATTAAATACAACAAAAAGTCATATTGCATGCTTAGATGGCAAAGGTGTTGGAAATTTACTAAATGTGGAATTAAGTATATCCCATTAATTTATGACTCGAACAATTGGGGCCCGCACGTCGAAAACGTCGTTTCCACACACGTGCACACGTAGTGCGAATTATCACAAATTTCATTAGTGAAAGAGATATTGGTACGTATGTAATACGTTTGAGACATAGAATTATGGACGGTTATTGGCCAAATGAGAAAGTATTCCACGTTGGTAAAAGAAGGAAGAAGTGTAATAAGAAATGAGTCGAAAATCGTCGCGGAGCCGTGAAGGGTCGCGACGCTAATTCACAGCGTTGCGGCGCTTCGGAGGCAGAATGATGCGACGGGAAGTTGGAAAAATCTGACCTTTGGGTTGGTCTTGGAGCATTGATTCTCCATTACTTGCCACATGAATTCAACCATTATTTGGCTGAATGTCACCCATCAATCAAGTGTCATTACATGGCTATTGAAGGCCATTAGTTGACTAGTTGAGGGGTCTTCTCTTTACACTATAAATTGAGGCCTTTGGCTCAATTGAACATACTAATCAACACTTAGAAAATACTCCAGAATTTTCAGAGTTTCTATTTTTCTTCTCTAGCAAAGCTACTATACTCAAAGTTCTTCAAGAATAACACTTGAGTTTCCTTTGCTCATTTGTTAAGTTGTTGTTGTATCTTGACAGACTATTTCCCAACACAGTAAAATGAGATATACGGGGCAATCTTGTCTTAAAGACAGAGTGCCATCACTCGACTCAGCAAATCACACAAGTAGTTTATTAAGGTTTTGATTTCCAGTTTTATTGTAATAGTTTATTTATCCTTTCTACCATTGTAATAGTTACTTACTTCCCGTACCCTACAACAATTGTATCCCAACAATTTTAAGACAAGATTTGTTGTAAGTAAGTTAGAAAGATGACTGACATAAATCAAACTGCTTCTGATTCTGCTGCTGTTGCTCAAGGCAATCTCTCTGCCTTCCCCGCTGCTCAAGGCACTCCTAATGCCTTTTCGGTTGCTCAAGGTTCATCCAACGCCTTTACTGTCGCTCATGGGAATGTTGCCGTTCCTCCACCCGCTGGATTTCACCATGAACGCCCTGAAAAGTTCATGGGGTCAAACTTCAAGAGATGACAACAAAAGATGCTATTCTATCTGACTGTTATGGGAATGACACATTTCCTAACAGAAGATCCTCCACAAGCTGGAGATGAAATGGACCCTTCACCTTTTGAAACGGGTGAAGGGGGCCTAGGTATCCATGTTATTAATGACATGAAGATGGTTCTTGATGCATGGAGTCATAGTGATTTCATGTGTAAGAATTACATATTGAACTGCTTGTCAGACCCTCTCAATAACGGTGTATTTCACCATTGGCACTATCAAAGAGTTATGGGAGAAGCTGCAAAAGAAGTACAACGCATAAGATGCAGGTACTAAGAAATTCATCGTTGGGAAATTTCTAAAATTTCAAATGGTGGATAGAAAAACAGTGATGTCCCAAGTCCAGGAATTCCAAATGATTCTACATCACCTGGATTTGGAAGGAATGAAACCAAATGAGCAGTTTTTGGTTGCATCACTGATTGAAAACTTACCTCCTTCATGGAATGAGTTTATGAGTTACTTAAAACTCAAGACAAATGAGATGACCTTTGAAGAACTTATTATCAAACTCAAAATTTAGGAAGATAATAAGAAGGCCTTGCCTAGGGGTAAACAACTCGTTGAGGCTAAGGAAAATCTGGCTGAGGCCAAAGGGAACCCAAGCAAGAAGCGCAAGTTCTAGAAAGATGGCAAGACCCAAGCAACGGAGAAGTTCAAAGGAAACTGTCACCACTATGGGAAACCTGGTCACATGATCAAGGACTGCCGTAAGCTCAAGACTGAGCAACAAGAGAAGGCCAAGGCTAAGGGCAAGGCACATGTTAAAATCGTCAAAGACCAATTTTTGGACGACATGATTGAGGAGTTCTCAGTAGTGGTGCTAGAAGCAAACCTTGTTGAGAATCACATGCAGTGGTGGATGGACACAGGTGCTATAAGACACATCTGTTCCAATAAAGATGCCTTCTCCAATTATACACCGGTTACAAACAAGAAGTTGTTCATGGGCAACAACGTTTCCTCTGACGTGCTGGGGGTAGGAAAGGTAGTTCTGAAGATGACTTCTGGAAAGGAGCTCACTCTGAAGGAAGTGATGCATGTTCCTGAGATTAGAAGAAATTTAATTTCAGGTCCTTTATTGGTTAATGTTGGTTTTAGGCTAGTGTTTGAGTCCAATAAATTTGTAGTCACTAAGAATGGAACGTTTGTGGGAAGAAGATTCGTCTGTGAAGGCCTCTTCAAAGTTAACACCATGTATGTATTACGCACAAGCAATAATATTGAAGCATCTTCTTCTTATTTGCTTGAGTCCTCTAATTTATGGCATCATAGATTAGGACATGTCAACTACAAGTCCATCCAAAGGTTGGTAAAGTTGGAGTTGTTGCCGTCTATCTACGTAAACCCTCAATATAAGTGTGAGGTGTGCGTAGAAGCAAAACTCACAAAGCTTGCTTTTTGATCCATCGAAAGGAATATCTCTCCTCTAGAACTTATTCACACAGATATATGTGATTTGAAGTTTGCACAAACTAGAGGGGGGAACAAGTACTTTGTGACATTCATTGATGATAGCATAAGGTATTGTTACCTTTACTTGTTGAAAAGTAAGGATAAAGCGTTCCGACGTTACAAAGCAGAAGTTGAGAACCAACTAAGGATGCGGATTAAATCCATTCATAGTGATAAAAGGGAGAATACGTAGCGCTATTTGAGGAATATTGTGCCCAATCAGGCATTGTTCATCAAACGACGGCTCCATACTCACCTCAATCGAATGGTGTGGCAGAACGTAAGAACCGTACATTGAAGGAAATGATGAATATATTTCTCATCAATTCCGATCTTCCCCAAAACATGTGGGGAGAAGCTGTCCTTACCTCTAATACGATTCTTACCAAAGTCCCACATAAAGGTAAGGACAAAACTCCATATGAATTATGGAAAGGAAAGAAACCCACCTATAAATATGTGGGGTTGTTTGGCAAAGGTTGAAGTACCCAACCCAAAGCAGGTCAAGATTGGGCTTAAGACTGTAGATTGCATATTCATCGGATATGCAAATAACAATAGTGCTTATCACTTCTTAGTGCATAAGTCAGATATTCCAGATATCCACGGGGGTACAATCATAGAATCAAGGAATGCTCAATTCTTTGAAGATATATTTCCTAGAAAGGAAAAAGATATAACCTCTCGCAAACGAAGTTATGAACAAAGCTCTCAGGAACCGGGAGTCGTTGACGGCCCGGATCTAGATGGTTCAGATCTAGTGGATCTCAAAGTGGCTGAATATCCAGAATCTAGTGTTCCAGATTCTCAGAACTTGGAGACTCCAGAGATGGAAATAAGGCGAAGTAAAAGGGCAAGGAAGGATAAATCCTTCAGTCCTGACTTTGTAGCTTATATGGTTGATGATGAACCAAGGACAATTGCTGAAGCATTGTCAACTCCAGAGGCACCGTTCTGGAAAGAAGCTATTGAGAGTGAAATATGCTCCATTCTGCATAACCATACTTGGGAGTTGGTTGATCTTCCTCTGAGAAATAAACCATTAGGGTTGTAAATGGATACTCAAACGAAAGTATAAAGCAGATAGGTCTATAGATAAGTGCAAGGCCAGGTTGGTAGTCAAGGGCTATCAGCAAAAGTAAGGCCTTGACTACTTTGACACGTACTCCCTGGTGTCTAGGATGACGTCCATACGAGTATTCATTGCAATCGCAGCATTGCGTGACCTTGAGATACATCAAATAGATGTCAGGACAACCTTTCTAAATGGTGATTTGGAAGAAGAAATTTATATGGACCAACCCGAGGGTATGTGGTTCAAGGGAAAGAGAAGAAAGTATGTCGGCTTGTCAAATCTCTGTACGGGCTGAAACAAGCCCCGAAGCAATGGCATGAAAAATTTGATAGTAATCTACTATCGAAGGGTTTCACCATTAATGATTATGACAAATGTGTCTACATGAAAGGTAACTCTGACTTATGGTATTCCTGTATGTAGACTACATATTGAACACATGAAGCAGTCCTAACATAATTCTAGAGACTAAGAACATGTTGAAACAATGCTTCGACATGAAGGATATGGGTATCGCAGATGTCACCTTAGGGATAAAAATCTCTAAGACGTCTGACGGACTGCTCTTATCTCAGTCTCACTACATCGAGGATGTTTTGAGAAAGTTTGAGATGTATGACAGTTCGCCTATAATGTCACCAATGGATAGAAATCAAAAGCTTGATAAAAATCATGGTGCACCCATATGCCAGGAGCAATATGCACAGGTGATTGGTAGTTTGATGTACATAACAAACTGCACCCGACCTGAGATTGCTTATGCAGTCAACAAGTTGGCTAGGTTTACCCGTAATCCGAGTAATGATCACTGGAAGGCGTTGAATCGGGTACTTCAATACCTGAAATACACGCTAACTTACGGGTTGCATTATTCGAGATATCTCACTGTACTAGAGGGGTACAGTGATGCAAACTGAATATCTGATATAGAGAACACCAAGTCCACCAGTGGGTATGTATTTACAATTGGTGGTGGGGATGTGTCTTGGAAATCCTCTAAGCAAACTTGCATAATCCGATCCACGATGGAATCGGAGTTTATCGCTTTAGACAAAGTAGGAGAAGAAGTTGAGTGGCTTCACGACTTCTTAGAGGATGTTCCTTGCTGGAACAAACCCGTACCTTCTGTAATGATCCACTGCAACAACCAGTCGGCTCTAGAAAGGACACGAAATGCTATGTACAACGGAAAGTCTCGTCATATTCGACGGAGGCATAAGACCGTTAGGCAGCTGATCACCACGAGTATAATATCCATTGATTACATAAAGCCAAAGGATAACATAGCAGACCCGCTGACAAAGGGCTTACCTAAAGATCAGATGTTCTTCATGTCTATAAGAATGGGCTTAAAACCCAAGGTATAAGGACCAATACGGTGGTAACCCAACCTTACTGACTGGAGATCCCAGGAATTAGGTTCAATAGAAAAACTAAATTGTAAAGGTTCAGTTGATCGCTTCGGTGGAAACATGAGCACTTCGGATAGTGATTTCTGTAAAGAAACACCAAATCCAAAGCCGTTTCCGCCATAGACTACAAGTGCTAACTGTAGTGTGGGTGAAAGTTAAGTTTCCAAAACCTTTAATGATCCTCACTGGTTGAGGTTAGGTTTGTGGAAATTTTTAATGGTTCCTAACAATTGTAAAGTGGGGTATATAAGGATACCTTGTAGGAGACCACCTATTTATGTGCGAGGACAGGATGCCTCAAATGAACGCACTTAAGAATCCAAGAAGTGTCCACGGCTACAATGGACAAAATATTACGAAGAACTGAGTAGAGGAAGTTGTTGTGTTGGTACCATTGACTTGACTTACACTAAACACTGACGGTTCAAGACATCACGTTCACCGCGCAGTAAGTAAGTCCAATGGCATTCAACTATGGAAGGTTCAAAGCGTATGCTACCTATTCAGATGCAACATTGGTCCGCTAAAAGATTGTTGGAAAAGACACCAAGTGTGTGCGTCAAAATCTCTTTCAAGAGGGGATTGTTGGAAATTTACTAAATGTGGAATTAAGTATATCCCATTAATTTATGACTAGAACAATTGGGGCCCGCACGTCGGAAACGTTGTTTCCACACACGTGCACACGTTGTGCCAAGTATTGCAAATTTCATTAGTGAAAGAGATATTGGTACGTATGTAATACGTTTGAGACATAAAATTATGGACGGTTATTGGTCAAATGACAAAGTATTCCACGATGATAAAAGAAGAAAGAAGTGTACGAAGTGTAAGAAGAAACGAGTCAGAAATCACCGCGGAGCCGTGAAGGGCCGCGGTGCCACACCGTCAGAGCCGCGGCGCCTCGAGCGAGGCAGCGGCGCTAAGTGGTTGGGCGATCACTAGAGCGCGGCGCCGGAGGCGAATCTTTGCGACGGGAAGTTGGAAAAATCTGACCTTTGGGCTGGTCTTGGAGCATTGATTCTCCATTACTTGCCACATGAATTCAGCATTATTTGGCTGAATGTAACCCCTCAATCAAGTGTCATTACATGGCTATTGAAGGTCATTAGTTGGCTAGTTGAGGGGTCTTCTCCTTACACTATAAATTGAGGACTTTGGCTCAATTGAACATACTACTCAACACTTAGAAAATACTCCAGAATTTTCAGAGTTCATATTCTTCCTCTCTAGCAAAATTACTATACTCAAAGTTCTTCAAGAATAACACTTGAGTTTCCTTTGCTCATTTGTTAAGTTGTTGTTGTATCTTGGGAGACTATTGCCCAACACCGTACAAGGAGATATACAGGGCAATCTTGTCTTAAAGACAAAGTGTCATCACTCGACTTAGCAAATCACACAAGCAGTTTATTAAGGTTTTGATTTTCAATTTTATTATAATAATTTATTTATTCTTTCTACCATTGTAATAGTTACTTACTTCCCGTTCGCTACAACAATTGTATCCCAACAAATGGTTGTCTCCTAACTAACTTTCAACTTTATCATTAGCTTTATGATGCATGCATAATAACTCAAAACTCTTTTTCCTCAATCCTTCCCCCCAATCTTATTTTTCTTTTATCTCTTTCGACTAGCTAGTTAAATCATATAGTAAAATAAATTGGAAAAATTTGTGCCTTTAGTCCTCAAATATCACCAATTTTGACTTGGTCTTTATAATACATGTCTAAACACATTTAACCTTCAATTAATTGAAATATGTACTTTTGATCCATTTACTTGTGAATCTTCTCAAATTTAATGAATTATTAACCATTGCACCATCTAATTATACATGTATGTATTGTGTTAGGTTGCACCATCTAATTATACATGTATGTATTGTGTTAGGTTTGTACTGCTACTTCATATTTGAGGACAATATTATTCTAAAAATAATCTAAATATAATATATTTCTCTATATTAATGGACAAAAACACATATTTCATTTAATTAAAGATTAAATGTGTTTAATCATATATCACAAGGACCAAAATTAAAAGTTGCCAATAACAGAGGAATAAAAAATATTAATATCCCAATACAATTTTTTCCTAGAGGATACTTGATTTCTTTTTGGATGCTACTCCACGAGAAAGCAATATTAGAATATTAATATTAGGTTCTGACATGTAACTTTGTACATAGTTTGGGAGGATCACACTTTAAAGGGAGGTGTTAGCAACTACATAAAAATTCTTTTTTCAAGGTGTTAGCAACCAATATAGCAATGCAAAATGGTGATTTTAATATATATAATTTTGACAAAAAAAATCAGAACCACCTTTTTTATTTCAATAAGAGAAAATCAAGAGGATTGAGTGGAGATTTGCCTCTCATTACAACTAGGATAAACAACTCTCCAAGTGTTGCATTGGTGACCACTTAATACAACTATCTCCAAGTGTTGCATTGGTGACCACTTAATTTGCAATTTAGTTTTTGAAGCAACTGCCATAAATTAGTATAACATATCTGTTTAAAATAAGAAAACTTACTAAGGCTACTATAGTACGGTCACACTTTGTTGTTTAATATTTTGTTATTCATTCAGTAGCTCAGTTACTTTAAATTTGCGTAGAATAAAATTAGTAAGAGAATAAAAAAATTAATGATAGGTTCTCCATTTTTCAAAATTCAATTTCTTTCTCATTGTAAACGAGCAATAAAATTGGATGATTTATAAAGAGTTATCTCTTTGTAATTCAATATTAGACATGACAACAGAATTTAATGAAACGTGAAAATTCGGTTTATAATAAATTCCTCCATCCTAAAAGGTGAACAAAGAAGAACATCCATGTTTAATATTTTTATTCAATTAGATAGAAAGAACAATAAAGATCCAAAAAGATGAAAAGACAACTTAAAATATGAAAAGCTAAAAGGTGTTTCTCAATGACCTTATGTAGGACCAACTTTATAGTATATGTATTCTTGGAAATAAATAACAATAACAACATATCAGGTATAGTCCCACAAGTTGGATATAAGAAGAAAGAGGGGTACACAAATTTTATCCTTATCTTTGTGAGATG
This sequence comes from Anisodus acutangulus, assembly GCA_029783415.1. NCBI lineage: Eukaryota > Viridiplantae > Streptophyta > Magnoliopsida > Solanales > Solanaceae > Anisodus > Anisodus acutangulus. The sequence goes on along the minus strand of CM056498.1, from coordinate 8,452,413 downwards.
GAGAGACTGTTTCCGATAGATTCTCGGCTAAAAAATTATTTTTCAGAATCAATATATATTCTTGAAATGAAGGCACTAATCATTTTAATGTGAAATTACATTTTGGGCATCACCAATTCCATCTTCACAATCAATTTTCCATAACATATTAGTCAAAGACGAGTCATTCAAGTACAATTCTTAATCTAAATTAGTGAATATGCTCGCGCTTCGTGCGATTACAAAAAAATATTGAATCTACCAAATGATCGATATTCTAATAATAACATTAGATATTATTTATCTTTTTCTGAAAAATAAAACACTCATAGCAACATTCAATTTTAGTTAATTTATACTTTTGGATTAATTCACCGTTGGAGTTCTTAAGAAAGACTCAAAAGGAGAATAATTACAAAGACTAAAAAGGTTTAAAATAAAATTACATAATCTCATTTTATAACTGCTAATTATCATACAAATTTAAACATTTAAATTATATTTTGTTGTATATTTAGAGATAGAAATTTCTATAAATGAAACTTAAAACTTTCTTATTATCATCAAAATATCTTTTTAGGCATCAAAAGAAACAACTCAACAGTTTCTTCATATTCAATTGTAGATTCCTAAAATTAATTTTGTTCTTCTTGATATCGTGAGTTACATTTCGGGACAATTCCAACTCTTATAACTATTCACCACAAATTAAATTCACTAAACTCGTTATAGAAATTATATCCATATTATAATTTACAAATTTCACTCCTAATAAATCAAACTTCGATTTAATACAATCATCAACCAAGGATATAATACTATTAACTAAATACCATAATACTGACCTCATATGAAATTATTCAAATCTTTAAGGAAATTCAAACTTAAAATAACACCATTTTAAATTTCAAACTCTTGTTATACTTGTAAAGAAGTAAAAATCAAAAGTATAATTCAACTTTTATTTATCTGACTATTTATAAAATGCATAATCAAAATACTTATTTAAATTTGAATTTATCTCATATAAATGAATTTATTAGAGTCAAAAAGTGTGTGAACACAATATATACTCTTTATTGCCCGTATATATCTCAGGATTTCTAAATCGGATAGAATTAACGTTTAATTTCTTTTTTTATCAATTGATACTATCTACTCCAAATATAATTACTGATATTATTTTTCAAAATTGAAAATCAAACTTTCTCGTATGCAAATGCTTGAGAAATAATAAAAATGAAAGTGATAATCAACTAAGTTCAATATTACAACATAATCTTTTCTCAATATTCGTATTTTTCTTGACAGCTCATCATATCCTCAGACCCTAGTATCCACCCATCAAAAAACAAACAAAAATATTTCTAACATAAAAGGAAGAGCGAAGAGGAAATCAAAGACCAAAAACAAAGAGAGCAAATAAGCAAATAACGTGAAGTAAAATTTAGTATTCTTAGAAACGTTCTAGCATAAGATGAAGAACGAATAAGATACCACATTCAAAAATCAAAAGGAGCAAATAAGTAATCAATGTGAAGTACAATTAAATTAGTAGATACTTTGCATGTAATAAACCTTTGTTAGAGACGCTCTTCATTTTCGAAGATGAACTATTTCAGAAACAAAAAAAATAAGTTAATTACGATCAAAATCCTAATTAGTGAGAAAACTTTGGTCAAAATCTTTCTAGCACCAATATTTCTTCTCCAAAAATATATACAATTAAAAAAACAAATATATTAGGCAATACATACATATTAAAAAGATATACAAGAGAAAGATGCATATGAAGAAAAAAAAGAACAAATTCGAAAAAATATATATACTTATTGATAGAGTAGTTTTAATTTTCAACAAATATTTGAGGGAAATATTAGATAAAAGGGTAAAAAATTTGACAAAAAAGATAAATATCATTCTTGGTTTTAAAGGCATGCCACATCACCTCTCTTATTCCTAGTATATATATATATATATATATATATAGATTGATCACTCAATTTTTTTTTTCATTTAAGGCCACAAAGTTAACCACGTCATTTCAAGCAAAAAACTATAATTAGTTATTTGTCATGCTTCTAACAAATAGTAAACCAGAATATTTCCTTTCATAAAATTGGAAATTCACATGGTAGACAATCAAATAATTAGAAGGTAAAGATTTCAATTGTCGACGAATTTGTTTTAGCAGTAATTTTTAGCAATAAGTTATATTACCAATTATTGCATCTGATCCATATTATTGGACTTTTTTTTTCATACAACAATAACAATAGACCCAGTGAAATACCACAATGTGGGTCCAGGGAGGGTAGACTATACGCAGACCTTACCTCTACCTTGGTAGGTAGAGAGATTGTTTCCGAGAGACCCTTGGCTCAAGACAAAGCACAAGCATAAGCAAAGTAAGACAAACAAAGTTAGTAAGTCATGATAGCGAATTCTGAAAGAGAAAAAGAAACAAAAAGAGGCAATAAATAATGCAAGTAAATAAGACAAACAAAATACACATAGCATCATAAATCAAACGACAATGACTATAAGACAATATTGTGCCTACTAGTATGCTAGGCTAAGAGAGCCTACAATAATAATATTACAACTACCAGTTTGTAAGCGTAGGCAAGACTACGTTGGGCTACCTACTACCCTTCTACCCTATTACGTGTCTTCCATAACCCCCTATCTAGGGTCATGTCCTCAGTGAGTTGCACGTGCGTCATGTCCCGTCTAATCACCTCTCCCCAATACTTCCTTGGCCTACCTCTACCCCTCTTGTACCCGTCCATAGCCAACCTCTAACACCTCCGCACTGGGGCATTTGTGTCTCTCCTCTGTACGTGCCTGAACTATCTCAACCTCGCTTCCTGCATCTTATCCTCCACCGAGGCCACTCCCACTCTGTCTCAGATATCATCATTTTTAATTATATCCCTCCTTGTATGCCCACATATCCATCTTAGCATCCTCATCTCCGCAACTTTCATCTTTTGGGTGTGCGAAGTCTTGACCGGCCAACACTCCGCCACATACAACATAGTCGATCTAACTACCACACTATAGAACTTGCCTTTAAGTTTTGGTGGCACTTTTTTATCACACAAGACTCCAGATGTGAGCCTCCATTTCATCCACCCTTCCCCAATACGATGTATGACATCATCATCAATCTCTTCATTCCCTTGGATAATAGACCCGAGGTACTTGAAGCTCCATTTCTTTGGAATGACCTGAATATCAAGCCTCACCTCCACGCATGTCTCACGGTTGCTCCCGTTACTGAACTTGCACTCTAAGTATTTTGTCTTGGTCCTACTCAACATGAACCATTTAGACTCTAGAGTCTATCTCCAAACCTCCAGTTTAGCGTTCACTCCGCTGCGAGTCTCATCAATTAGGACTATGTCGTCTGCGAATAACATACACCATGGAACCTCCCATTGGATTTTCTGTGTCAGTACATCTATCACCAATGCAAATAAGAATGGGCTAAGATTGATCCCTGGTGCAACCCCATCATTAGTGGGAAGAACTCAAGGTCTCCTCCTACTGTCTGTACCCTGGTCTTGGCTCCATCATACATATCCTTGATTGCCCTAGTCTATGCCACATGTACACCTCTAACCTCCAAACATCTCCATAGAACCTCCCTTGGGACTTTGTCGTATGCCTTCTCAAGGTCGATGAAAACCATATGTAGGTCTTTATTCCTCTCCCAATACTTCTCCACCAACCTCTTAATAAGATGAATGACTTCTGTAGTCGAACGCCCCGCATGAAACCAAACTGATTCTCGAAGATAGACACGTCTCTTCTCACTCTCATCTCCACGACTCTTTTTCAAACTTTCATAGTGTGGCTTAGTAGCTTGATACCCCTATAGTTGTTGCAACTTTGGATATCACATTTGTTCTTGTACAAAGGAATTCTTGTACTCCACCTCCATTCTTAAGGCATCCTCGCCGTCTTAAAATGATGTTAAAAAACTCCGTCAGCCAATCCAAACCTGCCCTACCAGCGCTCTTCCAAAATTCAACTGGTATCTCATCAAGCCCGGTCGTTCATCCCTTGCGCATCCTGCGAATAGCACCCTGAACCTCCTTAATCTTAATGTTTTCACAATACCCAAAATCCTGGTACCTACCAGAGTGCTCTAATTCTTCCAGCACAATGTCTCTATCTTCTTTTTCGTTCAAGAGTTTATGAAAGTAAGTCTGCCACCTTCACCTAATATGCGCGTCCTCCACCAGTACTTTTCTTCTTCGTCCTTAATGCACCTCAAGTGATCCAAGTCCCGGGCCCTCCTCTCCCTCACATTGGCTAGTCTGTAAAACTTCTTATCCCATGCCTTTTTCCTCTAATTCCACATATAAACGTTCAAAAGTCGTCATTTTCGCTGCCGTAACTGCTAGTTTTGCCTCTTTCCGCGCCATCTTATATAATTCCCTATTCGTCCACTTCTCCACCTCATCCTTGCTTTATACCAATTTCTCATACGCTGCTTTTTTTACTTCCACCTTCTCTTGAACTTTACCATTCCACCACCAGTCCCCTCGATACCCACCACGACTACCCCGCGAGACCCCTAGCACTTCTCTATCAACCTCCCGAATGCAACTGGCTGTCTTATCCCACATACTGGTCGCATATCCACTACTCCCCCAAGCCCCCTCGGCCATCAACCTCTCCCCCATCTCATTTGCATTGGCCATGGTCAAACTCCCCCATTTGATTCTTAACCTGTCATCCACAACACTCTTCTTCTTCTCAATCTTGATCTCCAAATCCATCACCAAAAGCTTATGTCGGGTTGTAAGATCCTTCTTCGGAATAACCTTGCATTCTATACAAAGACCTTTGTCAACATTCCTAAGGAGCAAAAAATCTATTTGAGTCTTAGCCACCGAACTATGGAAAGTCACCAAATGCTCCTCCTTCTTCAGGAACCTCGAATTGGCTATCACCATCCAAATAGATCTAGCAAACTCCAAAAGTGAGATGCCTCCCCTATTCCTGTTCCCAAGGCCAAAACCTTCATGCACGTCATCGTAACCCCCGAAAGTGTCCCGACATGTCCATAAAATCCCCTCATACAAATAACTTCTCAGTGGGTGGTATACCTCATACCATTTCGTCCAATCTTCCCAAAAATGCCTCTTCTCCTCCTCGTTCAAGCCCGCATGCGGCGCATATGCACTAATAATGTTCGTAGTGCACCCTCCAACTACCAACTTAATCGCCATCATCTTGTCATTGATCCTCCTAACCTCTACCACCTGATCCCTTAGCTCGTTGTCTACCAAAATGCCTCCATTCCTATACTTCGACCTACCCGAGAACCATAACTTATACCCGTCTACATCCTTAGTCTTGGGTCCTACCCATTTGGTCTCCTGGACACATGCTATATTAATTCTCTTCTTCTTAAGAATCTTAACTAGCTCTATGGACTTTCCCGTTAAAGTTCCAATATTCCAAGACCATATTCCCCGTTAAACTTTTGCATAAAGAAGTTTAATAAAATTAATTATAAAAATATTGTCTGAATAATACTTCATTTTTCTCTTAAATACCTCAACATAATTAATATTATATTAATTAAAGTAGTGGTAGCTTTGAAAAACAAATTATTGGAGTAATTAGTTTTTTTTTTAAATGTAAGTACTTTGTTACTAACTCAATATATCAAAACAACTAATACTTGAGATTCATTTATTTCAATTATTGATATTTTTCAAGAAAACTTTCACCAAGCCTACAAGTTACCGACCCTTTTTTCCGTGGTTATATGCCGATTATAAATATTCTTTTAGTTTTACAGTCCATTTGTAATATAAAAAAACATGAAATTATTTACGATAATTTTCTTCCATCCAAATTACAATCGATAATTTAATATCATTTCCTCGTTATTCTCCGAAATTTTATATGTATCAGTATCCCTGCACCAAATAAAAGTTTTTTACTAAGTACAATAATTATTTATTTATTAATTAGTTACCAATATGGGCATTATCTTGACCACACCAAATTCGCCCTGTCAACTCCATATTTTTATATTCGAGTCCGTACAAATTAAGATCATGTCGAATCCATTTATCAAACACTCGTGTAATGCATAATGCCATAATCCCTGATTATATAAATTGTAACCAGCCACAGCCAGTCCTTTGTATACATTTATTCTAAGTCCTTTAATAATTAAGATAAGCACCATGCATGTGCTTTACAGACTGTTCTTTATCGAGCTTCTAAAAGTTAGATACGCACTAATTTTGTAAATAAAGGTAATTCCCTATATTAATCTACCTTTACGTGGAAATAATATATTGTATCAAGTTTTGAAGCTATTAGACGACTCTCCTAGTCTTGAAGATAAAGAAGAAGAAAAACTACGTATATTTTTTTTATGGTTTGATGGTGAAGGTGTTGAAGTTAACAGCAAAAAGAAAAATATATTTGGAATAAAAGAAGCATGAGAAGGTTTGTAGTTATTTTTCCCTTTTCTTTAGTAAAATTTGATTGGTTGTTAGTGAAAATATACCATCATATACATGGATCATATACACGGTATACTATCTTGTGTATACCGTGTATTGTAGATTTTTGTTGGGTTCAAAACATATAAGTAGGCACAGCGAAAGTTTAAAATTTTGTTCTACTTACCCCAACAATTTCTTCTGTTATGGTTATACGGCAATCAAAACCTGTAACATAAAACATGAATACTTACATGTTGTATTATCTGGAGTCTTTACTTAGGGATTAAACGCGACTATTCCCTCGACTGCAAGCACTATGCTACGGTGTATTCCTCTGTCAAGAAAGCCAGAAAATCTTGGCAGAGGTTCGAGAGAGTTTCATCCTACACTCTAAGTCTAGAATTGTTTATGAATTGGCGTATTATAACAATGGTTTAGTGTTGTATTTATAGTTACAATTAGGTCAGAAAACATTTTAGGGTTAGGCTTAAGCCTGACCCAAAACCCGAGGTGCAGTGGGCCAGTCCGACTGGGCTCACTGCTGGGTCGGCGCCACGGCGCCTTACGTAAATTTCCGTTTCCCGTTGTCGTTTAATATATATATTCAGCACATTAAATCTAAAATCTAATTTTGATTTAATTAAATAATTTTCATCTAATAGAAATTATCTCATAGTTATTATCAATTTAAATATCTCGATCTCAAATCGAATATTTAATACTTTCTCAATACACCCTTAGATCGAAGAGACAATCGACATAGTGTGACCCTATAGGCCTTCACATATCGATACTAATCCAATTAAGGTCCATACGAAACTCCTAGACTGAGCCGCATGACGAACTCAATATGTGAAGTACGTTTACAGGAATCCAGCAAACATAACCTTTATGTGAGATGATAAATTCCTTTCATTCGTGACACACTCGATCAAGCTTAGGATTTACCATGTGTCTATCCAAATGACTTGATCACTTTATCTCATCCATATTAGTCGACAACTAGACCATATTCTAATTATGTCTCTTGCATTGGCCAATGACTTGGTCGACCTAATATCACTAAAAAGTTGAGTGTTCTCTCGAATATCCAATCAGGGAATGAATACTATTCTTGGCTCAACTACCACCTTAATTTACATTATAATGCACCCAACACAAGCCGTATCTTATCCTATAAGGAGTTTAAGCTCAGGACAAGGTCAAAGTACATTACTCTGTAAACAGGGTGCGTATTGATCTCAAGTCAACGGACCTTCATCTCCCACATCTAATAACACTTTAGACATGTATAACAAATAGTTTATCAGCAGGGTATACCAATACTTTCCAAAAGTATCCATGTGTCCATCACTTGTAACCATTACTAGTAGCATGTGAGACATACTACATTCTCTAAGAATGTGACGCAGATCACATGTCGGCTTATAACATATCATTGATATCACATTCTCGATAATCATTAGTCGAGGCTATTTCAGAGTTTCACTCTATCATCAATATCTCACTCTATTAATGAAAACCTAAGCTCAAGGGATGCACATTAGTAATAATTACAAACAATCAAATAATAATTCAATAATTGCAAATGTCATAAATATTAATCTTATTAATAATACGAATGTGTTCAAGTACATTTGTCCCTAATAATGATTATCTCTAGGACATACATACTTTCAATCTCCCACTTGGCCTAGAGCCAATCTATGATGTATCTAATACCCATGTTTCAAAATGACCATTATGCTTAACTAAGCTTAATGGTTTAGTAGACGGGTGAGCTAAATTATCATCTGTGGGAACATAGTCTAATCTTATTTCTTCAGTTTCCATCATCTCCCTAAGTATGTGGTATTTCCTCGGTAAATGCTTGTTTCTGTTTGTTGATCTTGGTTTCTTAGCTTGCACAATCGCACCAGTGTTGTCACAATAGATCGTTATTGGACAAGTGGCACTTGGAACAACCCCTAGTTCCTTCAGAAACTCAGATATCGCGAAAGCTTCTTTACCAGGTTCTGATCCAGCAATGTACTCGACTTCAGTTGTCTAATCAGCAGTTGTAGCTTGCTTGGAACTTTTCCAACTCATTATTCCGCCATTGAAAATGAAGGCATATCCAAATTGAGATTTGAAGTCATCAAGATCTGTCTAGAAGCTAGCATTGGTGTACCCAGTACACACTAGCTTCTATTATCCACCATAGACTAAGAAATATCTTTAGTTCGTCTAAGATACTTAAGAATACTCTTGACTGCTTTCCAGTGTTCTTCCCCAGCATTTTGCTAGAATTTGCAAGTCATACTAAGTGCATAGGCCACATCTGTCCTCGTACAGGTCATGACATACATGATAGATCCTATAGCTGAAGCATGTGGGATTCTTTTCATGCGTTCAAGTTCTGCAACAGTAGAAAGATTATCCTTCTTTGATAACTTGATGCCTTGACCCATAAGAAGACTTCTCTTCTTGGAGTTTTCCATAGAGAACCGTCTTAGCACTTTGTCTATGTATGTGGACTGTGACAGCCCCAACAATCTATTAGGTCTATCTCTATAGATCCTAATTTCAAGAATGTAGCAGGCTTTACCCAAGTCCTTCATCATGAAGGTGTTGGATAACCATTCCTTGACTGATTGCATGTGAGTATTATTATCTCTCATTATTAATATGTCATCTACATATATAACAATGAAGACAATACTCTCTTCCTTGCGCTTACTATAAACGCAGGGATCTTCTTTGCTTCTAACAAAGTCAAACGATTTGACTGCTTTGTCAAAGCAAATATTCCAACTCCTTGAGGCTTGCTTAAGTCTATAAATGGACTTTTGTAGCTTACACACTGCTTTGTCAAAGCAAATATTCCAACTCCTTGAGGCTTGCTTAAGTCTATAAATGGACTTTTATAGCTTGCACACTGCTTTGGGCTTAGTCTTGGATGTAAAACCCTCAGGTTGTATCATATACATCTCCTCAATCAGGTTACCATTGAGGAAAGCAATTTTAACATCCATTTGCCAAATGTCATAATCATAATATGCAACTATTGCAAGCAAAATCCAAATTGACTTAATTTTTACAACAGGTGAAAAGGTTTCATCATAATCGACCCCATGCCGTTGATAATAACCTTTAGCCACCAATCTCGCCTTATAAGTATGTACCTTGCCATATGCATCAATCTTCTTCTTGAAGACTCATTTGCATCCTATGGGTCTAACCCCTGTTGGAAAATCAACCAAGTTCCAAACTTGATTGATGTACATCGAGTCCATCTCAGATTTCATGGCTGTTTGTCATCTCTGTGAATCAATATCTAATATAGCTCTGCTATAGGTTGTAGGTTTATCACCATCAGGAATATTTATCTCATATCGTGTTTCAACAAGGAGATTAAGTCTTTCTGGCGGAAAATGAGTCCTAGTGGTCCTACAGAGTTGATTATTCTGCGTTTTAGTGTTTGTTGCATTCTGATTGTGAGAAGGTCTTTGTGTGCTGGACAATCCATCACCTTGAGAGCTTTCAGGAATGTCATTTTCATGTATTTCTTGAATGGAATGATGTACAACCATTGTATCATCTTCCATTAGTTGTGTATGAGAGTCTTGCATTTCTTCACTATCTCTCATAACACTCCCACTGGCTGAAGGGCGTACTCTAAGTACCCAATCTTCACCAAATACTCCCACTGAATTCTTGTCTATGTCTTTTAACAAGGGTTCAACTTCTGTGCTATCTTGTGGTTCTTGAATTTCTTCAAGTTCTATCTTATTGAAGCTCCGTTCCTTGTAGACATATTCTTCTTCAAGAAAAGTTGCATTTCTGGAAACAATGACCTTATGTTCTCCCAGAAGATAGAAATAGTATCCCTTAGTTCCCTTTAGATACCCCCACAAAATAATATTTCTCACTTTTAGATTTCAACTTGTCAGTAAGCATCTTCTTTACATATGCAGGGCACGCCCAGGGTCACATGTGTTTAAGTGCTGGCTTCTTGCCATTCTATATCTCATATGGATTTTTCTCCACTGACTTTGAAGGAACCCTGTTCAGAATATAAATTGAGCTTTGAAATGCATAGCCCCAAAGGTATGTTGGTAGAGCTGAGAAACTCATCATGGATCTAACCATATCTAATAGGGTTCGATTTCTCCTTTCAGCAACACCATTCATTTGTGGCGTTCCAGGAGGTGTCCATTATGATTGGACTACATGAAGCTTTAAGTAATCCAGAAATTCTTTACTTAAGTATTCACCTCCTCGATCTGATCGAGGGGTCTTGATACTTGTTTCAAGTAGCTTCTCTACTTCTGACTTGTACTCCTTAAATTTCTCAAAGGCTTCAGACCTGTGTTTCATAAGATATACATGCTCAAACCTTGTGAAATCGTCTGTAAAAGTGATGAAGTAAGTGAAGCCTCCCTTAGCTTGAGTTGAAAATGGCCCACATACATCAGTATGGACCAACTCAAGTACCTCTTTGGCTTGCACCCCTTTCCTAGAAAGTGGCTTGTTGGTCATCTTTCCTCTTAAGCAAGATTCACAGTTACCATAGCACTCCAAGTCAAATGATTCCACGTAGTCTAACTTTTTTAATCTTGCTATCATTGATTCATTGATGTGACCAAGTCTACAGTGCCATAAGTAGGTGGGGTTTCTTGGATTACTTATCTTAGCTCATTTATTTTGCACATTGAAAATTTCACGACTACAGTTTAGAACATATAAACCATCCACAAGCGGAGCATTTTCACAAAAAACCCATTAAAAGACATTACATAACTGCCACTGGCAATAAATGAGGAAAACCCCTCAATGTCTAACACTGGGATATAAATAATATTCCTCGTCAATGAGGGAACAAAATAACAATTATTTAGTTCTAAATAAAAGCCTGAAGGTAAATCTAGTCTATAAGTTCCCACGTATTCAGCATTCACTCGTGCTCCATTTCCAACGCGCATGTTTACCTCCCAAGGTCCAACCTTTCTGTTGTCAATCAGACCCTGCACATTATTACAAATGTGTGAGCCACATGCGGTATCAAATAACCAGCAATGAGAGTTATTTATAGATATATTTATCTCAATGACAAACATACCTTGTCCAGTAGAGCCAGGAGCACCTAGTGTTTTGCCTCCTCCTGGAGTTATGCAGTCCTTCTTTCAGTGCCCCTTCTTCTTACAGTTGCGGCACACACCCGAAGCTACCTTTTCCTTCTTCTGAACACCTCCTCTAGGTTTCATAACTGTAGGTGTAACAACTGTCTTACCCTTCATCTTCTACATGTTCTTGCCCTTAGGTTTGAACTTGCTAGAAGACCCAACCATGAGCACGGATTTACCTTTAGAGGTAGATGATTCAAAGTTCTTTAACATGTTGTGAAGCTATGTAAGACTTGCCTTGGTCCCATTCATATTGAAGTTCACAATAAAATTCTCAAATAAACCAGGAAGTGAATTCAGGATTAGACGGACAGAGACATTTATAGGCAGCTTCATTCCAATCGAAGCCAACCTTTCTAACAGCCCAATCATCTTCAGAACATGCGTTGACACTTGACCCCGATAATTCAGCTTACACTTGAAAAGGTCCCTCAGCAGTTCATACTTCATTGTCTGAGACTGTGAGTCATAAAGACTCTTGAAGTGTTCTAGCATTTGGTTGAGGCCCGTATTTTCATGTTGCCTTTGTAACTCCAAGGTCATGGAGGAATATTACACATTGTGCCGAGGTAGCATCGTCTAGATGTTTCTGATAAGCCACCTTGTCAAACATGGCATACTCAGCAAAATCTTCAGCAGGAACTGTGGGGAACATTGTGTCTAACACATACTCAATTCTTTCTAGTCTTAATACCAATCGCAGATTTCTTAACCAGTCAGGGTAATTTGATCCAGTCAACTTGTTTGTATCAACCAATATTTTCAGTGACAGATTCGACATTTTGTATAAACTGAAGATATAGATAGACTTGAAATTAAACTCTAATATAATTTCTATTGAACACATTCGTTAACTAATTAACATGGCCTTTGGTTTAATTAGCTCCCACTATTTTAACATACCCTTCGACCCCATGGAAGAATACGGACTCATACCAAATATGGTCATAATGGGCCAAGATCCAGGTTCATGTTATCTCCGTGTTTGTTATGGCTGATAACTTCAATAGCATAACCCGGTAGGTCTCCAAACCAATTACAAATAATTTGTAACTCTTGTTTGACCGAATGTTCTAAACAATCGATCTGCGTCCCTCGGCTTGTCCGACACTGTGGCGCCAAGACAGCCTAGCAAGTCAACCCCGTTATGCGACTGCAATTATGTATGTAAGTGAGTTTTGCCTTATAGAGCAAATAATGTGGTGTAAATAATCATGAAAGTTTATCACCCACTTCTACATTTAACATGCATCTATGAGAGAGTCTGAGTCCTCGTAGACTTAGAGCAAATGCTGTGGCATAAATACTCATCTCGCTGAAAAGAATTTTGCACTACAATCAATTATAACGGACGACGCATTCATTGCAAATGAGACTTGTATTAAAACATTTTTAGGGAACATTTTCATTCAGGATTTTAACCAAGATCAACTCTAGAATGCTATGTCCAACAAAACATCTTAATTATCATGCAAATGACTAAGCACATATTGGGTACCGCCTACAGAAGCATGATATTAAGCGGTTTTAACAAATACTGAGCGCCGCCTACCCAGACATGTATTTGCGAACGTTATTCTAGTAATTTAAATGACAAATAATTTGACATTTAACACATAACTAGTATATTTATCAAATAATATACTGTATAATAATGATCTTGGGTCAAACATTCTGAACTCTGAATTTTTTTTGTTTCTGGACAGGTGGGGTCGCGGCACTAATCATTAGGGTCGCGATGCCACTGACGCAGAAGACTTTCGGCTTCTGCAAATGCATTAGCGCTGCGACGCTCTACCATGGAGTCGCGACGCTGTAGAGGCAGAAACCTTTTGGCTTCTGTAAATGCATTAGCGTTGCGGTGCTCCACCATGTCCAAATTTTGAAATGAAGCATTAGGGCCGCGGCGCCGCTCTGAAAACCCTAGCAAGCGCCATGACGCCGACGTCCTGACAAAACATTTCTGTGTTGATTTCTAAAATCGTTCGAGCCCTAAATACAATTTAGGGATCAAATCACAGATCCATTATCCTCACCCACCATTATCAATAATGCACATATCGACCATCATCCACTCTTACTTGTTCTTCGCCGTGCACTGTGCAATGAGCCGGATATCAGCACTTTTGGCTTAGTTCGAGTTAGAACGTAATGACTTCCTCGAGTTAGCGTAGGAGATAATTTAGGGTGATATCAAAAGGTTAACATTCAGTCAAGATATGTAGGATTTCAAGAAGCCTTGTTTGAATCCAATTTCATGTTTAACCCATATTATTATTTTATTCAATTGTGATATAACCATTGAACCAGCCTGGGCCTTGATACCACTGTAGGTTTTTGTTGGGTTCAAAACATATAGGTAGGCATAACGGAAGTTTAAAATTTTATTCTACTTACCCCAATAATTTTTTCTGGTATGGTTATACGATAATCAAAACCTGTAACATAAAACATGAATACTTACAGGTTGTATTATCTGGAGTCTTTACTTAGGTATTATACGCGACTATCCCTTCAACTGCAAGCACTATGCTATGGTGTATTCCTCTGTCAAGAAAGTCAGGAAATCATGGCAGAGGTTCGAAAGAGTTTCGTCCTAGACTCTAAGTCTAGAATTGTTTATGAATTGGTGTATTATAACAATGGTTTAGTGTTGTATTTATAGTTACAATTAGGTCAAAAAATGTTTTAGAGTTAGGCTTAAGCCTGGACCAAAACCAGTGCGATGGGCAGTCAAGTAGCTCATCTTGGGTCGGCCTTGTGGCCTTTGCTAGAGCTGGCGCAACGCCTTACGTACATTTTTGTTTCCCGTTTTCGTTTAATATATATATTCAACACATTAAATCCAAAATCTAATTTTGATTTAATTAAATAATTTCCATCTAATAGAAATTATCCCATAGTTATTATCAATTTAAATATCTCGATCCCAAATCGAATATTTAATACTTTCTCAATAAACCCTTAGATCGAAGAGACAATTGACATAGTGTAACCCTATAGGCCTTCACATATCGATACTAATCCAATTAAGGTCCATACGGAACTCTTAGACTGCGCCGTATGACGAACTCAATATATGAAGTACGTTTACATGAATCCAACAAACATAACCTTTATGTGAGATGTTAAATTCCTTTCATTCGTGACACACTCGATCAAGCTTAGTATTTGCCATGTATCTATCCAAATGGCTTGATCACTTTATCTCATCCATATTAGTCGACAACTAGACCATATTCTAAATATGTCTCTTGTATTGGCCAATGACTTGGTCGACCTAATATCACTTAAAAGTTGAGTGTTCTATCGAATATCCAATCGGGGAATGAATACTATTCTTGGCTCAACTACCACCTTAATTTACATTATAATGCACCAAACACAAGCCGTATCTTATCCTATAAGGAGTTTAAGCTCAGGACAAGGTCAAAGTACATTACTCTGTAAACAGGGTGCGTATTTATCTCAAGTCAAAGGACCTTCATCTCCCACATCTGATAACACTTTAGACATGTATAACAAATAGTTTATCAGCAGGGTATACCAATACTTTCCAAAAGTATCCATGTGTCCATCACCTGTAATCATTACTAGTAGCATGTGAGACATACTACATTCTCTAAGAATGTGACGCAGACCACATGTCGGCTTATAACATATCATCGATATCACATTCTCGATAATCATTAGTCGAGGCTATTTTAGAGTTTCACTCTATCATCAATATATGACTCTATTAATGACAAGGTAAGCTCAAGAGATGCACATTAATGAATATTTACAAACAATCAAATAATAATTCAATAATTGCAAAAGCCATAAATATTAATCTTATTAATAATACGAACGTGTTCAAGTACATTTGTCCCTAATAATGATTGTCTCTAGGACATACATATTTTCATGTATATCACGGAAACCCAATACAATTGGGAGACCGTGATATACACGGTATACACACCATGTATATAATGGATTTTTGTAATAGTTTTTTTATATAATTAGCATTGTACGCTTACCATAATTATAGAATTCTTGTACAAATAGAATAGGGTTTTGGGAGTAGAATAGGAATAGGATTTTCCATATTATTGAAATTGTAAATTGTATATATATTCATTCATTATTGAAAATAATCAAGGGATTATTTCTTTTATGGTATTAGAAGTCTAGGACTAAATTACTTTCGCTCCTCTCCCAAATTTATTCTCAATTTTCGACCTCCCTTCTCAGCGGAGACTGCCTCAGAATTCGTGCCCCTTCTCGAATTTTGAGCCAATTTAGCTTCTCTCTTTCCAATTTTTCTTCTCAATCCCTTTGGTCTTTCGTTATGTCGATGTCAAAGAACTTGTTTCATCCTACCCTTACCATTTCTAACATCAAGAACAACATCCCTATTGTTCTTGAGATGGAAAACATCCAATATGCGAGGTGGGCAGAGTTGTTTAAAATTCACGCAATCTCACATCAAGTCCTCCATCACATAATTCCTCCCGCTATCCCTCCTCATGCGGAGTATCCTCAGTTATGGATTACTCTTGATGCTACCATCCTTTAGTGGATTTACTCAACTATTTCTACCGACCTTTTACAGATGATCATTGAACCAGACACTACGGCTATGGCTACTAGAATAGATTGTGTGATATATTCCAGGATAACTAACATTCCCGCGTTGTCACCCTTGAGCAGAAATTTTCCAAGTCGGCATGAAAGATTTTCTGAATATTTCGGCCTATTGTAAATGGCTCAAGGAATTGGCGGACCAACTCCGTAACGTTGGCGTGCCTGTTACCAATAATCGTCTTATTCGACAAATGGTTGCAGGCCTATCTGAGGCCTATAATGGCGTTGGGACTCTCCTTCATCAAAGTAATCTGCTTCTCCCTTTTTATCAAGCCCATTCGATGCACACGTTAGAAGAAGCTGGCTTGGCAAAAAATGCGGCTACCGGCGCCAATTCCGTGGCAATGATGACTTCCTCCAGTAACTCTCACGATTTTGTTGACAATTCGGGCCAACACCACAACAACGGTGGTGGCATGAAGGGTCAAAACCATAAAAATAATGGCAAAAATTACGGCGGCGGCCAAAGCGGTGGTGGAAATGATGGTGGGCCTCGGGCAGTAGCCCAATTGGCATTAGCTGTGGAACCGGGCCGGTGGCCTGTGGCCCAACAATGGGTATTTTCCACCCAACCATTACCCGGGTTACTGGGCCCAGTTCCAACAACAGGCCAGGCCCAGTTTCTCGGGTCCAGCAACTGGCGACAATTTTCATTCTGGGTTGACGCAGCAGGCTGGATTGCTTGGGCCTCGGCCACCATAGGTATGCCAGGCAGTGGGCCCTACACCGACATATATTGAAGCCGTGATGCATACACTTGGATTAAATCCTCCATACCCGAATTGGTACATGGACACCGGTGCCACTTCTCACATGACGTCAGACCAAGGTACTCTCTCGTCTTATTCCAATTTAAGCAAAAATTATGGCATTATTGTTAGTAATGGCAATACAATTCCAATTCCTGGTTACGGTAATATAAATTTGTCTCCCCCACATCTACCTCTGGTCTTGAAAAATACCCTTCATGCCCCTAATTTAATTAAAAATTTGGTGTCTGTCCATAAATTCACCACTGATAATTGGGTTTCTGTTAATTTTGATCCTTTTGGGTTTTCTGAGAAGGATTTCAAGACGGGGATACCTCTTATGAGATGTAATAGTAGGGGAGATCTTTATCCAATCTCGCCCACATGCAGTCTCTCGAGTCAAGCCTTACCATCTACTTTTGCAGCTCTAGCTCCTTCCTTATGGCATGCACGTTTGGGTCACCTTGGGTCATCTGTTGTTTTTTCCTTGCATAAAAATAATTTTATTTCTTGTAAGGGTACGCGTAGCACTCCAATTTTTCATTCTTGTCCTTTAGGAAAACATGTTAGATTGTCATTTGTAACCTCTACTTCTCGTACTTTAATGCCATTTGATATTATTCATAGCGATTTATGGACATCTCCCGTTTTAAGTTTTATGGGCCATCATTATTATGTTCTAATTTTGGATGATTATTCTAATTTTTATGTACCCAATTCGAAAGGGAAATCAGAAAAATTCAATGTGATAATGGCAAAGAATATGATAATGGGTTGTTTAGGGAATTTTGTGAAAATAATGGCTTTATTTTTCGTTTCTCTTGTCCTCATACGTCCTCACAAAATGGGAATGCCAAATGAAAAATTCGTACCATTAATAATATTGTCCGAACTTAATTGGTCCATGATTCCATACCCCCTTCCTTTTGGCATGATGCTAAAAATGGCTAACTATCTTCTTAACATACTTCCTACCAAAGAGTTGGCATATGAGTCTCCTCTTAAATTCCATTATAATAAGACTCCTTCGTATTCACACCTTAGGGTTTTTGGGCGTCTATGCTCTCCTCTTTTTCTGTCAACTACAATTAACAAACTTCAAGCCCGTTCTACCGCTTGTGTATTTTTTAGTTATCCATCTAATAATTGTGGTTACAAACTTTTTGATTTATCGTCTAATAAAATCATAATTAGTCGCCATATTATTTTTGATGAAACCCAATTTCCTTTTGCTAAAGTAAGTATTTCCGTGCCTAGTTTGTATAATTTTTTAGATGACGAGGTCTCACCGTACTTTATGCACCACCTCATGGGCCGATCCAGTGACCCCGACCCGCCAGCAGGCCCACTGCCTACTGGCACACCTCCATCCACTGTTTCTGCCCTAGGTTCTGCTAGTGGGCCGACTGCACAGCCCACTACCCACACAGATTTTGGCCCAGTTACTACACCGGTACAGCCTACTACTTCCAGTTTTGGGCCAGCAGGCCCACTTCCTGCTGGCCAGTCCGTCACCCTTCCAAGTTTTTCCCAAAATCCACCCGCTTCCTATTTGAGTCAAGGGCCAGTTACTCATAATCAACGGGGTATTTTTTGTCACGACCCAAACTGGAGGGTCATGACGGGCACCTGAACCTTACTTGTCGACTACCACTAATCATATATTTAGCATATAATCGTAATTTCTCATGGTCCACGAGGGCCACCACGAGATACCCTGCTGATATATGGAAATAGTAAACTGGAAAAGAGCTATGGCAAATCCTGCAATCAGAAGGACCCAACCTATATACATATACATGCCGAGGCTGACAAGTCCATACATGACTGCTATACACAGGACATCTGTTTACAAGCCTCTAAAGACTACGTAACATCATAAGGTCGGGACAGGGCCCCGCAATACCCCTATGCATATAAAAATATCGTAAGACGACTAGACTGCAACTCTGAAACAAATAGAGTGCTCCAATATCAGTTGAACCAGCAACCTACTAGTGCGGATCGTCACCCTGTTTACCTGAGCCTGCGGACATGAAACGCAGTGTCTCCTGACAAAAGGGACGTCAGTGCGACTGATGTACTTAGTATATCAGGTATGAAAAATAGCATAATAGAGCCCTGAAAGTAACATGAGACAAGAAACAACCAACCAGTAGAGAATGCCTCTGAGGGCCATAATATGCATAAGTATCATATTTGTGTAGAATGCCTTTAAGGGCCATAATATGCCTAAATTCCATGCACAATGCAAATGCGGTCATTCATATCCATATGTGTATACAACACCATCAAGCCTCTGTGGGCATAATCATCATCGTGTATTTATGTACCAACTGCAGGTGGTGTGCGTATATATCGTCGTATCCCTTTTCCCAAGCTCCATACATATATATAATGAATACATATAGTAGAGTATATAACTCCTTTGAAGTCAAGGTGTGTGCATGAATATAATGCATGAATGATATGATAATAAAATACTATAAGTTTGTCAGAGTGATGTAATGTCGCTCCACCTCCGATTAACATTATGAATACTAACATCTTTTTCATATACCTCAATAAGAATTTAGGAACATATTTAGACATGCTTTTAACATAGGAATGGATAACATGAACATCCTTAACTACTAAGAGTAGAATCATCTATAGGACAATATTCCGTTTGCATTTCGTTACTTGGAACATGCCAAAAGAAAGAAGGATTTGCCTTACCATACCTTTATTGCCAAAATTTAACTAATGGTGTCAGAATCTGCATCTTCTAAACCTTAATCTTAACCAAGTTAGGACCAGCCCGTTTTCACCGAGCTTACAAAAATGAATAAGACTATACACCCACGGAAAGAGGAAAATGAGAGCTTTTAACCTTTCAAGAACAATTAAGTGGAAGACGTTTTACATAAATTGGAAGGAATCCTCAACGTTGTTGTGTATGTTTATGCCTATATAATGTTGCTGCCCTCCATTCCCCTACATGAAATTGTGTAAACTAGTTTGGGAAGTTGTTGCTAATTTGCTCTAATGAAAAACATCTAAATAAGGCAAGTATCCACAAGCTTGCCACCTTTATTGTCCGTGAGGTCCACCCACCTCTTCATTATGTACAATAATTCAATATAATCCCACTATGGTGCCACCTATAGATCCTAAAGGATATGAATCATATATGGCTTCCTTTATATGGACACGTGACCATGTCGACCAATATATATATCCTTCCACTTTATAGTTAATTACTTTGTTCCCCACTTACCATCCAACATTTTAATCAACTACCCACATAATTAATTCTTGCACTCAATTAACTTAAATGGTGAATTATTTTTCACACACTTTATATAGTCGTTATCATGGTCAGGTGATATAACATTAGTCCATAGCCACTTTTGGAATACATAAAATATTATTCCCAATCACCGTCGTCACCCTTGTTAAGTCCTAAATTATTTTGGGACTTCGCCAATTTATACACTTAGCTCTTGATCGTATGACCAAAATTCTATACGGTTTTTATAAATTGTTCCATATTCCGAACTTTGACGAAACTTATTTCTCTAATCCGTTTAACCTCTAATCCCCTCGTAACCTCTTTAATATTGATATAAATCTTCTATAATTTAATGAATGACCTAAATCTCATTAAATTCATGTGTGTTTACCCCGATGTACCCTAAAGCTAAAGTACGGGGTGTTACATCATCTCTCCCTTAGGAACAATCATCCTCGAATGGGAAGTATACATAAGGGACCAATTAATCGTCAAGGTTTTTCGAATTTGTTTGACCGAATTTCCCCTATAAATGGGATTATCTGAACCCTGTCAGCGAGTAGAAGATATCCAACCTTGCCTCATACAGCCATACAACAACATATACATATCACCGGGTATCATGTGGCCGTCAATTATTAAACATAAATATCTAAAGTGGGAACTCACCTCATGTATCCATACGTCAACTCTTGGTCAGGTTACGCTTCACTCGGAGCATCGGCTTTTAGTTTGAAATAAGTGTAGATACTTATACTTTATCTCCTCCTCCGCCTTCCACGTTATTTCTTCTACACACTTGTTCCACCATAGGACTTTCACTGAGGCTACTTATTTAGTCCTCAACTTGTGGACTTGTCGATCTACGATAGCAATAGAAACCTCTTCATATGATAAGTCTTTTGTAACCTTCACCTCGTCAATTGGCACAATTTGCGAAGGATCTCCAATACACGCTCTCAACATAGAAATATGGAAAACTGGATGAACAAACTCTAACTCCAAAGACGAGTCCAATTCATAAGCCACTTAGTCGATTCGTCGAATTATGAGATATGGCCCAATATACCTTGGGCTGAGCTTTCCTTTTTTCCCAAACCTCGTCACACCCTTCATAGGAGAAATCTTCAAGAAAACCCAATTATCCACTTGAAACTCTAAGTCTTGTCGTCGCACATTTGAATACGACTTCTGACAACTCTGAGTGGTTAACAGTCGTTGTTAGATAAGCTTCACATTTTCTATGGCTTGGTGCACCAGGTCAGGTCCAAATAATTCTGATTCTCCTACTTCGAACCATTCGATAGAAGATCTACATTTCCGCCCATACAAAGTTTCATATAGAGCCATTTTGATACTAGCATGATAATTATTATTGTACACAAATTTGATAAGGGGCAGATGATCATACCAACTTCCCTTGAAGTCCAATAAGCGAACTCGTAGCATGTCTTCAATCGTTTGAATCGTATGCTCGGCATGCCCGTCTGTCTGAGGGTGGAAAGTTGTGCTAAGATTTAGTTAAGTGTCTAAACCTTTTTGAAATGATCTCCAGAAATTAGCTATAAATTACGCACCTCGATCAGATATAATAGAAATAGGCATACCATAAAGGCGAACAATCTTCTTAACGTACAACTTTGCGTAGTCCTCAGGTGTGTAGGTAATTTTTGACCGCCAAGAATTAAGCTGAATTGGTTAGTCTATCAATAATCACCCAAATAGAATCAAATTCACGATAAGGGCGAGGTAAACCCGTAATGAAATCCATATTAATCATTTCTCATTTTCACATCGGGACCTCAATGTTCTAAGTCAAGCCGCCGGGCTTTTGGCGCTCTACTTTTACTTGCTGACAATTAAGACACTGAACTAGCAACTCCGCAATGTTCCTATTCATGTCATTCCACCAATACATACCTTTGAGATCATGATACATCTTAGTAGATCCAGGGTGAATGAAATATCGTGAGCAATGGACTTCCATCATAATCTTATCTCATAATCCTACTACATTGGGAATACACAAATGGACCTTCCACCTGGGGGTCCTCTCCCATTATGCTCGAAGGTTGCGATTCTCTTTTGTTAGATATCCTTCTCTATCTTCCCTAAAAAGGGAATCTTCATTATGACATTCCTTTTCTTCCAGTATGAGGGATGACCCTACTGTATTCTAAGTCATAGGGTATCACTATCTAAATCCTTCAATCGGACTCCCACTTAACTAACTAATGCATTCTCTCAGGTCAACTTCTCTCCTTAGTCCTCACATTAGTCAAACCGCTCGTGGGTGAATGATTATATTGTCAATCACGAACTAGTGTGCTGAAAACTCTTATATTTGTAGTATCTCAATCACGAACACTTTATGGACAATGTCATCGAATCTGAAGTGCGCGTATCATCGCAGTTAACTCTCAGTCATGGTCTGAAAGAATTTTTTTTTCGTACTTTCTCACTACTCGTAATTATAAACAACTTTCTCTCTTACTTCTTTTGACACTTGTTCACTCATTTTCTTACTTGTCGTACTCGTCTTAATTCTAAAATATGCTGGTATACTTACGTACTCTCAAACATTGCTCCTGATTCCAATCCTTGGCGTTACTATCCCTTAAAGGATGATTTGTTAACTTATTCCCTTATTCTATACGTGAAAGATTCTGAAGAATATTGCATTACATGACGTTGGCCTACTATATCCAAGCCTGGTCATTATACTTAGATTCGAATTCCTTCACTTGCCTCATGGCTAAGACTTTCTGTCAGTGGCACAAAGGAAATGATAAGATAATTCTGAGTTGTACATATGAAAAGCAGAAGACATCATTGAAAGGTTTAATAAGTTATGAAAAGTGACATACCCAAAATAGTAATGTCTTACCTAGAATAGATTGGGAATTGTCCAAGGATATCATTAACGAGAATGGATTGCCACAATCGAATCGTCTGAAGAGTGACCATCAGTAAATTTAAGAAGATCACGTAAAGTGACGTACCCAGAATAGTGAGACCAAGTCATAAATAAGGATCGAGTTATCCATGGTATTGGAAGGGATATCAGCCTCTCGTCCATGCGTAAAGGGCCATACCGCGTATTATTTAGAATTACATGTATCAATGTTAGTAAGCTAAGGCATGCTATAGGTACTGGAATGCTAAGGTCTTCGGCTTCATTGTGCAGTATGTTACCATTCTAAATAACCCCTGGATAACAATAGCTCATTAGGGGCAATTGAGGACGAGAACTATGGAACAATCGAATAATGGTTGTAAGAAATATGAAAACAGTTAATAAGAATAAATGGAATGATATGATCAAGTATCAAGGCAGAAATGTTTTTCGTTTGATGATGAATAGAAGGAAGGATTACGACAAGAAGGATAAAGATGAATGAGATTATAGTTATACAGGTTTCACAAAGGTATGATTACTCCAGAACAGCGTAAGGACCAACGGTAGATGAGGAACAGTAAGAACTCTTCGGCCAAAGGTGACGAACCTCTGATGTTCAGGAAGATAATATGAGAAATACTTTGAGATAAGAGACCCCCCCAAGGCAACTTGAAATGGAAATGTAAAGGTAAGACGAATGAACACTCAGTCGATGGTTGATCTAATAATAATAAGACAAGAAAGCTTGACAAGTCATTAGATCATGTAACACCGTGGATTGGATCTAAACATACGAAGCCTCGATTCTACAACATATGCAGTCATACCTCTCAGAAAGTATGTAAACGGAAGTAATAATGAGTAAAGTTCGAGATTAGAACCTAAACAGGTAAAAAGGGGCCAATGATGCCTATGGATATAAGGTGGACATTAAAGATATATGTCAAGCGATAATGACATTATAATGAAGACAAAATGTCAGGCAAATGCAGATGTTTATGAGGATTCTTTGTCACAACCCAAACCGGAGGGTCATGAGGGGCACCCGAACCTTACCTACTGAGTACCACTAATCATATATTTAGCATATAACCGTAATTTCTCATGGTCCACGAAGTCCACCACGAGATACCCTACTGATATATGGAAATAGTAAACTGGAAAAGAGCTATGTAAAATCCTGCAACAAGAAGGACCCAGCCTATAAACATATACATGCCAAGACTGACAAGACCATATATGACTGCTATACACAAGACATCTGTCTACAAGCCTTTAAAGAGTACGTAACATCATAAGGTCAGGACAGGGCCCCGCCATACCCCTATGCATATAAAAAATATCGTACCACGACTAAACTGAAACTCTGAAACAAATAGAGTGCTCCAATATCAGCTGAACTAGCAACCTACTAGTGCGGACCATCACCATGTTTACCTGAGCCTGCGGGCATGAAACGCAGCGTCCCCCGACAAAATGGATGTCAGTACGACTTATGTACCGAGTATGTTATGTATGAAAAATATCATAATAGATTCCTGAAAGTAACATGAGACAAGAAACAACCAACCAGTAGAGAATGCCTCTGATGGGACATAATATGCATAAGTATCATGTATGTGCAGAATGCCTCTGAGGGCCATAATATGCCTAAATGCCATTCATAATGCAAATGCGGTCATTCATATCCATATGCGTACACAACGCCATCAAGCCTCTGTTGGCATAATCATCATCGTGTATATTTATACCAGCTGCAGGTGGTGTGCGTATATAACGCCATATCCCTTTTCCCATGCCCTATACATATATATATAATGCATACATATAGTAGCGTATATAACTCCTTTGAGGTCAAGGAATGTACATGAATATAATGCATGAATGATATGATAATAAGACATTATAAGTTTGTCGGAGTGATGTAATGTCGCTCCAACTCCGATTAACATTATGAATACTAACATCTTTTCCATATACCTCAATAAGGATTTAGGAACATATTTAGATATGCTTTTAACATAGGAATGAATAACATGAACATCCTTAACTACTAAGAGTATAATCATTTATACGACAATATTACGTTTGCGTTTCGTTACTTGAAACATGCCAAAAGAAAGAAGGATTTGCCTTAACATACCTTTATTGCCGAAGTTTAACTAATGGTGTCGGAATTTGTATCTTCTAAACCTTAATCTTAACCAAGTCGGGACCGGCCCGTTCTCTCCGAGCTTACAAAAATGAATAAGACTATACACCCACGGAAAGAGGAAAATGAGAGCTTGTAATCTTTTAAAATTAATTAAGTGGAAGACATTTTACATAAATTGGACGGAATCCTCAACGTTGTTGTGTATGTTGATGCCTATATAATGATGTTGCCCTCCATTCTCCTACGTGAAAATGTGTAAACTAGTTTGAGAAGTTGTTGCTAACTTGCTCTAATGAAAAACATCTAAATAAGGCAAGTATCCACAAGCTTGCCACCTTTATTGTCAGTGGGGTCCACCCACCTCTTCACTATGTATAATAATTAAATATTATCCCACTATGGTGCCACCTACAGATCCTAAAGGATATGAATCATATATGGCTTCCTTTATATGGACACATGACCATGTCGACCAATATATATATCCTTTCACTTTATAGTTAATTACCTTGTTCCCCTCTTACTATCGAGCATTTTAATCAACTACCCACATAATTAATTCTTGCACACAATTAACTTAAATGGTGAATTATTTTTCACACACTTCATATAGTCGTTATCATGGTCAGGTGATATAACACTAGTCCATAGCCTCTTTTGGAATACATAAAATATTATTCACAATCAACGTCGTCACCCTTGTTAAGTCCTAAATTATTTTGGGACTTCGCCCATTTATACATTGAGCTCTTGATCCTATGACCAAAATTCTATACGGTCTTTATAACTTGTTCCATATTCCGAACTTTGACGAAACTTATTTCTCTAATCCGTTTATCCTCTAATCCCCGTGTAACCTCTTCAACATTGATATGAATCTTCTATAACTTAATGAATGACCTCAATCTCATTAAACTCCTGTGTGTTTACCCCAATGTACCCTAAAGCTAAATTATGGGGTGTTACATTTTAAAACCAAAATGATATTTTAATCTCAATTCTAATGTCTCTAAATCCCCTCTGCCACATAACCCAGTATCTGCCTTCAATTACCCGAATTGGAAATTGGCTATGAATGACGAATATAATGCTCTTATTGAAAATAAGACGTGGGAGTTGGTCCCCCATCCATCTGATGTTAATTATTCGGTCTATGTGGATTTTATACTCATAAAGATAATTCTGATAGCTCTTTTGCGAGACATAAGACTTGTCTTGTAGGTGATGGTAAAACTCAACAGGTTGGCGTGGATTGTGGTGAGACATTTAGTCCGGTGGTCAAATCGGCTACCATTCACACTGTTCTCAGTTTGGCTCTTTCAAAGGCATAGCCCATTCATCAGCTCGATGTGAAGAATGCTTTCTTACATGATGATCTTAAGGAGACAGTTTACATGCATCAACCTTTGGGTTTTTGAGACCCCACATATCCTAATCATGTCTGTTTATTGAAAAAGTCATTATATGGGCTTAAGCAGGCTCCACGAGCCTGGTATAAGTGATTTGCAGACTATGTATCTACTATTGGGTTTTGTCACAGCCGGTCTGATAATTCTCTGTTCATCTATCATCGTGGTGCTTCCTTGACATATATTTTATTATATGTAGATGATATTATCTTGACAGCTTCTTCTGATGATTTACGCAAGTCTATCATGACACTACTCAGTTCTGAATTTGCTATGAATGACTTGGAGCCCTTGTGTTACTTCTTGGGGATTGTTGTCACCCATCATACAGGAGGGTTTTTCTTATCTCAACGGAAGTATGCCGCTGAGGTAATTGAGCGAGCTGGTACCAAACCCAAGCTCGGTGTTGCGGCTGACTCACCTTACGAGGATCCCACTTACTATTGCAGTCTTGCTGTAGCTCTTCAGTATCTTACGAAATTTAATGGATATATAAACATTTACATAATAGGATCTAGAAATTTCTCATGTTATTTTCCATTTTCTATCAAAATAGAGTAAAGAAAAAACTGTAAAAGAGCTTCTTTATCCACATTAAAAAAATAGTTTGTTTTAAATTTTAATAGAAATTTGTTTTTGAGACAAAAAAAAAATATTAAGGTGGTTAATTGGTTACCTTGTGAAAGTTTTGAGAGCTTCAATCTTTTCTGTATTTTCCCCATAATTACATGAAGGAATATATATAGCCAAATGAATATAGACTGGATCGAAATTGCATTCCTTAATTATTGCTCAAGTACCGTTACCTCTTTGGACTACTCACTTATCCTTTTATACCGTGTACACCAAAAATAAAAGGACAACAAGAAAACAATAATCAAATAGTACGAACTTGCATTTATGTTTCTTCCTTAGAAATTTTTATCCGAATTATAATTTTGAATTATTTTATGGACCATCTTTTTCCTCCTAACATTTTTGTTGTTGCATTTTAGGAGGTTATTTTGAAAATGGAGATGTAGAATGTAATTTTT
The DNA here is from genome assembly GCA_029783415.1 of Anisodus acutangulus. Classification (NCBI taxonomy): domain Eukaryota; kingdom Viridiplantae; phylum Streptophyta; class Magnoliopsida; order Solanales; family Solanaceae; genus Anisodus; species Anisodus acutangulus. The sequence goes on along the minus strand of CM056498.1, from coordinate 8,424,635 downwards.
GTGCACTACATCAAACAATTTTAAAAGTTTTTATTTTACATTAAAAAAAATATCATTTTATATAGCGGGAACTTAGTGCATCAGACTGTCATTTTTTTTATCATTTTGAGACCAAGAAAGTAAATAACAAAAATGTTAGAACAAAAGAAAGATAAAAGAAAACTTCACTAGTTTAAGGTATAATTTTTATAATTTTGTGTCTGAAATGTCTGGCTTCCATTTGTGTGTAGCTCAATCATATGCGCCAATATAGAAATTCCAATTGAAGAATCCAAAGTTCTAAAAATAATTGGACACCAATGTTCATCGTGCCACATCAAAGTACAATCGTTGAAAGCATATTGTACAACTCTCATATGTGTGTGGGTGGGGGTAAATCAAGCCAAGAACATCTCTACTGTTACATCTGTATTTATGCTTTCATTTTGGATTATGAACCCGATTTTATTCTTAATTATTCGAAACTCAAGCATATTTCATCTTCTTTTATTTTTTATCCGGTGTGCGGTACTTATATTGGAGTGTCGATTAATTTGAATTTGTTCCGCGTAAGGCTCATTTAAGGGAGAAACGATTCCTAACCTAATTTTTTTCATATTCAGAACTCGAACTCAAGATCTCTGGTTAAATTTGGAGGGATTTTATCCATTCAAGCCCAATCCTAGTTGGTAAGCATTTTTCATTAGTACAAAAAAAACAAGGGAAAATTAATTGTAAAAAATTGAAATTTCAGTAGTTGGACAATTAAAATAGTAATGAAATTATAAATCTTAAATCTTAATCTTCAATATTTTGATAAAATAATTAACCTTAGAAACTAAGGACCCGTTTGGCCATGAGAATTTTTTATTTTTATTTTTGAATTTTTTTCACTTTATTTAAAAATCAGTGTTTGACCAAATAATATAAATACAACTTGAAGTTATATTTGAAATTTGGAAAATACCTAAAATATTATTATTTAAAATCTTTTTTCATTTTCCTTACATTCAAACAACCAGATATTCTTTGCAAAAAACTATAATCAAACACAACTTGATCTTCAATTCCCAATTTAAAATTTCAAATAAAATGAAAAGTATTTGATTTTCCTGCCCAAACGCCTACTAAGGTGTCGTTTGTGTTAGGATTTGCCCTGCATTTTCTACCTTATTTGAATTTTATCATAATTGTGTTTTACTTCAAAAATATTTTCTTGGTGGAAAAGATTTTCTTTGTGAAAAAGATAATTTATTGATCATTACATATAATTCAATTAAGATATTGTATGAAAATATGATTTTTTTCGATTCTCCTTTGAGAAAAGGAGGATTTTTGATTGGGTGGGTTCAAAGAAAAAGAAGGGTATTCTACCATATTTATTCTTTTCTTGGAGGAGAAGTTTTGAACTTCTATAAATAGAATATCCGTTCTTCTCATAGACAACACAATATCATCCACAATGTAGTCGTATTTTGTTTAGGGAGAGATTTTTCCCTCAATAGGTTTAATGTTTTTATATTACTTTTTCTAATATGTAGGTCACTTGACCACATCATATTATAATAATATATCTTTTTTAGTATAGTTTTCTTTATCATCTGATTTGTTGTCGTAAAAGTTTGTAATTGTTAGCTTCCGCGGGACGCTCTGTTTATTTTAACCCCAACAGTTTGGACATGATATTGAATCATGATTATTTGAAGTTGAAATTTTGTTTGGACATGCAATTTGGATTTCTTCAGTTGTATTTTTTTCCATAAATAAAACTCACAAGTTATGAAAACCATAAAAACTTTTCTAATCCTTATACAATCTTATTAAATGGGCAAGTCACATTTCATAACAAAATTAATAAGTTACAAGAAGACCTTTCTAAAAAATATAACATTAATTGATCTAACTTTAGTTCAATAACATAAAAAATTAAACATTAATTGTAGTATAACTATTTTTTAATATAATCCTTCCCACATGGCTGATAAGAGTAAATTTGTTATATATATACTATCAAGTTATAGATCTTTTAATATTTGATATAAATAGTTTGTAAACATGATTGATAAATATATTTACCAATAATCTATTTTTACAAAATTTAAATTTATGGATCAATTTTTATATTTTAAAATTTTGAAATCATGATTTGAAATTTCAAATCATACCTTTTTGAATGAAATAAAATCACATATACAAAAGTTAATTTGAGATGAAATCAAATGTTAAAAAGCCTACTAAAAGTGTTTGAAAACATTAGTTGTAGCGAGGGGTATAAAGTAACAACCATAATATAGCGTTAGACAATTTTAAATTCTTAAAATGAAGTAACAGTAAAAAAAGGACAAAAAGAATCTTCTAAATATGCTACTGGTGAAGTATATTGTTAGTGTAAAATTCAATGCTTTCTTCGTTTTCTTCTTCCCTATATATATAAATTCCACCATTTGCATGTTTGTTTTTCTAAGTTAGTGAAGAAGTAGGTAACTGAGCAATCGCTTCTCTCTATTAATACACAACACCTACACTAGTAGAGAGAGAATTGTTTTTCATTTATTCCACGGCGATTCAAAACTAACAGCCTGTATGTTACCTGTCTCTCTAGTAATGTTCGCTAGCCTTCTTGGTTTTGTAGTTTAATTTGATTCCAAAATTGTCAATTTTTTTGGTTAGCTCAGTTTTGATGAAAATTGAAAAAATAAAAGGGATTTTCAAGAAACTTGATCAGGAATATTGAGTTGTTTTTGAGTTTTCTGAAATGGGTTTTGCTTGAAATGTAAACTTTTAATGTGATTCTCGTTATTATTCGAATATTTGAAGAACAGCCTTGGACATGTGACTAGGAGTTCACATGTTCAATTTGTGAAAACAACCTCCTCTTGTAGAAATGCAGGCATTCTATGACTGCGTACAATAGACCTTGTGATCCGATTTTTTTTCGAATCTCGCGCATAGTAAGAGCTTAGTGCACGGGCTGTCTTTTTTTATATTATTCGAATATTTGGCATTTTTTTTTGTTAGCTCAGTTTTGAGGAAAAATGAAAAAAAATTGGGATTTGCTAGAATCTTGATCAAGAATGCTGGGTTGTTTTTTGAGTTTTCTTAAATGGGTTTTGCTTAAAATGTAAAAATTAATGAAATTCGGGCTAATTTTTTTTTTTTGGGGAAATGGGTTCGTTTCGGTGAATAATGGGTTCGCTTTTATTGATTATCTGAAATGGGTATTGCTTAAAATGTAAAATTTGATGAAATTCGGGCTATGTTTTAAAAATATTTTTTTGGGGAATGGGTTCGTTTTTGTGAATTTTCCCTTTATTTTATTGGTTATCTGAAATGGGTTTTGCTTAAAAACTGATTTTGATCAAGAGTTGTTGGGTAGGGATTTTAGTAGCTCCGTTAGTTACTTGAATTTTCGCTTTAACGAAGGTCTGAATTTCTACATTGTAATCCCTCCTCATATCCCCTTCCCTCCCTACCTCTATGTATAAAAAATCAAAATTTGTTGTTTTTTTTACTTTAGTGAATTTTGGTACTTTGGCTTTTTGTAGTTGTTATTTGTTTATATGAATTATTATTGCCTTATTGGTACTGTATATGAGTTATCTAAAATGTTTTGTTTTTGTTATTTTTCTCATTTTACAGCTCAAAGTTGATTCTTGAAATTCGTGTAATAAGATTGAAGGAGCAGCCACAGCTATATCTACTATATTATCTGCAAAGCGCCGCTCGTGGCAATTAAAGATTTAGTCGGCTACATATAATTGGTGAAGTTATATATAAAGCATTTTTCACCTTTCCTTAATCCGCCATTTTCTCATTTTATGTGCATTGGTTTTACCTTTGGATCAAACTTTACTTGGTTATATACAGTGAACTTTCAAGGACAAGAAGAATTGTGTTTGTAATATTATATGGTTTACTAGTTGACCATTTTGGAGGTGTTGATACAGAGTCCATAATCATCGGTAGGTCGGTGAAACTTGTTGGGATATTCTTGTTGCCTTGAGAGGAACTTAAGGTACAAAAACAAGTCCAATAGTTATTATTGGTGTTTTGTTTGATTCCATTTTATACAATTATTTAGTTGAGTTTGCTGTATGAACAAGGAAACTTCTTGTTTGACAAAACTAGTTGTCACTGTGATTGGCACCTTGTATGCAGACATAATGTGTTAGTATTTTAATACACTTCATTAGTGGAATTTGCATACCTAGTATTGATTATGGTTTTCTTTAATCACATGGTGAGTGAAACTCGGGAATCGGCCTGGAGTATTTAAAGAGTTACGGGGTGTTTGTTTGTCTGAGAATTTATATGTGGTGAGAGGATAACTGAGGATTTGATTTGGAGTTCTGATAATGAAAACACTGCAAGATATAGAAGAAGTGTTCTTTGATTCTGCTGACTATCTGTTATCAGAAGAACCGGGGTATGATTTATGGTTGAAGGAGCCAGATAGTGTGAAAAATCGACGAGAGAACTTTTTGCATGAAATGGGATTTGTTGAATTTGACTGCCTATCTAGTGCAGCCAGTGATGAATCTGATTCAATGGGATTGAATAGGATTGCGGAAAGCAGTGGAGCAGTGTGTAGTTCTGCTTCAGAGGAAGATTTTATGTGTAATGAAAGGGAATCGAGTGGTAATGCAAATTCATCGACCGATGAATTAGATCAGACTTGGTTTGATGATCTAGTTGAAGTTTCAAGTGATGGAGAACATACTTGTTCTGATGACACTTCTGATAGCACTCACGGTAAGGATAGTAACTTGAAAAAACAGAAAATGAAAAAGTGGTGGAAACAATTTAGCCTAAAGATGACGAAAAGTCAATCTACTGATGTATCTAAGACTTCTAAGATATTCACTGAAAAGCAGAAGGTAACTCCAGTGGAAGTGCAGCTGAATAGAAAAAAGATTAATGAGTTCAGTGTTGTTTATTGTGGACAAGAAATCAGTGCACACAGTGGCCTAATTTGGACAATGAAGTTTAGCCCTGATGGGAAGTTTTTGGCAAGTGCTGGTGAAGATGGGGTCGTTCGAATTTGGCTGGTGACAGTTGATTCATCATGTGAATCATCCAACTTCAATTTCAGCAGTCGAAAAAAGAAAAAGTCTTGTTACACCCCTGTTATTGTTCCTGAGAAGGCGTTCAAAATTGATGAGTCACCGCTGCATGAGTTTCATGGCCATACTGCTGGTGTATTGGATCTTGCTTGGTCCTCGTCTAACGTGAGTCAACTTTTAATTGCTTTTTTCATCACTTATTTGCTTTGCCATGTACTGATTCAAATCGTCCAACTTAAATGCAGTGTCTTCTATCGTCATCCAAAGATAAAACTGTTCGTCTATGGGAAGTTGGTTTGGATGGATGTCAAGGAGTTTTCCATCACAAAAACTACGGTACATATCTGAAGCTTTTATTTTGTATCCCACTCTGCATAGATTAGGCATACAGGCATTCCAGCCCGTTTTAGTGGAAGGGCGCGTTATTTGTTAACTGTTTTTTACTATTTTATTGATAGTTAAGAAGTCTAATTTGAGTTTCATTTGAATGTAATCAGTGACATGCATCCAGTTCAATCCTGTTAACGAGAACATCTTCATCAGTGGCTCCATAGATGGAAAAGTTCGTATTTGGGGAGTTCCAGAAAAGCGAGTTCTGGATTGGGCCGATGTGCATGACATTGTGACTGCCGTAGCTTATCAGCCAAATGGCAAAGGCTTAATAGTTGGTTGTATCTCTGGTACTTGCCGCTTCTATGAATTAAACGGTGTGTAGTTTTTCGCTTACAGAAATCCTCATTCATTATGAAACTTGATAGTGAGAAAGTTGCTAAATCTTCTTTTTTCTTATCAAGCAGAAAGTGTACTTTCCCTGAACACACAAGTAAATCTTCATAGTAGGAAGAAATCTTCCCGCAGCAGAATCACAGGCATTCAGTTTTTCGAAAATGACTCCCGAAGAGTTATGATAACATCAACGGATTCCAAAATCCATATTCTTGATGGGGTCGAGATTGTGCATAAATATAAAGGTATAGGATTGTTTTGATTCATAAATCCTGCAGAAAAGCCTGTGAATGATCGTACATTTCATTTTAGATTGAGTCTCTTTGTCTTGGATATAACAGGTCTATCGAAATCAGGAAGCCATACATCTGCTACATTTAGCTCAACTGGAAAACACATAATATCAGTTGGAGAGGACTCACACGTTTATCTCTGGGACAATGCTGACATAAGCATCCGAGCGTCCAAACAAACAAAATCTATTCGATCCTGTGAGCATTTCCTCTCTGAAGGCATTTCTGTTGCAATACCTTGGTCAGGACAGGCTACAACAGCAGGGGATTCAGAAAATTTTCAAGAGGCTTCTTCCAGGACTTGGGATTCAAGACGATTTTCCGTAGGAAATTGGTTTGCTAAGGATGTGTCATCTAGGGGATCTGTGACATGGCCTGAAGAAATGCTTCTTTCACGCGATACAAATGATGAACACCTTTGTACTTTTAAGGATGATCATCTTGATCAGCAGGAGCAGCATAACAAGAACCTTAACTACAGAGCGTTATCCCCAGCGTGGGGCCTTGTCATTGTGACAGCTGGGTGGGATGGAAAGATTCGGACATTCCGCAACTATGGATTGCCTGTCCGGGTTTAAGACTATTCATAAACTTGAGGATATTTAGTTGTTGAGGCATCGCTGTTGTCACAAACTCAAGCAATTTTCCGCAACTTGGCATTTTCCACAACTCGGACATGTTTGAATGGAGGGAATTTCCTTTGATCTTCACAAAATGTTGCCACACCTATGTCGGATCCTCAAGAAATGTATAATATTTGGAGGATCTCACACGGATGTGGCTGCACTTTTGGATGATCCGGGCAGCATAGCTTAGGAGAGCCCATCTGCAGATAGAAACGGTTAAATCGAATTCGATGAATCCTTACAGGAGTAATATTTGTTTCCTTGTGAAGTTGTATAGTTTATTGTTCTTTTTCTGTACTATCCTCACAGAAGTGAAAGTCAAGATACTAGACCTTCACTCTTCCTCCTCTTCTGTTCTTTTAGCTAGGACGTGATATCAGATAATTTTTTTGACTGTTCATATTGTAATTTGTACTATCTGATAGTATAAAAGATAGATTTTTTTTAAAAAATTATTTTTTATACTTTGTTAAAATCTTCTTTAATTCAATAAATTTTCATCTTTGACTTGGTCGAAGCTTTAACTTTTTTCAGTCTGATATCTGCTGTTGGAATCTTTTTCTTTGTTTGGGAAATTTTATTAATACTGGAGTAGCATTTCATTAGGACTAAAGTTACTAAAAACACTTAAGTTACCAAGTCTTGCGATATTATTACAAATATTCTGCTGGGAACACTACCTGAAAATCGGTATTGATCAATATTCTATCCAGCGTTTTAAAAATAGTCTTCTGCTGATCTCCCATCCACCAAGTGAATAAGCTTCCTTTGAACCCCAAATAAAAAAGGGTTACAACAATTGCAGAAAATGAGAAGTAAGTAAATATTACAAATTGTTAGAAAGGATAAACTAAAGATTACAACAAACTGAAAATAAGAACGATTACAAACTCCTTGTGATTTGCTGAGTCGAGTGATAACACTCGGTCTTTAAGACAAGATTGCCCCGTATATATCCTCTTACATTGTCGGGCAATAGTCTCCCAAAATACAACAACAACTTAACAAATGAGCAAAGGAAACTCAAGTGTTACTCTTGAAGAACTTTGAGTATAGTAAATTTGTTAAAGAGGAAGAAGAAGATTTCAGAAAATTTATGTGAGAGTTTTCTTGGTGTGTTCAACAATTGAGCCAAAGACCTCAATTTTTAGTGTAATGAGATGACCCCTCAACTAGCCAACTGATGGCCTTCAATAGCCATGTAATGACACTTATTGAGGGGTTACATTCAGCCAAATAATGACTGAATTCATGTGCCAAATAATGGAGATTCAATGCTCCAAAACCAACCCAAAAGTCAGAACTTTCCATCTTCCCGTCGCAAAGATTCTCGCCTCCGCGCCGCGTCTCCGGATCGACCACCCAATTAGCGCCAAGGCGCCCGGCCGGCTCTATTTAACGAGGTCGCCGCAGCCCTTCGCGGCTCCGCGGTGATTTCCGACTCGTTTCATCTTACACTTCTTCCTTCGTTTACCAACGTGGAATACTTGTCATTTGACCAATAAACGTCCATCATTCTATGTCTCAAACGTATCACTTACGTACCAATATCTCTTTCACTAATGAAATTTGTGATACTTAGCACTACGTGTGCACGTGTGTGGAAACGACATTTCCGACGTGCGGGCCCCCAATTGTTTGAGTTATAAATAATGAGATACACTTAATTCCACATTAGTAAATTTCCAACAATCCCCTCTTGAAAGAGATTTTGGTGCACTCACAAGGTGCCTATTTTCAGCAATCTTTTTGTGGACCGATGTTTCATCAGGAGAGGTAGCTTCAGCTTTTAACCTTCCATAGTTGAATACCATCGGACTTACTTACTGCATGGTGAACATGATGTCTTGAACCGTCAGTGTTTAATGTAAGCCAAGTCAACGGTACCAACAAAACAACTTCCCTTACTCTATTCTTTGTAATGTTTTGTCTGTTGTGGCCATGGACACTTCTTGGATTCTTAAGTGCGTTCATTTGAGGCGGCCTATCCTCGCACTTAAATAGGTGGTCTCCTACATGGTATCCTGCTATACCCCACTTTACAAGTGTTAGGAACCATTAAAAGTTTCCCCAAACCTAACCTCAATCGTTGAGGATCATTAAAGGTTTTGGAAACTTAACCTTTATCACTTAATGTCTATCGCGGGAACGACTTTGGATTTGGTGTTTCTTTACATAAATCACTATCCGAAGTGCTTATGCTTCCACCGAAGCGCTCAACTGAACCTTTACAGCTTAGTTTTCCCATTGAACCTAATTCCTGGGATCTTCAGTCAGTAAGGTTGGATTACCACCATATTGGTCCTTATAGCTTGGGTTTTAAGCCCATTCCCCTAGACAGGCAGAACATCTGATCTTTGGGTAAGCCCTTTGTCAGTGGGTCCGCTATGTTATCCTTTGATTTTATGTAAGCAATGGATATTATACACGTGGTGATCAGTTGCCTAACGGTCTTATGTCTCCGTCGAATATGACGAGACTTTCCGTTGTATATAGAATTTCGTACCCTTCCTAGAGCCGACTGGTTGTCGCAGTGGATCATTACAGAATGTACGTGTTTCTTCCAACAAGGGACATCCTCTAAGAAGTCGTGAAGCCACTCAGCTTTTTCTCCTGCTTTGTCTAAAGTGATAAACTCTGATTCCATCGTGGATCGGGCGATGCAAGTTTGCTTAGAGGATTTCCAAGACACAGCCCCACCACCAATTGTAAATATATACCCACTGGTGGACTTGGTGTTCTCTATATCAGATATCCAGTTTGCATCATTGTACCCCTCTAGTATAGCTGGATATCTCGAATAATGTAACCCGTAAGTTAGTCTGTATTTCAGGTATCTTAGTACCTGATTCAACGCCTTCCAATGATCATTACTCGGATTACGGGTAAACCTAGCCAACTTGTTGACTGCATAAGCAATATTAGGTCGGGTGCAGTTTGTTATGTACATCAAACTTCCAATCACCTGTGTATATTGCTCCTGGCATACGGGTGCACCACGATTTTTATCAAGCTTTTGATTTCTAAGTGACTTCGTAGGCGAACTGTCAAACATCTCAAACTTTCTCAACACACCCTCCATATAGTGAGACTGAGATAAGACCAGTCCGTTAGACGTCTTAGAGATATTTATCCCTAAGATGACATCTGTGATACCCATATCATTCATGTCGAATCATTGTTTCAATATGTTCTTAGTCTCTAGGATCAAGCTAGGACCTCGCCCTGTGATTAACATGTCGTCTACGTACAGACATATCATGACGAACGAGTCAGAGTTACCTTTCATGTATACACATTTATCACATTCATTAATGAAGAAACCCTTCGATAGTAGAGTACTATCAAATTTTTTGTGCCATTGTTTCGGGGCTTGTTTCAGCCCGCACAGAGATTTGACAAGTCGACAGACTTTGTTCTCTTGCCCTGGAACCACATACCCCTTGGGTTGTTCCATATAGATTTCTTCTTCCAAATCACCATTTAAGAAGACTGTCTTGACATCAATTTAATGTATCTCAAGGTCACGCAATGCTGCGATCGCAATGAATACTCGTATGGACGTCATCTTAGACACCGGGGAGTACGTGTCAAAATAGTCAAGTCCTTCCCTCTGTCGATAGCCCTTGACTACCAACCTGGCCTTGTACTTATCTATAGACCCATCTGCTTTATACTTCCGTTTGAGTATCCATTTACAACCCAATAATTTATTTTTCGGAGGAAGATCAACCAACTCCCAAGTATGGTTATGCAGGATGGAGTCTATTTCACTCTCAATAGCTTCTTTCCAGTGCGGTGCCTCTGGAGTTTACAATGCTTCAGCAATTGTCCTTGGTTCGTCATCAACCATATAAGCTACAAAGTCAAGACCAAAGGATTTATCATTCCTGGACCTTTTACTTCGCCTTGGTTCCATCTTTGGAGTCTCCAAGTTCTGAGAATATGGAATACTAGATTCCGGATATTCAGCCACTTCGAAGTCCACTAGATCTGAACCATCTAGATTCGGACAGTCAATGACTCCCGGTTCCTGAGAGCATTGTTCATAACTTCGTATGCGAGAGGTTATGTTTTTTTTGCTTTCTAGGAAAAGTATCCTCAAAGAATTGAGCATTCCTTGATTCCATGATTGTACTTCCGTGGATATCTGGAATATCTGACTTATGCACTAAGAAGTGATAAGCACTATTGTTATTTGCATATCCGATGAAAATGCAATCTACAGTCTTAGGCCCAATCTTCACCTACTTTGGCTTGGGCACTTCGATCTTTGCTAAACAACCCCACACCTTTAAATATTTATAGGTGGGTTTCTTTCCCTTTCATGATTCATATGGAGTCTTGTACAAACCCTTATGTGGGACTCTGTTAAGAATCGTATTAGCGGTAAGGACGACTTCTCCCCACATACTTTGGGGAAGACAGGAATTTATGAGCAAGACATTCATTATTTCCTTCAATGTGCGGTTCTTGCGTTCCGCTACACCGTTCGACTGAGGTGAGTATGGAGCCGTCGTTTGATGAATAATGCCCGATTCGACACAATATTCCTCAAACGGCGCTACGTATTCTCCCCCTCTATCGCTACGAATGGATTTAATCCGCTTGCTTAGTTGGTTTTCAACTTCTGTTTTGTAACGTCGAAATGCTTCAAAGGCTTCATATTTACTTTTCAACAAGTAAAGGTAACAATACATTGTGCTATCATCAATAAATGTCACAAAGTACTTGTTCCCTCCCCTAGTTTGTGCAAACTTCAAATCACATATATCTGTGTGAATAAGTTCTAGAGGAGCGGTATTCCTTTTGACGGATCGAAAATGAAGCTTAGTGAGTTTTGCCTCAACGCACACCACACACTTATGTTCAGGGTTTACATCGATAGACAACAACAACTCTAACTTAACCAACCTTTGAATGGACTTTTAGTTAACATGTCCTAATCTATGATGCCATAAATTAGAAGACTCAAGCAAGTAAGAAGAATCTTCAATATTATTGCTTGCACGTATTACAGACATGGCGTTAACTTTGAAGAGGCCTTCACAGATGAATCTTCTTCCCACAAAGGTTCCATTCTTGGTGATTACAAACTTATTGTACTCAAATACTAGCCTAAAACCAGCATTAACCAATAAATAACCTGAAATTAAATTTCTCCTAATCTCAGGGACATGCATCACCTCCTTCAGAGTGAGCTCATTTCCAGAAGTCATCTTTAGGACTACCTTTCCTACCCTCAACACGTCAGAGGAAGCGTTGTTACCCATGAACAACTTCTTGTTTGTAACTAGTGTATAAGTGGAGAAGGCATCTCTATTGGAATAGATGTGTCTGGTAGCACCTGTGTCCATCCACCATTGCATGGGATTCTCAACAAGGTTTGCTTCAACCACCACCGCCGAGAACTCCTCAATCATGTCGTTAAGAAGCGTGTCTTTGACGACGTTAGCATGTTCCTTGCCTTTGGCCTTGGCCTTCTCTTATTGCTCAGTCTTGAGCCTGCGTCAGTCCTTGATCATGTGATCAGGTTCCCCACAGTGGTGACAATTTCCCTTGAACTTCTCCGCCGCTTGGGTCTTGCTGTCTTTCTGGAACTTGCGCTTCCTGATTGGGTTTTCCTTTGGCCTCAGCCAGATTTGCCTTTGCCTCAGCGGGTTGTTTTCCCCTAGGCAAGGCCTTCTTATTATCTTCCTGAATCTGGAGTTTGATAATAAGTTCTTCAAAGGTTATCTCCTTTGTCTTGAGTTTTAAGTAACTCATAAACTCATTCCACGAGGGATGTAACTTTTCAATCAGTGATGCAACAAAAAACTACTCATTTGGTTTCATACCTTACAAATCCAGGTTATGTAGAATCATTTGGAATTCCTGGATTTGGGACATCACAGTTTTGCTATCCACCATTTGAAATTTCAGGAATTTCCAACGATGAATTTCTTAGTACCAGCATCTTGTGCATTGTACTTCTTCTGCAGCTTGTCCCATAACTCTTTGGTTGTGCCTACGATGCAATATACCTTGTAGAGTAGGTCTGACATACAGTTCAGAATATAGTTCTTACACATGAAGTCATTATGACTCCAAGTATCAAGAACCATCTTCATGCCATTGACAACATGGATACCTTGGCCCCCTCCAGCTGTTTCATTAGGCCGAGGGTACACTTCATCTCCAGCTTGTGGAGGATCTTCTGTTAGGAAACAAGTCATTCCCATAACAGTCAGAAAAAATAACATCCTCTGCTGCCAGCTCTTGAAGTTGGAGCCCTTGAATATTTCTGGGCGTTCATGATGGAACCCGGAGGGTGGAGGAACTGTAATGTTCCCTTGAGCAGCAGGAAAGGTGTTGGATGAGCCTTGAGCAGAGGTGAAGGCATTAGGTGTGCCTTGAACAGTAGTGGGGAAGGCAGAGGGGTTGCCTTGAGTAGCAGGAGCAGAGTCAGAAATGAGTTGTTCTCTCCCAGTCATCTTTCTAATCACTTACCACAATCTTGTCTTAAAATTGTGGGTTACAACAATTGCAGGAAACGGAAATTAAGTAAATATTACAAATTGCTAGAAAGGATAAACTAAAGATTACAACAAACTGGAAATAAGAACGATTACAAACTCCTTGTGATTTGCTGAGTCGAGTAATGACACTCTGTCTTTAAGACAAGATTGCCCCGTATATATCCTCTTACATTGTCGGGCAATAGTCTCGCAAGATACAACAACAACTTAACAAACGAGCAAAGGAAACTCAAGTGTTACTCTTGAAGAACTTTGAGTATAGTAAACTTGCTAGAGAGGAAGAAGAAGATTTCAAAAAATTTCTATGAGAGTTTTCTTAGTGTGTTCAACAATTGAGCCAAAGGCCTCAATTTATAGTGTAATGAGATGACCCCTCAACTAGCCAACAATCGCCTTCAATATCCATGTAATGACACTTATTGAGGGGTTACATTCAGCCAAATAATGGTTGAATTCATGTGCCAAATAATGGAGATTCAATGCTCCAAAACCAGCCCAAAAGTCAGAACTTTCCATCTTTCCGTCGCAGCATTCTGCCTCCGCGGCGCCGCGGCTCTGTGAATTAGAGCAGGTTTTGGAATATTGTCTAACTTCAATATCGCTGGATTTTGATTATTCAGCAGATAGGTAGAAGCAATTTTTATAGGCTCACCGACCCCGGAGGAGGCTGGTCGCGGGTCACCATGGCCATGATCGATGTTCACTTTCTAGGTTTAGGGTTTTTAAGAATGAACCTAGAGATCGTTCGTGACATCCCTTTATCCATTTGAGTCAATTTAACTAACCTTAATTAAGAGCCAAATTTAATTATATTAATTTAAATTTTTAAAATTAAAATTTATATATTCAAAAACTATACGAAAAATACTGTAAGTTGCAATTTTCCTCATATCATAGATACATCTTAAAATGTTGATCAAAGTTCATATATTTTGACTCTCAAATATAAAACATGACAAGTATTTTCAAACTGAGGGAGTAAATACTAATCTCTTTTCCTGAGGATGAATACAATAACAGGAGAATGTAAAATTGCGAACATTAATTTTTGTTTTGCAAACATTAAATTACAACCGCAACTAGTGAACAAACTTTAATTGTAAATAGTGGGACTTTTTTTTAGAACACACAAGATTTATATGGGGAGATATAAGAGAAAAATAAAGAGGGAAGAAAATACTTTGCTATCAGTATTGGAATAGATTGAAAAAAATGAGATGATAGAACATACATATTAATGCCCCTTATATAGGCTTACAAAATCATAGTAAATCTATTATGGTATGATACTAGTCAAATATACACCCCTAGCAACTATATTTAAACATTACTAGTCAAACATACACACCTCATACACACCTAGTCAAGCATACACACCCCATACACATTTAGCAACTTTCTTTGAACATGAATATAGACATATTCATGTATTCAATTTTGGCAATCAAGTTTAGACTTCCAACAACCTCCCTTAAACTTGGAACTGATAACTCCGAGAATCAGTTTCATTTTCTCAAATACATCGGTCTTCAGTGGCTTCGTAAAGATATCCGCAACTTGATCTTTAGATCTACAAAATTCAAAAATAATTTCTCCATCTTTTACTAGCTCTCGAATATAATGATATTTGATATCAATATGTTTACTCCTTTGTAACACCCTGTACTTTCGGGATATGGGTTATGCATCTATACATATGCAGATAAAGAGCTTAGTATATAAAAGGATGCGATCCCGAACTAATTTAGGACTTACCAAGTGGGACAATAATGATCTGCTAATTGATAAATTATAGTGTGGGACAACAATGATCGGATAATTGGTAATTTATGGTGGGGGACAAGTTTAAGTGGAGATATTTACGTGTAACATTTTAATGAATTACCTAAGTGACTAACTTAATAGAATCAATTAGATGTCATTAGGTAAAGTAGGGTGGCATTAAAATAAGTTTGGAGAAGACATGTGTTAGGGAGGAGCACTATCTCGTTTCTTAACATTTAATAGGATGAAGTCGTCTGCTGCCAAAATATAATCCTATACCAAGAACATTCAGCAAATGTCCCTTCTGTTCACGAAATTTAGAACCAAATTAGAAGAACTTTCCCATTAATTTATGTATAGCAACAAGATTGTAAGCAGCAACCGTTGTGCTCCTTTAAATTTGTCATAGTCTTGTGTTCTTAAAAGCTCGGGGAAATACAAATTTATTTTATTGTGGTTATTGAAGGATCGACACAGGTATGTTAAGGCAAATTATTTCTTCTTTTGGCACGTTCCATGTAACGAAACGTAAACATAATATTGTTCTATAAATTATTATACTCTTAGTACTTAAGGATGTTCTGTTATTTATTCCTATATTAAAAGCATGTCTAAATATGTTCCAAAATCCTTATTGAGGTATATGGGAAATATGTTAATATTTCCAATGTTAGCTGAAGGTACAAGGATATTATGACACTCAGATAAATTTAGGATGTTTTATTGTCATTCATGTATTTTATTCATGTATTACACTGGACCCACATGTGTTATATACACTACTATATGGTATGCATTATATATATGTAAGGGATGGGAAAAGGGATACAACGTTATATACGCACACCACATGCAGCTGGTACAGATACACACAAAAAACAATTATGCCCACAGAGGCCAATATGATATGATGCCCACAGAGGCTAAAGGGAGATGGCGTTATATACGCATATGTACATGACCGCATTGTGAATGATATTTAGGCATATTATGGCCCTCAGAGGCATTCACTACTGGTCGGCTGTCACTATCGGCTATTTTTATCGGTTGTTTCTGTTTCAGTTTATTTTGTATCTCTGTTATGCTATTTCTCATGCCTACATATTCGGTACATCAATCGTACCGACGTACCTTTTGTTGGGGGATGCTGTGTTTCATGCCCGCAGGTTCACGTAGGTAAGGCGACGATCCGCATTAGTAGGTTGCTGACTCAGCGGATAGTGGAGCACTCTCCTTGTTTCGGAGTGTCGATTTAATCTTGGTATGATATTTTTGCATGTATTTATGGGTATGGTGGGGCCCTGTCCTGACCTTTTGATATTGCGTACTCTTTAGAGGCTTGTAGACAAGGTCTTGTGTATAGCAGTCAAATGTGGCCTTGTCGGCCTTGGTATGTATATATATATGCATGGGTTGTATCCTTCTGTTGGTAAAATTTTACATAGCTTCTTTCCAGTATATCATCTCTATGTGTCAGAAGGGTACCTGGTGACAGGCCTTAGGGCCCATGACTAATTATAGGTAGATGTAAGCATATGATTAGTGGTACCCGGCAGGTGAGGTCCGGATGCCCGTCATGGTCCTCCGGTTTGGGTCGTGACATCCTTTCATGAAAGATCGAATTATTAGCTAGTGCGATTGCTGATTTATTATCACAAAAAATCTTAATCGGTCCTCCGTGCTCGTATTGTAACTCGTCGAGCATACGACATAACCATATATCTTGACATAATGTTGATGTTGTTGCCATATATTCTTCTTCCGTCGTGGACAATGCAACAATTTGTTGCTTCTTTGAAGAGCACGAGAATACTCCTTCTCCAGGATAAAACACATACCCAGAAGTGCTTTTCTAGTTTCAACATCACCAGCCCAATTACTATCTGTATATCCCACTAGATTAAAATCGTTAGAATAAGTGTAGAAAATACCACGATCTCGAGTACCGCTCACGTATAGTAAGATTTGCTTCCCTGCTTATAGATGTGATTGTCGAGGTGTCTCCATGAATTGAATTACTAACCCCACGCTATAAATTATATATGTTCTAGTGTTGAAGTCAAGTATCGCAAGCTTTCAACAATACTTTTAAAATAAGTGGGGTTCACTGATTCACCTCTTCCTTCTTTATTGTGTTTCAAACGTTCAGCTATTGGAGTCTGTATTGGTATAACAGAGTCCATTTGAAACTTCTTTAACATGTCATTGACATATTTCTTTTGCGAAATAATATTCCATCCTCATGTTGTTGCACTTTGATGCTTATGAAATAAGACATCAACCCCATGTCTGTCATTTCAATTTGGCAAGTCATTGCCTCCTTGAATTCAGTAAACATTGCATTGTTGTTTCTTGTAAATATCAAGCCATCGACATAAAGACATACAATCATTATATCACCATTAGTCTTTGACTTGATATAAAAGGTATGGCCGTGAGTGCATTTCTGAAATTCAGCCTTGACCATATAAGTGTCAATTCGTGTCTATAAAGCTCGTGGTGCTTATTTAAACCCGTACAACGCCTTTTTCAATCTGTACACTTAATTTTCATATCCATTTTTAACAAAATCAGGTGGTTGATCAACATACACCTCCTCCTCAAGTACGCCATTAAGAAACGCAAACTTGACATCCATTTGGTGAATCTTCCACCTGTTTTGAGCTGTGATATCTATTTTCATTCGGGTCGTATCCATCCGAGCTACTAGTGCAAATACTTCAAAATAGTCAACCCTTGGCTTTTAACTATAGCCTTTGACTACCATTCTTGCTTTGTAACTATCTACCTGACCATCGAGTTTGTACTTCGTCTTGTACACCCATTTTACATCGATTGACTTTTTACATAGCGGTAAAGAAGTAAGCTCTCAAGTATCATTTTTTCAATTGAATGAATCTCCGCATTCATCTCTTGGATCCGTCATTCATCATTTTCATCTTCTTCATATGCTATGGGGTCACAATCAGCGAATAGACAAAAAATTACTATAGTATCATTAGTAAATTCATCATTGTCTGATGTAACAACATAATCGTCTCAGACGTCCTACTGGTGTTGGTGATGAAGATGGTGATGATGATGTTGATTGATCTAATGGATCAATAGGTGTCGAATTATCACCTTGATCTCCAATTTTTGTGTCATCTTCGATAATTTTGCCTTTTGGTTTCTCTACTGAGTTATCCCATGTCCGCGATTCATCCTCGATTAATTGAACATCTCTACTCACAATCATCTCACATGTGGTTGGATTGTAAAGTTTATATCCCTTTGTAATATCACCATAGCCAAGAAAGACACACCTTTGACTTTTATAATCTAGTTTCTTTATTCGTTCATCCGGTATTTTGGGATATGCAATACACGCAAGTTTGATACATCTGATTTGTTACTGCTCCATGATTCATGTGGTGTTCCTTCCAAAACGCTCTTAGTTGAACATATGTTCATCAAATATATAGCACAAGCAACTTCTTCGACCCAAAAATATTTTGGCATATTTTTGGCTTTCAACATGCTACGAGCCATTTCAAAAATAGTTCTATTTTTTCTCTCTGCTATACCATTTTGCTGAGGTGTATAGCTTGCAGTTAACTGGCATTTAATTCCATGAGCTTTGCAATACTCATTGAATTCATTAGAGGTAAATTCTCCTCCTTTATCAGATATCAAAGTTTTTAATTTAAAGTCACTTTGTTTTTCAACAAATACTTTCAATTTTTAAAATTTTTCAAACGCCTCAGGTTTTTCCTTTAGAAAATAAACCCATTTTTTTCTTGAAAATCATCAACAAAGAGTAACATGTACCTCTTTTCACCAAAGAATTCGATTTCAACTGGTTCACAAATATCTGTATGAACTAGTTCCAACTGTTATTTGGCTCTCGGTATTTTTCCAATTAGAAAAGGATTTCGATGTTGTTTTCAAGAAGACACACTTTGCACGATCGATCTGGGGCATTTATAAGTGGTAACTGCGTTACCATCTTTTTATGCATCAACAACTTCAATCCTCGAAAGTTTAGATGGCCAAATCGAAGATGCCATAATCAGTCTATATTTTTGGCCATCACTTGAAAATTCATCAAGCTTTCCGGTTGAAGAATTAGTGAAAACATCTGATTCTTCGACATTTGACCTTGACAATGGTACAATTGGATTTTCTTTGGATAGTGCAAACACCATCTTTTGTGAATAATTTGTGTCATTTTTATGAAAGTTGTCAAATACTCAACAAATTCAAGAAAAGACCAGGCACAAAATAAACATCTGCAATAGTAACATTGATTCCGTCTTTAGACTGAATTTTAATGTTACCTCGTCCTATCACAAAAACTTTGGACTTGTTTCCAAAACTGATATCTCCACGTATTGATTCGTCAAGCTGAGAGAATAAATCCTTTCTCCCACTCATATGGTTGCTGCATCCAGTATCCAAATATCATATGTTCGTACATACGCCATCCGGTCTGGTGTTGTTACTTGCCAGAACCATGTTTCCTTCGTCATTAGTAAAAATTTCCCTCTCACTTGTCTCACCTGCTAGATGGCTCCGATATTCATATTTTTAATGTCCGAACCGTTTGCAACGATGACATTTGACATGCGACTTGTCACGTGTTTCTCTATTATTTCCATCGTTTCTAAAATAATTAACTTCATTGTTTGAAAATTAATATTTCTACATGTACCTGGACCACGTCTTCTGTCACATCTCCCACGTGCACCATGTCCCCCACGATTTGATTGAACAAATCTACTATGCAACGCCTGCTCCGTACTAGAGTCGCTGGAGTTTCAGTTAATCCTTTATTCGTGTGAACACAATTTACCCAATAACCGTTCAATAGTTATTTTTGAGGTATCTTGGCTCTCTTCAATTGCTGCTACAATATAGTCAAATTTTACGGCTAAAGACCGTAATATTTTTTGACTATTCTTTGATCTTCGAGTTTTTCACCATTTAACGCCATTTGGTTAACAACGGTTTGAATGTGATCAAAATATGTCGAGATAGATTCTGAGTCACTCATCGAGAAAGTTTCAAAATCTCGCCTCAATGTTTGTAGCCGTAGTCACTTTACCCGCTCATCACCTTTTGTAAGATTTTTGCAAAATATTCCATGCCTCGTGAGCCGTTTCCGCCATTGATATTTTTTCAAACACCGTCCCATTTATGGATTGAAAAAGTACATATAAGGTTTTTTTATCCTTCTTTCGAGTATCCACCAACAAATCTTTCTCCTCCTTTTTCATTGCGTCAAATTTTTTTGAGTGAGCTACTTCGGTGTAGCCCATCTCCATCAAATTCCATAAATTTTGGAACCGAAAAAATACTTTTACTTGGACAAACAAACTATTGTATTTTTTTCCCGAGAGCTTTGGAAGTTGTAAATTAATCGAACCATTTGCAGACATGATTAATTAAATTACAAGTTCGGATCGGTAGCTTCTGATACCACTTGTTAGAACACACAAGATTTATATGGGGAGTTATAAGAGAAAAATAAAGAGGGAAGAAAATACTTTGCTATCAGTATTGGAATAGATTGAAAAAAATGAGGTGATAAAACATACATATTAATGGCCCTTATATAGGCTTACAAAATTATACTAAATCTATTATGGTATAATACTAGTCAAACATACACACCTAGCAACTATATTTGAACATTACTAGTCAAACATACACACCTCATACACACCTAGTCAAGCAGTGGCATATGGATCGTTTGGGCTGAAGTTGGACGGATCAAGATGGGCTAAGATGGGCGGGTCAAGATGAGCTAAATGATGGGTCATAACCCAACCCACCCAACTTGACCCAAATTTTTACAATATTCTTAATTTCTAAATAAATCAAAATCCAATTTTTTTTTTTACTTTTCGATATTCAGAATAAAAAATTGAAAGGAATCAATTTCTTTTTAACTTCCACCAATTAAAACTAAGACGATATCTCATTCCCTTGAATTTTATTTTTTTTAGTTTTCGATATTGAGAATAAAAAATTGAAAGGAATCAATTTCTTTTTACCTTCTACCAATTACAACTAAAGCGATATCTCGTTCCCTTGAACCCTCAAAAAGCTTTAAACAAATAATATTTCACACTTACAAATAAGGTATGTTTCGATTATGGGTGGCCAGTGGGCCGGGCTCGGGACGGTCGGCCGGATTTGGTGGGATCGGCTCAGGGCGAGACGGGGGAAGGGGCGGGATCGGGTCGGGTTGGGTCAGGCGGGATCGGGATAGGTGGGATTTGCCGAAGTCCCGTCACGATCCCGATCCCGTCGGAATCGGGTCGGGTCAGGCGGGATCGGGTCTGGGCGGGATCGGGATCCGGGGCATTTTTTTTTTCTTTTCCACTTAATTTAAAAAATTACATATATATAAAAAACTCAATAATTAAACAAGATAGTGTAATAAAAACATCCCGAGGCTGTTTTTATGCCTCTTATATTATTTAATAGACATATAATTTTTTTTGTAATACAAATACAATTGTCAAAATTACAACTTTGTTATATAGTCAAGGATGTCATATTTCTGCATAAGTTTGCACACGAACCAAAGAGCAGATTCGATATCTACAATATTTTCAATAGTCATGGATGTCATAATTTATCTGCACAAGATTGCACACAAACCAAAGACAGATCCGATATCTTTTAAATACTACTCTTTTCGTTTATTTTTACTTATTCATAATCTACGTTATATTGTTTTTTGAAAAAATAATAAATGAAAGTCTATTTTTCATAATAGTTATATTAATTTATGTATAATTTCAATAAATTTGAGAAATAATTTGAGAAATGAATAATCAATGATAAAAATAAAATAAAATAACTTTTTCAAAATATATTAAAGAGAACAAGTAAAATTAAAAATTTGTTTTTAGCTTAATGAATAAGTAAAAATAAATGGAGAGAATATTTTTTATAGTTAAGGATATCATATGGATTTTTAAATCTATTCATTTAAAATAATTTTTACGTATACCATCACTTAAAGTATTTTTTGAACACACAAACAAGCCCTTTAATTTACGCGACCCAACAACTATGACCTCAAACTTTGCTAGTACACAAGTAGTCACTTAAACTTGTCAAAAGTCGAACATGCATACACAAACTTCTGACAGGTCACTAGCGTGAAGTGCAATTGCTCCCACGTGGATTAATGCCCAATCAGAGACTGTCAACTAATTTACACGTAGATTGGACATAAAAAAAAGAAGGTAAATTAAAGAAAAATACATAAACATGTCCTTTAACTTGGCGTGAGCTGGAAACTTTGACCTTAAACTTTGCTAGTGCACAAGTAGGCACTTAAACTTGCCAAAAGTCGAACAAGTATATACATGCGATATTGAGCATCAACTCTCCTGTTTTCGAGTGTATCTCACTCAGTTTGCCATGTAAGACGCGTGTGTATGCTTGTTCGACTTTTGGCAAGTTTAAGTGCCTACTTGTGCACTGATAAAATTTGAGGTCATAATTGCCAGCTCGCGCTAAGTTAAAGGGCATGTTTATGTGTTATTCACTGAAGAAGTTAAGCAACTTGGTATACTAACAAATTAAATTACTTCCTTCGTCCTGAAAAGATTGACACTTTTCACTTTTTGAGAATAAAATTTTCTAATTTTGACAGTGTGTTAGAACAAAAAATCTTTAAATATTTTAAAATAAAATTTACATATTTAGAAACTACGTAAAAGGTACTATAAGTTCCATAATTAATAATTTAAATAGGGATAAGACACTATTACCTTCCTGAATTATACCTAAAGTTGTTGCGACACACCTTATCTTTGCGGGGATCCTATTACCCCTCTAAACTTTTTTAAAGTAATTCTTTGCACCTTTATTATTGACATGGGGTACTGCATTTGACACACCTCCTTCAAGCGCGTGAGAACTTTAAAAAATGACTCTAACCTATACGAAATGGGCACGTGTGTCAGTTCCAACTTTCAAAGTTGATTTTCAAGTGTTCTTCATCACCATTTTATCATCCATTTTTAGGAGCTCCAAGTCTAATTTTTGGTGTCAAAATTCAACAAAAAACTCAGATAAATTCACACAAATCAAACTCAAATTTCAACTACAACTTCACAACATCATCACCATACTCCAGTAATCAATTTGGCCAACAACCACGAATTTTGACAAAACGCATTTTTTGTTCTTCAAGTTTTTTCAAGGTTCAACAATGGTGAATTCGAAATTCTTTTTTCATTTTTGAATCTCATCAACAACTAAGGGTTTATAAAGAATTTAGCACTTGAATCTCAACTTTAAAACTTCAACAACATTCGAATATACTTAACACCTCTAATAATTTTTCAAGTTCATATAAAAATAATTGTCCTTTTTATTTTTTAAATATGAAATAATATTTCCATTACATTTCGGGATTAAAAAGAAAAGAAAAAGAAATAAAATAAAAAGAAAGAAAATAAAACAAAATTTTAAAAAATAAAAAAAATACGAAAATACACGTGACAACACGTGTATTTTACTATTTGCCAATTGTTTGGTTCTCTATGCCACGTCTCATTCTCCCTCCAGTATTTCAGCAAGTTTTCACGTCCTTCTTCATTGAGAACTGCTTCGTACGGTACAATACCCTACAAAATAAAAACATCAAACTCGCTAACTTGATTAGTAGTGGTACCACTAAACATTCTATGTCTAAGGCTTTCAATACTAGTCGCAGAAACAACACGTCTTTTTTGAGGTTGTGTTGAAAAAGAAGAAGATGGTATGAAAGCCGGTTGGTTGCTAGCACATTCTTGTTGGTAATGCCTATACTTTTTTGCATTTATCTTGTGCTGGACAAAATAAAATGATGTGATAATAATAAAACATAATATTTATTTATTAATATTTCAGTTGAAGGTGCACTAGTGGGTGTGTTGTCATCTACATTAGTGGCTGTATCATCTAGATCATCATCTAAATTAAAGTTTTCTTGAGTTCCATAAAATAGCTCATCATCTAAATCTAATGGTATATTGGTATTGTAGGAA
Organism: Anisodus acutangulus; assembly: GCA_029783415.1. NCBI lineage: Eukaryota > Viridiplantae > Streptophyta > Magnoliopsida > Solanales > Solanaceae > Anisodus > Anisodus acutangulus. The sequence goes on along the minus strand of CM056498.1, from coordinate 8,400,628 downwards.
AATGTTCAGTATCACCAAAATCATCATGTATAGGAATATGATTCTGTCTAGAAATAGGATGACTAGAAGAAATACTTTTGCCCTTGTTGCCCCTACTAGAAGAAGCATGACCCCTACCTGTAAGCATACGTTTAAATTCTTCCATTATAAATTTATAATTATACTAATAAATAATTAAAGTAAATGAAATTAAGTGCGCTAAAATAAAATAAACAGAAAATAATAATTTAATGAAGGAACGAATGTACCAAACGCCGACGTGTAATTGAGAGGTTAAAAATTGAAACTTTGCTCGATGGAGGATCCTCAAGCTAGTTGCCAACTTCACTCCCAAATGAATAAATAAAATTGAATATTTAGTAGACAATGTAGACTTGTAGAGAGATAGATTGAGAGATTGTGGGAAGGTTTGTGAGAAAGATGAAGAGAAAATGAGGTATTTATAATTGAAAAATTGGATTAAAGTGTAAATATAATAACTTATGGGTTAAAGATAAATATTAAGGGGGTAAGGGGAGGCCAAAAATGGTCGTTGCACAACGACCAAAATGTAAAATGGTCGTTGGTGCAACGGTTAATTGTGCAAAAGGGGGGATTTCAAGCGGGATCGGGGCGGGACCGGGTGGGGACGAGACCATGTCCCGTCCCGGTTCAAGTCCTGATATAGCAATTTTTTGTTTTTTTTAAAAAAGGTCGGGTTTGGGGCGGGACCGGGGCGATGTTGGGGTGGGACGGGGCTACGACCGGACCGGACCGACCCGGCCCACTGGCCAGCCATAGTCTCGATAGACGATAATATTTGAAAATTATTATTGATCTTAAAAGTACCTCTCATAAAGTTAAAATCTAGGGGAAGGTACTGGCAATACTTCCTTTTCGAAAGTAAAATTTCAATTTTTCGTTCCAATGGTACTACTACTATATAAAACAAATTGAAAAGTAAAAATTTCCCTATAAAACTAGCAAACAAAGATTTAACTTTCACTAATTTATAATAACAGGTAAAATTACAATGATAACTGAAATATTTTAATATGATCTGTATATATATTACGTGTGCCAAGTATTTGCTGAAGATGCAAAAAAATTAAAAACTTACAAGTATTTACTGAAGAAGAAATGGAAGGTGAGTTACAGTGTTCTGGAGTGGCACAAAAATTCTGGGGTTTGCCGTTTACGTGAGAGGAATACAATAAACCAAGGATAAACAATAGAATAGCAGATGAGTTAGTTTGGGTTAAAGTAATGGGCTGGTTTGGGCTGCTCAGGAATGGGTTAAGTTGAGCTAGCCCAAACTTAGCCCATCTAATTGCATGTCAATGCTCAAATCCATTCAAATTTGAGCGGATTAGGCGGGTCAATTGGGATTGTTGCAAATTTATCAGCCCTACATATCTCATACACACCTAACAACTTTCTTTGAACATGAATAGACATATTCATGTATTCAATTTTGACAACCAAGTTTAAACTTTTAACACTTTTTCCCCCTAAAATTAATTTTATAATTGCTTTTCCTTTATTGTTTAAAGTTGCCTCAAAAAGTGAATTTAAAATAAACCCTTGGTATCATGCAATATTGCAATTACATGAAACCTCGACGAATACAAACCACTAAAAAGAGATCAATTATGAATTTGTAAATCTTTCTTGTCACTCAAAATAAAAGTGTTAGACCGATCTCCACTAGAACACAAACTCAAAGATACTTGTCCTTTTTATATGGATAGTGGTTAAAGAAGAAGCATATCAATCAATTTTGTTTTTTGGTAGGATAAAACAAGTTTGAAGTAGGGGTGGCCAGTGGGACCGGATGGGGCGGCCCGTCCCGTCCTGTCCCACATCCCGCTATCAGAGGGGATGGAATTTGGGGTGACGGGACGGGACGGGTCGGTTCGGGTCTGGAAGAGGGATTTGGTGGGACTTTTTTTATTTATATTTAAACACTTAAATAATTGAACAAGATAGTGAAATAAAAACATCTCAAGACTATTTTTTTTCCTTTATATTATTTAATAGAAATATAATTTTTTTTGTAATACAATTTCAAAATTGCAACTTTGTTTCGTAGTTCAAAAGTTGCAAATCACACAGTAAAATTGCCATTAAAAAATTACATATTCAACCATACTTTTTCTAATTTCCTCACAATCTCTTGAGGATCTTCTGTTGGAATTGGAAGTTGTTGGTCAAATTGTTCGACGTCGCTTCCTGCTCCCTCGGATAAGATTTCGTTGTAGTTGTAGTCGTCTTCTTCGTTGATCTCTGGTTGACCACACCTTTTACTCTCCGCTCTAATTCAATCTCTGAATAAAACTGCAATCTCCAAGCTGGCTCCCGCCGGTGAGTGTCTGTGCTCTCATATTTGAAACCTTCCAACAGAAAAAGTGCTTTCAGAAGCTGTTGATGATGCTTGAATATTCAACACATCTCGGGTCATCGTTGATAGTGTCGGAAATGTCTTCTCATTCTCCCTCCAGTATTTCAGCAAGTCTTCACGTCCATCTTCATTGGCAATTGATTTGTACGATACAACACCCTGCAAAACATAAACATCAAACTCGCTAATTTGTGAAGAACTTGAACCACTATACATTCTATTTCTAAGGCTTTGAATACTTGAAGAAAAAAATGCATGTTTTTTGTAAGGTTATAGTGAAGTAGAAGAAGATGGTACAAAAGCCGACTGATTATTTTCACTTTGATCTTGGTAATATATATATATATATATATATATATATATATTTGCATTCAGTGTGTATGCTAGACATAACTTCTTCTTTAGTTGGTTCGTAAGTTGAGTCTGTTGGACTTGGAGTTGGAAGTATTTCTAAGCTTTCATAAATCGTTTCAACAAGTGTTTTACAACCATCTACTTTAATAGTAGGATTTAATACATCATCAATAAAATAAATAGTGGAAATAATAATTTTTTTTTTTTTTAATTTTAAAAATATTTTTTTAATAGATGGAGTGTAAGTTGGTTTTTGCATATATTCATTAAGTAATAAAAATATTAGAGCTATATAAAATAATATAGATGAAATAATAGGATAATAAATACCAAAAAATTCCTTAGTAGCTAGAAAAAAATTCTCTAAGAATACATTAAGTTCCAAAATATTTTACCAATCATCATCTACAAGCATATCCCTTGGATTTTGATTATTGGCGTTAAATAATAAAGTTATAGGTAGTTTCAACTTCTTCTGGAATTTTGCTATAAGATAATTCACAATCATGACATATTTTTTATACTCTTTGCGTCTTTGTATTTTATTGCCTTTAAAAATAATATTGATAGAAAATTGTACTTTATCAAGGATGTCTTTAAAAAGTTTTAGGTCATCCTTTACAACTAAGTTATAAATATGACATGCACATCTAACATGAAAAAATTGAAAAAAGATGGAGTCAATCGGGTTTAAAAAAAAGTTTACAGCAGAATCATTAGAAGAAACATTATCTAATGTAATAGTCATAATTTTATCAGTAATTCCATAATATTCACTAGTTTCATGAATATTTCTTAAAATAAAAGCTCCAGTGTGCCTATCATCAATATATCTATATGCTAATATATGTTTTTGCATAGACCAATTCTGATATATCCAATGACATGTAACAGTTAAATAATCATTACCATTAGTACTATGGTCTATGTCAAAAGTTATAGCCACTTTGCCATTAAAATGATACAATGCATAACGTAAATATTGTTGATATTCATGCGTAAATTTAAAAACATCTCTTCTAACAATTGATTTAGGAAAACCGTTAAAAGCAGATTATATGTGTTCTCGAATGTAATGAATAAAATCATGAGAGGAAGGAAATTTAAAGGAAAACCCTTCACAGAAACTAAATTTGCTAAATTTTCCCAATCTTTGTGTTTACCATATTTCAGACCTATAACTCCCCCCCTGTCATCGGGTTAATTCGACCTTGTACTTGGTCGGGGAAACTATGTGAATCTTGTCCCGACTCAGAAGGCATTTGCACACCCGATTTTCAGTCAGGTATTGGTTATACCTTGCTTTGTGAGAGTTTTCTACATGTCTCATTAAACCTCCCGTCCCACCTTGACCTTTTCCAGTTTTGAATTTATAAACTTCACGACAAATTTTACAAATAGCTAGTTGATTAGGAATGTCCCTATCAAAAAAATCTCATGCAGGTGATTTTAATTTTCGTGGTTTTTGTCCTCGACTCATACTAGGGGGATAAGAGGCATTCCAGTTTTAGTTTCAGCCTGAGACTCAGTCTGAACCTGAGATACAGGTGCACTAGTGGGTGTGTTATCTAAATTATCTTCTAATTCATTTTCTAAATTAATGTTTGGTTCAGATGCAGAATATACCTCATGATCTAATGATATATTAATATTAACATTAAAAAAATCAGTTTCATCTACATGAGTGAAATCATCGTAATTAGGATTACTAGAAGATGCACCCTTACCCCGGTTACCCCTAGTATCTCTACTAGAAAAACGTCCACTTCGTTCCATTATAATTATGTAAATAAATAATTACAGTTAATGAAATTAAGTACGATAATTAAAATTAAGTGACAATAATAATTTAAAGAAGGAACGAAAGTAATCGATGTTGAAAATTGAAATTTTGCTCGATGATCCTCAAGCTAGTTGCCAACTTCACTCCCAATTTTTGAACTTTGCTAGAAATTATCAAATAAAATACAATATTTATTGTGTAATTTAGACTTGTAGAGAGAGAGAGAGAGAGAGAGAGATTAGAGAGATGATAGGAAGATTTGTGAGAAAAATGCAGAGGAAAATGAGGTATTTATAGTTGAGAAATAGAGTTAAAATGTGAATATACTAACTTAGGGGTTAAAAATAAATATTAAGGGGGTAGGGGGTTTATGGGGGGGGTGGGTGTGGGGGGGGGGCAAAATGGCCGTTACTAGCCGTTGCCAACGGCTAAAATCAAAATTGGTCATTTGTGCAACGGTTAGTTTCTGCAAAGGGGGGGGGGGGTCGGGATGGGTCGAGATCGGGACGGGCGGGATGAGCCCTTGTCCCATCCCGAGTTTGAACCCCGATACCGACATTTTTCATCCCATTTTTAAGGGGGGTCGGGGCAGGTAGCGGGACGGGGCGGGGCGGGATCGGGCCGACCCGACCCACTGGACATCCCTAGTTTGAAGTAACAATGGAACAATTTTTTTAAGAGAATAAAATTCTATCCCAAACTTTGAAATAATAGTTGAAGATTATTTTAAATAATAATTAGCCTCTAATTTCAACTTCAAAGTCAAAAAAAATAGAAAAGAATTTGAAGTTTGAAAAACTAGTTTTGTGTTATAAAATAATAAAATTAGAAGAAGAATATTGTGGAGAAAGAGAGAAGAGATGATAGTGGAAAAGTAGCTTGGTCTCAAAGTCATAAATTCTAACTTTTCTCCTAAATACAGAAATCCACAATAATAAATAAATAATATTTATAAAAACTCTAACTTTTCTCCTAAAGATAGATATCTACAATAATAAATAAATAATATTTATAACAGAGATTTTCAAGTTTTCTATCGTAAAACTTTAACTTACGTTTTTCATGTCTAAACGCAACTTCAACTTTCAAATAATCTTTTTCAGCTTCAATTTAAAAAAAAATCTTTTTCAAACCTCACCCAAATCACGTCCAAAAACCTATTTTTCTTGACATAAAAGCTGTTATAGGCATTTAGTAGCACATTTTATCGGGAATTAACACTACAACAGCCAACAAATCTCATCATAAAAAATAATTCTAATTTCATAAAAAAATTATGTAGTTCATTTATCTATACAATATACGCTTGAAAACATATATAAAATAATTTCAAAATTAAAACTGAAAATATCAAATAAAAATACTTTATTATATATTCAACGCTCAATTAAAATAATTCGTGATTTAAGTGTGTAAATAAATTTATTGATAAGTCTGGCGGCACGTATGTTTTTGGACAAGAAAAAAAAAGTGAAAAAACATATTTTTCACAATCCCAATACACAACATTAGCCATGAAACAACATCCCAAACTTCGTAAAATATAAAAATCGAAAATCAAGAAACCAAAAGTGTCTCTGTAAGCGAGAATTCAGAGGGAAAAAATACAAGCTTTTAGCTCTTTGGATTGCAATTAACAGAGTGTGAGCTTTTTCTTGAGTTTTTCTCATGGCTATGTCTACCACCTTAAGCCAACTCATTTCTTCTTCTCATTGTATCTGTTTGTTGAAACCATTAAACCAACAAAGTCCAATGCTAATAACATTTCATTTTTTTGTTATAAAATGTTGCTCATCTCACATGGGACAATCTGCAAATGGCAGGTACATCGACGACTTGCTCAGTGGTAACTACCCTTTTCAGTTTTTGTGAATTTGGTTGAGTCTTTTGTTGATGTTGGATTTGATGTTGTGACATTTGACCCAACATATCTCCTGAAGTACCGATTTGAATGTATAATAATGTTGGGACAAATGTTGCACAACATTCGGACTAACTTTTTCAGAACAGATTTTGCCTTACTTCACGGAATAATTACTATGTGGTAAATATGACTTGGCAAGGTAAAAAAGGAGTTGGTAAACACGTGTGAAGAATGAGTCAAGGCTGCTGCTCTTCGTGAGGAACAAGTCAAAGTTGTTAGAGAATTTTTCTCCTTGATCGTCTCCAACAAACCCTACCAGCTACCCACTTTTCCCTCAACCTCCACAACCAATCGATGAGCTTTTCAAAGAAGACTCTCTACTATAAATAGAGAGGTCACAACAGTGAATCGATATCCAGAATTAGATTGCAAAAATATCAAGAGAACTCTCGGAATTTCATCTCAGAAATCTAGATCACAAGTGTTGCATGAGTGTGTCGACAACATTCTGTCCAACATTACAATTGTTGTTTAGATTCTAGATTAGTTTTTTATGGAGTGATTGTAATGAGAGGTTGTCTATGTCTAATTAGTTAGATTTTTCAGGCAGAAGTCATCTGCGACTTTAACTTTTAATTCCTTTCAATTTTATATTGTAAATCTGTAAAGAAAGGAATTTGTATTTTTGTATATAATATATATACAATACATCTGGTCATTGACCATCATAAGTTATATACTATATATAACTTATGAAATTTTTAAACCATTGTATTCTTTAAATTCCGTTGCATTTACTCTTTAAAGTTACTGTTTTACTAAGTGTTGTTACTGGTGTCGGACGACATAATTGACGACATTCTAAAACAGAATTGACATTCGATTTATTCCATCTCTTGTTTTTATTTCCCATAGCATTTGACACCCTACAAGTGGCATCAGAGCCGACACTTAACACAATAAGTGCTTGGTCCTGTTGTCATAAGCTATGGATCTGACAAATCCGACTATTGGTAGACTTTCTAATTTAGATGGATCAAATTATGCCTATTGGAAGATTCGCCTACGTTCGTATACCAAATCAATTGATATTCGTGCATGAAGATATATAACCAATGAGTATGTTGCTCCAATGTTGCCACCGAATGAGGAAGGTGCATTATTTCTAAACCCGAATCCGAATGGACTACAGAACAAACCAATAATGCTAGCTTTAACGAAAAGGCCTTAAATGCATTTTTTGATGGGTTAATCTTTACATGCTCAAACTCATTCAAAAATGCCCCACGGCTAAGGACGCATGGAATACTTTACAAATTAATTGTGAAGGTAGCTCAAGTGTTCGTCGAACAAAGCTATGCATGCTCATGAGTAAATATGAATGTTTAATGATGGAAGAAACGAATGATATTAAATCTTATTTTGAAAAGTTGATTGACATCTCAAATGAATGTCAAGTGCTTGGTGAACCATTAACCAACACTCAAGTTGTTGAAAAAAGGCTCTCCGTTCTCTTCCTGAAAAGTTTAATTTAAAGATTTGTGCTATTGAAAAAGCTCACAATCTTGCCACAATGGACCTTCCTACATTGATGAGCATACTCAAAACTTATGAGTTTAACATTGAGAATCAAAAGGAATTGTATAAAAGTAAGAATGTGGCACTTCAAGTTCAATCCTCGGAGAGTCAAATCGAAGGAGAGGATGAGAATCTTGAAGAAATTGGTGAAGGTGCAAATGTTGCCTTACTCATTCGAAAATACAATTCGATGGTGAGAAAGTTCAACAATGAGAGAAATCAATCTAAATCTAAAGAGCACCAAAACCAATCCTTCAATCAAAATCCCACTAGATTCCCTCCAAATATACAAAAAGGAAATCAACTAAGAAGAACCATCTCAGATCGTACCAAATTTGATCCCAAACAACTTGAGTCTGTGCAATGTCATGCATGCTCAGGTTGGGGTCATTATGCTAACGAATGTGCAAACACTCTTAGAAAATTTAGTAAGAACCTATGGGTTTCTCTTAGTGATGATGAAGAAGAAAAGGAAGGAGATCGTGAAATGGAAACACAAGCAATGATGGCCACTGTTTTCGCACAGTCTCTATCGGATAATAAAGATATCGTATATAATGTTGTATCAGATGTTACAACATTTTCTCCAATATCAGCAATGACATCAACATCCTCAGCGACATCCAAAATGTATGAATTCTTTAACTATTCTGATGTTAATTGCTTTAGTGGTTCTGTTTCTGTTAGTGAGGCTGATTGTATGGATCAAGTTGAATGCAAATATGATATGATTAATGAATTAAAAAGTATTTGTAAAGCCTTAATCATAGAATTTAAGAAACTTGACAAAAAGGTGAAATCGTTAACTCATGAGAATTTAAAATTAACAGGCACGATACCTGACTTAAGGTTGCACTTACCAAAAAAGATATTGAATTTGGTAAGATTCGTGCAAAATTAGATTTAGCCGAAGCAACCTTCCGCAAGGTCAACACAGGGACTTCAAAATTGAATGAGATACTCAACTTTAGTAACCCTTCACATGCAGGTATTGGGTACGAAAACTCTCTTAAAACTATATGCTCTAATCTCTTTGATAAGAATGAGAAGATACGCTTTGTAAAACAAAAATGTATATATAATAGGTTCTCATATATGTCAAAGAATATGAAGTTTGTATGTCATCACTGCAACTCTCCTGGACACTTAAAACCATACGGTTTCAAACTTCAAAATTATGTGAGCAAAATGTTGCCTAAATTGTTGTCCAACATTCCGGATAAACATTGAAGCAACATTTCTGAGCCAAAAGGTAAAAAATATTTTAAGAGAGTTTGGGTTTCTAAAATAGACTTAACTTGTAATGTCTGTATAACTGCATTAAGAACTAACATTTCAGATTCTTAGTACTTTGATAGTGGATGTTCTCGCCACATGACAGGCACAAAAGGTTTTATGAAAAACTATGAGTCATTCAATGGAGGAAACATGACTTATGGAGGTGGCAGTAAAAGCAAAAAAATTGGAAAAGGGATCTTGGATGTTCCTGGATTTTCAGCCTTAAGAAATGTCTTACACGTTGAGGGCTTAATGGCTAAATTGATTAGTATTAGTCAACTGTGTGATGACAATCATGAGGTAAAGTTTAATAAGAATGCTTGTAATATTACGAATGAAGCCAATATATGTGTCATGACATGTACACGAACATGTGATAATTGATATCTTATTGTAAGACAAGAAACTTGTAATAATGCTAAGATCTATGACAACAACACTATGGCATCAAAAGTTGGGGCATGTCAACTACCACAATTTAGAGAAATTGGTCTTATATGAAGCGGTTAAAGGCTTACCCAAACTTAGCCATAAAGGTAAAATTGTATGTGAAGATTTTCTGAAAGGTAAGAAAACTCGTGTTTCTCATAATGTTGTCCAACACGATGGACAACATTCAAGAAATACAGCTGAAAATAACACTATAGTTTCAGTGGAAAATGCGCAGATTGTTGAAGAATCAGATGTTGCCCCGAATGTTGCCACACCCGAGGCAACATCTGAACATGTAATAGAGACTACAGATGCCATGGATGAGGAGTCACATGCTGAATTATCATATCAAGTTCGAAGGGACCCCTCATCAAGGATTAAGGAGAATCATCCCACAGGCCAAGTGATAGGGGGAGTTTTTGAAGGAATTATAACAAGAGGCAAAGAACCACTCAACTATAGAGAAATGGTAAGGTATGTTTGTATGTCAACCATACACCAAGAGGTTAGTATTTCTTGTATTATACATACATTAGAACCAAAGAATATTGTAGAAGCACTTAAAGAGAATTTATGGATACAAGCAATGCAAGAAGAGCTTGAACAATTTTCTCGAAATGAAGTGTGGGACTTAGTTCCACGTCCAAATTATACAAATGTAATTGGAACTAAGTGAATTTTTTAAAAATAAATCAGACAAATCGGGAACAGTTGTTAGAAACAAAGCTCGTCTAGTTGCACAAGGCTATACTCAGGTTGAAGGAATTGATTATGACGAAACCTTCGCACCTGTGGCTAGAATTTAGTCAATTAGACTTTTACTTGTTATTGCTTGTTGTCTGAAAATTACTTTACACCAAATGGATGTAAACGGTGCATTCTTAAATGGTTATCTAGATAAGGAAGTTTATGTTGAACAACCAAAAGGATTTGAAGATTCCTACCAACCACACTACATGTACAAGCTCAAAAAGGCTTTATATGGGTTGAAATAAGCACCTCGTGCATGGTATGGTCGTCTAACTAACTTCCTTCTTGAATTTGGTTTTAACCGCGGTGAATCTGATCGTACCTTATTTATTAAACGTCACGGTGTAGATATTATTATTGTTCAAATCTATGTAGATGACATAGTCTTTTGTTCGACCTCACAGTCTTATCTAAAGTCATTTGTTGAATCTATGTCATCGACATTTGAAATGAGCATGATTGGGGAACTAAATTTTTTCTTAGGCTTGCAGATAAAGCAAAGTGATGATGGAATTTTCATCTCAGAGAGTAAATATGCCAAGAATCTAGTTAAGAGATTTGGTTTAGAGAATGCTAAACAAATGAAGACGCCAATAGGTTCATCGCAGAAGGTATGTAAGGATAATGTTGGTGAAAATGTCGACCCAACATTATATCAATTTATGATAGGTAGCCTTCTTTATCTTACTGCTACTCTCCCAAATATTATGTTTAGTGTTTGTGTTTGTGCATGTTTTCAAGCATGTCCCAAAATATCCCACTTAAATGCCATGAAACGTATTATTCGATATGTTGCTGGCACATGTGAGTTGAGAATTTGGTATTCCAAAGACACTAATCCTAACTTAATAGGATTTAGTGACTCGGATTGGGCTAGAGATGTGGATAGTAGAAAAAGTACAAGTAGAGGATATTTTTATCTTTTTAATAATCTTGTTTCATGGTATAGTCGTAAACAAAACTGTGTCTCACTTTCAACTGCTGAATCTGAATATGTAGGAGCTGGAAGTTGTTTCTCTCAATTAATATGGCTACGACACATGTTAGACGACTATGGATTTACTAGCAACATTTTGATTTTGTACTGTGATAATTTGAGTGCTATAAATATTTCCAAAAATCTGGTTTAGCACTCACGTACAAAACATATTGATATTAGACATCACTTTTAAGAGGTTAAGTTGAAAAATAGCTAGTACAAATTGAACATGTTGACACTTTTCATCAACTAGCTGATATTTTTACAAAAGCTTTGGACCATGAGAGATTTTCTAGTTTAAATATATCTCTTGGTCTTTGTAATCTCTAGAAACGCATTTTTGGTGAATGTCGGCTGAAACGTTATCTAATATTTCGGGTGACATTTACCTATAGAATATCCCTGACTAATTATTGTTGTTGTATGGTGCATAACTTTTGGTCACACAAGCATGGTCATTCAATAAAAATGTGATTCCAACATGATACCGTTCTTTATGATGATCTATAAGTATATATATATATATATATATATATATATATATCATAAAAAGAGAGTATCGAAATAAGGCAAAACCTTTACAAAAATTTGGCAACTGTACAAAATGGGCAAAGCCCTTGAAAAGATATCATTCCTATTCTATAGGAGTATCGAGTGCTTCAAAAGGATTTTGAGGATACTAAATAAGTATTCTTATTTTTTACATGAAAAATTCTTTTGTATGTGTTATATGATTAGATCAAGGACACGATGGGAAAATGTTACATTGGTCCAGTGGTAAAACTTATAAAATACATATAAAATGTGTCTTGATTTGTTGCCAAAATGAAAAGTTCTTGCGGGATCAAAATACTTGTGTTGTCCAAAATGTTGCCAACATTGTTGTTGACATTTTCAGAATGTTATATGTGCTGGGATGTTTTACTTATCTGATCAATGAAATATCAGATCCTACTCCCTATTATCTTCCTTGTTTAAAGGAATTTCAAAAACATAAAATGATAAGATTTAGATTTTATTCCTACTGTGATGTTTATTTGTTTTATCCCAATATTTTAGGTGTAAACACCTAAAACTAAGGGATTCTTGTTGCTAAGAAAGTTTGCCATGCATATATAAATATTCTTCTCATTTGCTATTGTTTTTATCATTTCCTATTTCTCCCTGAAAAACTGGAAAAAAGAAGAAAATCACACCTCGGGTATATCTTCCTATCTACCCAATGGACACACCAAATCAAACTCCAATCACTTTCACAAACCCTAATTCCTCAAAACCCTCTCCTCAATTCTCACCGATGAAAACTTCTCCAATGTCAGAACAAATGTCAACCAACATTCCATTTAACACTCCCATGAGCATTATCCCTCTGTCAAATACACCTCAGCAACTAGGCCAGTATTCTTCCTCAAAACCCCAAGAGGATCTGTCTATGACATTAATGTTTAAAGGTTTTGATGAACCTTTTGTCACGACCCAAACCGGAGGATCATGATGGACACCCGGACCTTACTTGCCGAGTACCACTAATCATATAATTAACATCTAACCATACTCAATCATGGACACGAGGACCGTCACCAAATATCCCGCTGACACATAGAAACAATAAACTGGAAAGGTACTGTGTAAATTCTTGCAAAGGAAGAAACCAACCTATGAATATATACATACTAAGGTCGACAAGGCCATACATGACTACTGTACACACGACAACTGTCTACAACCCTCTAAAGAGTACGTGATGTCACAATGTCGGGACAGGGCCCCGCCATACCCCTATGCATATAAAAAAATACCGTACCACGACTAGACTGCAACTCTGGAACAAATAGAGTGCTCCAATATCAGCTGAGTCAGCAACCTACTAGTGCAGACCATCTCCCTGTCTACTTGAGCCTGCAGGCATAAAACGCAGCGTCCCTAGACAAAAGGGACGACAACACGACTGATGTACTGAGTATGTTAGGCATGAAAATAGCATAATAGAGACCTGAAAATAACATGAGACAAGAAACAACCAACCAGTAAAGAATGCCTCTAAGGGCCATAATATGCCTAAGTATTATGTCTGTACAGAATGCCTCTGAGGGCCATAATATGCATAAGTATCATGTCTGTGTAAAATGCCTCTGAGGGCCATAATATGCATAAGTATCATGTCTGTGTAAAATGCCTCTGAGGGCCATAATATTTAATATGCCTAAATGCCATGCACAATGCGGTCATGCACATATGCGTATATAACGACGTCTCCTATCATATCATTTTGGCCTCTGGGGGCATAATCATCATCATGTATATCTGTACCAGCTGCAGGTGGTGTGCGTATATAACGTCGTATCCCTTTTTCCATTCCCCATACATATATAATGCATATATATTGTAGAGTATATAACTCCTTTGAGGTCAAGGTATGTCCATGAATGTAATGCATGAATTATATGATAATATGATACTATAAGTTTGTCGGAGTAATGTAATGTTGCTCCACCTCCGATTAACATTATGAATACTAACATCTTTCCCATATACCTCAATAGGAATTTAGGAACGTATTTAGACATGCTTTGACAATAGGAATGAATAACATGAACATCCTTAACTACTAAGAGTAGAATCATTTATGGGACAACATTACGTTTATGTTTCGTAACTTAGAACATGCCAAAAGAAAGAAATAATTTGTCTTAACATACCTTAGCCATTTTGTGTCCATAATACAACTAAAGTAGCCCGTAATGCACCCCGATCTTATTTTTCTAGAACCCTCTTCTTCCACCTTAGTCCACTTCGGAGAAAATCCAAACTCCACAATGCCATAAATCGAAACAACGAGGTCGAAGCGGTGCGTAAAACCCATGTGTTGTTCTTGAGAAATATTATACGTCGATTTCTTACAAAAAAGAAAACAAAACGTTGTTGCTCAATATGAGAAAATGTTGTTGCTCGAGTATGAAGAAAAATGTTGTTGTTTTCTTCTTTAAGAGTAACCATTTAATGTTAATGTTGCCATATAATTTCCCAAGAGATTATTCTAACGGAAAGTGGGATATTTAAGTACACAAATCATTATGTACACAAATCATTATGTCCTTTGGGGTCCAACCACCGTCAATTTCATAAATACAGCTTTATCTCAAAGGATGACACCTACTATATACCTACATTAGTCACCAATGATTCTTTTCCAAGGGTACACGTGGGTGTTTTCCACCAACACATAACCAATCACTTAATCCTTAATTACTTAATTAGTCTTCCACTAAAATCCAATAATTAATTTCTTGATCTCAATTTACATAAACACGAATCACTTTTAACACACTTTCTATACTCAATGTCATAATCGTGCGATATATCACTAGTTCATAATCTCTTTTGGGACATACAACTATTATTATTAATCCATATCGTCACACTTATTAAGTCCTAAATTATTTTGGGACCGCATCCTTTTATATATTAAGCTTATTTATTTGCATACGTGAATATGACCAAATATTCTCCAACGCTCGGGTCTATTTACATACGTCTAGCGATTCAAACCATGGCCTGAAAGTACGGGATGTTACATTCTTCCCCCCTTAAAAACATTCGTCCTCGAATGCTGGGGTGACATATCTAATTCCCGTCACGTAGTCAGAAAACACATCCACCGTTTCACATGCCATATAATATAACATTTATCCTTATGTCGGACCTCACATGGTAATCAAGCATTAATGATATAGTCATACTTCATCTCTTCTTCTACTTCCCATGTCATCTTATCTACATTCTTATTTCACCACATAACATTCACGGAGGCTACTTCTTTAGTCCTCAACTTGCGGACTTGTCGATCTAAGATAGCAATATGAACCTCTTTATATGATAGGTCCTCCGTAACCTTCACATCGTCAATTGTTACAATCCGAAACGGATCCCCAGCACATGTTCTTTACATATAAACATGGAAAATCAGATGAACAAACTCTAACTCAGGAGATAGGTCCAATTCGTAAGCCACTTGGCCTATTCGTCGAATTATGTGATACGGCCTAATGTACCTTGGACTGAGATGTCCTCTTATCCCAAACCTCATTACACCCTTCATATGAGGAATCTTCAAAAAGACCCAATCATCCACTTGGAACTCTAAGTCCCACCACTGCACATCTGAATACGATCTCTGATGATTCTGAGCGATTAACAGACGTTCTTGGATAAGTTTCACCTTTTCTATGACTTGGTACACTATGTCAGGCTGAAATAATTATGATTCACCTACTTCAAACCATCCGATAGGAGATCTACATCTCTGTCCATACAAAGCTTCATATAGAGCCATTTTGATACTAGCATGATAATTGCTATTGTACGCAAATTCAATATGGGATAGATGATCATCCCAACTTCCCTTGAAGTCCAATACACGAGCTCGTAGCATGTCTTCAGGCATTTTAATCGTACGCTCGGCCTGCCATATGTTTGAGGGTGGAAAGTTGTGCTAAGATTAACTTGAGTGACAAAACCTTTTTGAAATTATCTCCAGAAATTTGCTGTAAAATGCTCATCTTAGTCAGATATAATCAAAATAGGTATACCCTGAAGGCGAACAATCTCCTTAACGTATAACTTTGTGTAGTCCTTGACTGTGTAGGTAGTTTTCACCGCTAGAAAATGAGTTGATTCAGTCAGACTATCACCAATCACCGAAATAGAATCAAACTGATGATAAGAGTGAGGTAAACCCATAATGAAATTCATATTAATCCATTCCCATTTCTACATCGGGACCTCAATGTTCTGAGTCACGCCGTTGGGATTTTGGTGCTCTGCTTTTACTTACTAAAATTAAGGCACTAAGCTACAAATTTCGCAATGTTCCTCTTCATGTTGTCCCACCAATACATATCTTTGAGATCATGATACATCTTAGTAGATCCAGGGTGAATGCAATATCGTGATCAATGGACCTTCGTCATAATCTTGTCTCATAATCCTGCTTCATTGGAGATACCCAAATGGACCTTCCACCTGAGGATTCGTCTCCCATTATACTCGAAGGTTGCGGTTCTCTTTTGTTAGATATCCTTCCCGATCTTCTCTAAAAATGAGATCTTCCTTATGGCGTTCATTTTCTTCCAGTGTAAGGGATGACCCTATTGTATTCTTAGTCATACGACTATCGCTATTTGAATCCTCCAATCGGACTCCCACTTAACTAACTGATACATTCCCTCAGGTCAATTTCTCTCCTTATTCCTCACATTAGTCAAGTCACTTGTGGGTGAATAATTCTATTATCAACTTAGCTTTGTTTACTAACCGGTGTGCTAAAAACTCTTATATTTGTGACAGACATTTCTTGATGAGTTGAACATCAAATAAATTACCTATATTCCCTATCATCCCAATGCAAATGGACAAGCAAAGTCAACAAATAAGACCATAATCCAGAATTTTAAAAATAAATTAGAGGTTGCAAAAGGAAACTGGCCATCCAAACTACCGGAGATTTTATGAGCATATTGAACCCCAGAAAAAATAAGTACTAGAGAAACTCATTTTCCCTAGTCTATGGTGCAGAAGACTTGATCCCCGTGGAAATTGAAACTCCCAGCCCGAGGTACCTCCGGGATGAGGAGGATTCAAATACAAAATCAATGTTCTTACACCTTTATTTGCTTGAGGAACGTCGAGATTTGACATATGTCCGGATGATGGCCCAAAAGTAGAGAATTGAGCATTACTACAACCGACGCACAAATCTCAGACACTTCAAACTCTGGGACTTAGTGCTCCGGAGAGTCAACCAAAGTACCCTGGAACATAATACTGGAAAGCTAGGAGCAGATTGTGAAGGACCATATACTGTAACTAGCATTGACGGTAAATGATCTTATCAAGTAGAAAACTAATAAGGGAATATACTTTCTAGAAATTAGAATATTAGTCACTTGAATAAGTATTATGTGTAGTAGGTCAAAGCATGCGTTGCACTCTTTTTCCCTTCGACTGTTTTTTATCCCAATTGGGTTTTTTCCGGCAAGGTTTTTAATGAGCTGGCACCATGATAGAAGCATGTTATTGATCTTACTACCAAAGAAGCCTATCCAATATCCAACTCTGTATAGTATAAAGTCTTGAATAATGGGGGCCACATACACCCAAAATGGAGTGAAAATACACCCAGAATGGAGTGAAAATTTAAAATTTTAAATGTTGTTAAGGAAAGCATCGATACTGGGACTACCCGAATATCTGCATATATGTAACCGGGCGGACCACACTAGATGACAGTCAATTTATTATTACAATTGTCTTTACATTTGTAATTCAAAGGAATCAATGAAAATTTCCTTTTATGATTAACAAATCCTTGCCATCACGAGCATATAACATGTGTTATTATATTAAACATATCAAAAAATGTGTGTCATAATGACTGGAAGATGTCCTATTCTATAACACCATTAAAAATAAGAGCCCTCTCTTATCAAAACCTTAACAGAAAAGTTAAGGCTCCGAATACAAGAAGTACCGGGGTTTTAAGTTGTTCGGAGACAAGTTAAATTCGGAACTAACTTTGAAGTCCATAAGAAGCCTCGATCAAGGATGGAAAGAAAAACACATCTTTGAAATTTAATTAAGGTTATTGGAAAGTTTAAAACTTTGTGTCCTAACCTACTCAGATAAAGTGAACCTCAAATTTAGGTTTCGGTTCATAAAGTAAAGTAATTAAATTTGAAAACTAATGTTTGATTATGAAAATAAATGAAGAATGAAAACTTGGAGCGAAATTGCAAAAAAGGAAATTCATTCGTTCATATTCTTATAGACTGAAACCAGTCCAAATTCAAAAGGTACTAACCGGGCCAAAAAGTGACCCGATGATAAAATAAAAGACTGAAATGAAAACCCATATGAAAGGTTACGGCCTGCCCGCTTCATGATTCGTTGGGGGTTATTTCGAGTGTTGCTAACAAAAACAAGAGTTATAAAAAGATTAGTTTGAGGGGGGGGGGAGTTCATCTTCCTCATCAGCCTCTCCATCAGCCTCCACATCTGAATCCTGTCTGTCTCTACGAAGATCCTCCAAGGACAACTCATCATCAGTTAGGTCGATTTCTGCGTCTAGAATTTCTGAAGTAATATCGAAGCCATTTTTCTTGCCTCAAGAGCATCCACTCTACTCTTCAAAATGGCCAGTCTCATAGAAGTTTCCACCTATGATATTTGGTTTGGAGCTAAGTGATGGTATGTTCAGAAGCACGGAGTTGTCCTTAAGCACCGGCTAAGTCGGTTGCAAGTTGGGTTGTTCTTCCTTGAAGGATTGTATAAGTGGTGGTCAGGACTTGAAGAGAATTCTCCGAGTCCTTCAGAGAATCGACTGCATCTTGCAAACGTAGATAGAGTGAAGCTTTGAGAGAGCTACAATCCCTAACATCAGCACGTAGGATGTCAGCTTCAGCCCTGAGGTGTTGAATCTCATCTTTCAACCACTTTTCCTCATCAGAAGGGCCGAACTCTTTTGCCAAATCCGAAGTGGATGGAGCAGAGCTGTGACTCTTAATAAAGAGATTGTGATTGATAAATAAGAGCAAGATTGTGGAAAACGGAAGGAAATAAAAGAATATTCTACATGTAGGAACAAATTGGAAAGATGAGCAATAGAGCCTTCAAGGGTAGCATGTGAAGATCTACGGGGGGAAGAAAAAGATGTCCCGGCCTCAGTTCCAAACGTGGGGATTGAGATATGCTTAGAAAGGTCCTCAGGAACAGGAGTCACTGCCTTCGGAGCTTCCTGCCGTGGACTGGCCGGATCAAGGTTTTCTTCATCTGCTTTCTTTTCTTCATCAAAGTGGATGCCACCCTCCTTACCTTTCTCCTGTAGCTCTTTCCAATACTCTGTGAGTTGGCAATGACTTCTCACCCAGGAACCAATTTCCACTGGGGGCTTGACAACCTCGTCTTAAGCTTTGCGTTTCTGGATACCCAAAGCAAACTTGATGTTCGACAAGGCAGTTGCGCAAGACGGTAATTTTTAGGATGAGGAGGTTTGAGCCGAGAGTCCTAATAATAGAGGAAAATATTAAAAAGAGAGTCCCAGGATAAATTATGAATAAAAGAGAGAATTGAGCTTAAAACTTACTGTGGTATTTCCCCTTCCACTAGGATGAAGTGATACTCTTCCAAGTTCTAGTGATGTCAGGGGAGGCATAAAGTAGACTTACTACCCACTCAAAAATCCCTTCGATCAATTGCGGCTCGACCAGAATGGCTAAAAAGGTTATAAAACTTTGAGTAAGCAAAGAGTTATCCTTTATTTGGAAAGCCATGCAAATATATTTGGTAGAAGAAAAACAAACTAATAACTTACGAGAAAGATTCCAGTCTTCCGAAAAAGGATCCGTAGAAGGCTGGTGAATTTAGTCAGTCCTGATCAGAATGTAATGAGTTTTCCAGCGACGGTCGTGGTTATCCTCCGCATTTATAAGGTTGCGGCTTCCCCAGGGGTATAAGGCGATAATTTTACCTCATAAAACTCTAGGGTAATACAGGAGGAGGAGACGGTCGATAGTAAATGGAATATCGGCAACATTGGCTAACATTTGGATACAAAAAATAATTCAAGATAATTCTTCAAACTTGCGGAGCAACTTAACCTATGCAAACCCTATATGGCGGGAAAATCCTCAACAATATTTGGAACGGGGAACTTGAAACCGATGGTAAATGGATAGGTGTATGTCATGGAAAATCCTTTAACATGGCGTGCACGCGGTTGACAAGATCAACCGCTCTGATGACTATGTCAAAAGAAAAACCACAATCTTTTATAATAGCAAGAACAATTTTGGTTGTTATCTTCGACTCGAACTTTTCAATATGTTCGTTGTTAGTTTGGACACGGAGGTCTCTAGAAAAATCGAAGCCTGAGAGGAGGATTTCGAAAGCAGCAAATTGTAAATCCACTCTTTGGGTTGTAGGAGAAGCGGGTTCTTTCCCATATCGATGGGTTCTTTCCCATATCGACGGGTTCTTTCCCATATCGCGGGTTCTTTGGGTTGTAGGACAAACATATCTTATGATGAAAAGTCACAACTTTTCAAGTGACATCCGGTCATGAAAGAGCATAACATTATATTTTAAGTGACATCCCTTCACCAAATTAAAGATCTTGACCCTTACTGTAAAGACTTATAATTAACTATCAAATGAGTAGTTCGATCAACTAGTCCTCATGAGGACAGAATGAGTTACGTGAAAATTTCACTAACTACCATATCGATATCCACCAAAGACGTATATCGTGGGATTAATATAATACATATGTCAATTAATCATCATTTTCTGATTTTATCACTCTATCAAATCTATATCCTTTACTATTGATGGCATATCTTATAAAAATACAATCAATAATTTTCAATCCTATTTTTATCTTTTTGGGTTTAGGAACTTGCAATTTAGCCAACACCCCCACATTTTAAAGTAATTCAAGTTGGCCTTTCTTTCTATTTTTCCATATGTAATAAATTATGTTTTTCTATGGGGGACTCAATTGAGTATTCGGCTAGCCGTAAGAATAACATTCTCTCACATTTCTGGGGTAAACCAAAATATATGTATATTTTTTTTATTGACTCAAAATAATATATACATATTTTATGATCTCAAGAATATTTTAAGTATCACATTAAGTCAAATTCAATACCTTACTATCTTGAAAATAATCCTCCGCATAATACATGCATGCTATCTGATTGCATACCAACTAATTAATTTTTATGGCAGACAAATAAAATATATTTCGAGATCATCACATAATGAACTTCTACCCTTATATTTATATAACATGGCATAAATCACAAAGGGTAAGAATTAATAAATCACATGTTCTAATCTCTCCAAACACTGGCCAGAACAAATTGGTTAAGGCCGGCAGTTGTGCCATTTGATTCATTAAAAAACAACATCAACATAGTTCTCACAAGTGGGGTCTGGAGATTCGTTCAGAGACAGTTGTTCATAATGACTGTACCGATGATCTCTTAAAAACTCCTCTTCAAATAGAGCATAAATCTCATCACCGTAAATCTGCAGGTGTCATTACCATTTACCTTTCGAATATTTGTCCATCATGTCATGATGTCATCTTTTCCTAGACTTGCCAAGTATTGGCCACAAAAATTGACATTCAATGTTATGAAGGAAATACGGTGTGTCAGCAACTTCTTGGCGTGTTTAATAGAAAAATATAATTGAAATAATAGGCACTTGCATACACATATATTATACATATGTATTTTTCTGCACACACACTTTGGCATCTAGTACTTCTGGGGAAAATCATATTGAACTTTTACCATGTACTATTGCCACTGAAACTTTTATCATTTAAAGTGAACCTATCGCATCAAAAGGTCGCCTAGTTCATCTAAAATGCAGTGACTAATAGCAATAATGAAGAAATCAGTACCACAATATTAACTGTTCCATCGCAATTGGCCTTTTTTTCGTTTCTACTTGTTAGTAATCTGTTTTTAAGCCATATTTAATAAAACGGCGAAATTTTATATCTTCAAGACGAATACAAAATAAATAAATATACTTGATGAATGTTTTATATCTTCAATACTTTAATCTCAATAATAGAGTAGAAAACTCGAAGATTTTAATCTCTAAAACAGGAGTAGAAATCACTAGGATTTAGTCTCCCACATGAAGAATTCAAAAGGCCTAAACGACAGAGAGTACACAGTACAACTCTTTTCCAAATTCTTGATCAATTTCCTATAAATATATGTTAACCGATGCATTTGTTTTCAAGAAACAATTTCATCTTATTTAGACATACCCCACAAGCAACACTTATGGGACTCTTTCCCAACATAGAAAGTAGATAACAAATAACTAATTTCAATAGTGTTGACGAAGGCTTCAGTCAATGATTTACAAAGTAATTGAATTCGGAATTTATTGCCAACTTATAGTAATCTTTACGCCTTACTCTAAGTATGCGATGAACTTCCAAGTTATGCCTTTGAAGTTTGATCATTAGAGCCTAACTGGTGTACTAGTGAGAATATTTAAGAACTATAAAGTTCAATTACTTTTCTTTCTGTCACGATTAAATAATATCTCCAAGCCTTGTTATATGCAAAACTGTATCTACTTCACTAACTTAAAGTAAGTAATTGATTTTGTTCTCTCAATTGAAGAGAGCAATGATGATAACAGTGTGTTGTTGGCACTGAGTAATTTGACTTTTAAAGGTAGAATTGGAGTACATTGCTTCGTGTCGGTTGATCACATTCTCTGATTTTGTTGATCACAATCTATCTATATATACATATGATAAAAAGTGATACTAAGGATGATCAGCCACATTCTTATATGATTAAAAAAAATTGTTCGTAAGCATAACTGGCCGCCAGAAATATTCTGAACCATTTCTATTTTCGTTTGGTTATAAAGGACAAACAATTTCAACTCCAATTTTCTTTCTCGTTTTGTCTCCTATTAGACAGATTATATATAACGAAAACAGTTCACAATTGACAACAGTTCTAAATTCCTTAAGATTGTTAGTAAATCAGTATTCAAAATTAGTAAACCAGAAACTTTAAACGTAAAATGCATAAACTAAAATAGTCCGAGTCCACAGATTCACTGAGTGTCCTTAAAAAATTTAATCCCCTCATTGTACCCGATGTTATGGATTATTTCCTCCGAGAATAAAACGGATATATCTGTTGATGGCATAGCGGTACCTCAAACCCCACCATCTTTGTCGAACGCAAATTCGGCAACAAATCACACAAAAACTCGATAGTTATTTATAAGAAAATATGTAGTAGAAATGCAAAAAAAAAATTATTCAGAAAATTGAGGCTAGTCCTCTTAATTTATAGCCAACAAAGGATAGTGTAAACACGTGCTATTTTTCCTTATCGAAAAGACAAAACTCTTCATTTCCCATTCATACCCATAAGAAGAAAAAAACCCAACAGGATGTCCCTTGAAGAACAAATGATTTATTTCTTTCTTTCTAGAAATTATAAAATGGTCCCTTATTTTTGGGTACATTTAAAATAGTCCCTCGAATATAATTTTGAGCAATTTCAATCCGTTAAGCTTGTCAAGATTGAGCACTTTTGTCTCAGACAAATATGTAACAAATTTTGGTTAAAGCATATAATGGGAACTCTAAAATATAGATTTAATCAGAAACACCCATAAAATTATAAAAACTCAAACATATCAAAAGTTGCACCAAACATTAGAAATAGATTTTAAAAAAAGAAGAAACTACACTTGAAAGTATTGCACCAAACACACTAGAATAGACCAAAATAACATTAACAACAAAGATTGCACCTCCAAATGTGATTTTTGTTACGTATTTTATTTTCACAAATTCGTTATATCTAACAACCAAAGCTTCTTAAATATTTGACAAAAACAAAAAAAATACTAATTGTTGGCAAATTTAAATGACTAACATTGCTCAGAAATATATTTAAGAAATTATTTTATACCTAATCTCAAACATAAGAGAGCAATTTTATCATTGTTTTCTTTATTTCCTACCCCGAGCTACTCTTTTCCCCTATAAATATGGTTAGAAATAACGTCCTTGGTCGAATTCTGGTAGGATAAGACTATAGCGGAGAATGCTGCACATGTTTCGTTCCACTGTCATTCCTAAACAAACTCTTTTGGCATATATTATGATGACTCAAGTCCAATTGTTAAGGTATCTGTTTTGACTCGACCCTTTTGGCTCACCTTAAGGTTTTTGGGTCTCACGATTATGTCTTTTTGAGGTTTAACCAAAAATGTGGATTAATAGTTGAATCTTGAACTCACCCTTATATAACTCTTAGTTTTCTAGCGACCCGTTGGCTATTACACTCACCTCCTTTAGGGACTCGACATTCATGTTGAGATTTTCCCCACTACAATCCTTAGGGAGGTACTACCGACTATGCTTTTCACAGCCCAAAACCCTTCCAACGTATTGTTTGCTTTGGCTTGAATCCTCTGTCTAGGTTTTTAGATCTCATGATTTTGTCTCCTTAGCTTTAATTCAAAAGGTACATAAACCATTGAATCATGAACTCACTCTTAATTACTATGGCCATTTCGAATAAGTTGTATTGGTATATGAATAGTCACATATCATATCATTCCAATTTTCTCGTCTCACATCAGTCTCATACAAAATAAAAATGTAAAAGTCCCAAGAAAGGGAGGAGCTAGCAATAATGCGAAACTGTTATTAGTATTTGCTAAAGCAACTAGCTCCCAATGGAAAACTACAACCTGAACATAAAAAGGAAATTTAACTAATATAATACAATTGTCATTGAATCCCACTAATGTGGCAATATACATTATTCTACAAACAACAATGTTTAATGAACAATCAAAAAGTCAACCTCATCATAGACTATTGGTACATCAATTTTACTTGAACCTCGAAAAAAAGTAAAATTGAGAAAAAAATAAAAGTCTACTTAAAAGTCAAAGAATGGATGGAATAGATCAGAAGCAGATGGAGAAGGTGAAATTAACGGAGCTGAAAACAACGTTGACGGACTTGGACTTAACATAAACATAAACGGATCAGATGGAAAAGGCGAGAAGAGTCCCGGCGGCGATACTGGTGGTAAAGTTGCCGGTGCCGGTGACAAAATCCCCGGGATCTGACACATTTCTATACTTGAATTTCCAATAATATCTAAAATATCCGTCGATTCAACAACAGATGGAGCAGCAGCGGCAGCCGGAGGTGCAGCAGCAGAAGGACTACTCGCTTTTTCCATAGAAGCTAACTTCGCTGCTGGAGATAAACAGGAGCTTGAAGTGGAGCATGATAAGCAAGATGTTTCCGGAATCGAAGATCCAGTAAGTCTTTGTACAACACTCATGAAATCACTAACAGTCGTGTGATACACTTTAGGTGAAACCGCGTAGATTATAACAGTTTGTGGATTTTGTGACGTGGCGTGCGGCGGAGCTACGGCGGCGTGCGGCGGAGGAGCAACCGGAGGTTTTTTGATCTTATATGAATCTTTGTTGACTTTAAGAGGAGTTGGACGAGGACCTTGTAATTCTCTTCTCGTCGGAGATGGCCGTCCATTGGAGGCGCCGGCGAAAAACTCCGGTGGTGGAAAGTTCATTAGATTGATGTAAAATTATTAGTATTATTTTTTGTGGATATTTTTTCTAATGATATGAGTGGTAATAGGGAATAGCCTAACGAAAGGGAAACGTGTTATGTACTTTGGAACGCGGATGGAAAGAGCTAAGCAAATAGCTTTGAATATTCCATTTCTTTTAACATGTTTCCAAAATACTTTTTTTTGTTTAAGTCTGACTAATCCGAAATAACACGGAGTAGACCCTATTCGAGGTAACGCTCCTATCAAGAATTTTTTCATACTCAGAATTTAAATTCGAAATCTCTGATTAAAGAATAAACAGTCTTATTCAGTGCATCACATCCTTTAGTGGTATATTTCCAAAATAGTACTACTAATATCATTTCGTAAAATAAAAATAATTTTAGTGCTCAACAACTTGGGCATAAATTTTCAGTGCAATAATTTCTAAATGAGATAGAAAGGAGGGAAAGTTAGAAGTTTTATTTTAGAGAGGCCAGAACTTAAATGACTCATAAAAGGAGGAAGGCAATAAAAATATTCAAAATACAATTTGTAACAAAAGGACTTAACCGTAACGCGCAGTTAAGTCCTTTTGCGCAGAAAATTTCTACGTAATAGGGTGTATTATTAACTAGGGCAGTCCACATTTTTAAAAGGTCCAATTTGATCTAATTACATAATAAATTATTGCGTTTTACAATAATTATTCATCTACACATTTGTACTTGATTTGACATGATACTATGACAATTGTTGCAAGAACCTATCCGTTTTCTATTTAACATGAATTTTGGATGAGGGAAAGACTCATCCATTTCCAAAGTTTAAGTTATCAAAATTTCAAGTTCTTGAAGAAATCATCCAACTCCCAAGTTCTTAAAAAAATTGCGTCTCCTCCTCCAACTATTAATGTTTCATTATTTTGGGAATGAGAGATTCTTCATGATTCTAATATTGTTCGTTGTAGTATTCTACCTAAATTTCATATTAAGTTTTCAATTAACTTGGATTACTCAACATTACTCACTGCCATACATAAAGAATGAAAGTTAACAGTCGTGATCTTGCATTATCTGTAATAGACAGATATCCAATATCATTTTCACCGCAAGGTTTAGTGCTTTATGGCAAATATCATTGATGATGAGTCATTGAGTGAATATTTGAGGGTGCCAGAAGAATATAGGGTGTGGTTGAAATGTATGTTGAAAAGATACCTATCAATTGTCGTGAAGTCTTGGCTAGGACTCGTCAGGAAGTCCCAGAAGTGCCGACTGCGCCTCTTCCTCAAATTTCTGAAGTCCAGCCTACTCATGGTAACACTTATCTGGACATGAGTTCTATGGAGACATTTTGACTAGTCAAATATCACTGGAAACTTTAAGTCAACAATTTAATTAAACTTACAAAAAAATTGGTAAATATCCATTATTTTCATTATTATTTTGTATAGTAGCACATGTTTATTGTTCCGTATGATAATAGTAATATTTTTTGTATTTTTTAGGGGTTATACACATGATATGAGTAATATTGGGCAATCTTCTCAGTCTAGAAGGAGGAATCATGCTGGAACATCCCCAACATCAAGTTTCGGTGCAGTTGATTATTATCGCTAGGTATACTTTTTAATAATTAAATAATATAAATGATTTGATGTTTAGTATTTACAATACTTGACATTCCTATGTAGTGAAAATTACTCACAAAATGCGCTAGTGGTACCAAATATTGATTTTGGTGCAGTTGAATATTTCTTCAAACCCATGCAATATTCATTCTTATTGGTAGGTTCATCATCTTGATATTAAATAATTCATATATTATGATGTTGATATTTAAAATATGTTATCTATTTTTGGTGTAGGAAGAAGCCTTTACTAGATGGTGATGATTATCCAAATCATATAGAAACATCATCAAGTGATAGCGATGATATACCTAACGCAGAGGTATCCGATGAAAAAATAAATTTCTCGGATGGTGAGGTCGATATTCATCCTCATAGGCAGGAACAACAATTACTAGAGATGATGCAAAGTCGGACACACCAGCAAGAACCTATGGCAGAAAGCCCAATTCACCAACAAGAATCGGTTCCACAAGCATCCCTAATCCGATGGCATTCTGGCATGACTTCATAACTTGATAGTCTTCAAGATCGTCCTGATGCCTTTGTCTTTAATAGGGATGATGATCATATTCGCCAAACAATGTGGAAAGATCTGGAATATCTTATAAACGGTAAAGTTCTACTTGCAAAAGGCATGATTTTCACCTCCAAAAAGGCACTGCAAATGGCCGTTAAAATTTATTGCATCAAACAAATGACGGAGTTTAGAGTTGATGATTCTACCCGAAAGTTGTGGCGATTGGTTTGTATACGTGATTATCAAGGTTGTCGATGGATGCTTCGGGGTAAGGACACCCATGATAGTGTGTGGACTATCTCAAAATTAAACTCACATCACACTTATGATATGAATGACTGTCGAGCAGATCATTTTAATTTAGATACCCATATGATTTCTCAAGTGATAGTTGACGACATTGCCGAAATCCCCAAGTACCTTATTCACCCAAATTCATTTTAATTTTGACATCAATATAATTTATCATTGCTAAATGTTGTTGTTTAAACTTGTCCAGGTTCCCCGTTAAAGACTGCATTAGAGAAAATTTGAGAGTATATTGAAAAATGATAAGCAGGACAAAGGGATATCTTGAGCGTAGACGCACTTTTGAGATGGTTTATGGTAACTGGGAAAGGCTCTTTCCAGAAGTTGTTGAGGTATATGACAACTCTACAACACTTCAATCCTGGTACTGTTGTATAATGAAATCTCAAGACCCATCCTAGTGTGCCCAATAATATTTTAAATTTTGTGTTTTGGACATTCAAATCATGCATTAATGGTTTTGCTCATTGGCAGCCAAAAATATCCATAGATGGCACGCATGTGTACATGATATTCGACATCAAGCTACTGATTGCAGTAGGAATGGATGACAATGGGTCGATATTCCCTCTTGCTTTCGCCATTGTAGCTAATGAGAGCAATGACACATGGGGGGATATTTTTGACATATTTGAGGCGACACATTATTAAGGATCGAATGGGCATATGCGTGCTATCTGACCGAAACCACAACATATTGAGCAATATGTTAAAAACAACACACTAAATAAATGGATGTGGTGGTTGCAATAGAGCATTAAGAAAATAAGTTTCTTATACAGATGGAGCTAATCAAGATAGTGAAGGTGGAAGCCTACGAATGATTGAAGGCAATCCCTGTTGAAACATGGATATTACATACGGACGAAGACAGAAGATGGGGGATGCTAACAACAAATAGCTTTGAATCACTCAATGGTTTGTTAAAATCTGCACGAGGGTTATCCGTCACTGCAATGGTGAGAATGATTTTCAAGCAAGTTGTGGAGCGGTTCTTTTCTAGACAAAAGAGGCCAAAGAAATATTAGAAGATGGTGACAAATGGATGCCAAAACTTGCAAAATTATTCGATCATCACAGAAAAAATGTGCACAACACTCGATAACCGAGTATAACTATGCAAAATGTGTATTTGAAATCAAGACATGTGTTTATCAAGGTCGGGGAGGCAACATTCATAGTATTTATGAGAATACGAGAACATGCAATTGTGGTAAGTATCAATCATACCACATGTCATCTTCTCATGCTTCAAGTGTTTCGAGGCAATTAGAAAGAGGGCATCACAATACAACGTGCAAAGTTATCTAAAACCATATGGCTGTCGTTTTTACCCACTTGGTGATGAGTCTTATTGGCTAACAAAGTCATTTTCTATGATTGTTAACAAAAAGTATATATGTAAATTGCGTGTTAACGCACATACTTGAATTCCCAATTAAATGGATGTTTCAGATAGGACATACTCTCGCAAGTGATCGATGTGTAATGGATTTGGCCATGATAAGCGTAAGTATCCCCTACGGGAACATGGTGGAAGTACCTCTCGTGGTGAAAATACCTCTAGTGGTGGAAGAACCTCTCGTGGTGACAGAAGTTCTAGCGATGGTCATGATTTTATGAATGTATTTTAATTCTTCTTGATGTTTTTGAATTATTAATAATGATGAATTTTAAGTATTTTTCTGTTTGTTATGAATGATGTATTTTATCTTTTTCTTAATGAAATGTCTTGAATTATGCATTGTAAGTATTTAAGATTGTTTTGAATGAAGAAATTCAGAAATTAAATTCTCTTAAAACAATGTCATAAAATACAATAATTAGAAAAGTAATCTAATCTTCTTCTCTTTCTGGCACCACCTCATCATCATCATCATTTTCATCTTCCTCCTTACTTTTATTTTCTTCTTCATCTTCTTCCCCTTCATCTCTTTCTCCATCTTGCTCATTGTAGTTTAGATTCCAACTATCATCATTAGGAGCACTTGCTTGGTTGACACAACAATATGACACTTCACAATCTAATGTTTGTGATAAACATTTTGAAAGACCTATCCATTCTTGAATTATTGGATAAACCGTATAAGAAGAGTCTCGATGAAGATTTTTATTTTCTAACAGTTTCCAATGATCTTCTTCATTCGCTCCACGAAAATTAAGATCGTACAAAACAAGATACATGTCTAGTGCTTTCTACATTTCTAAAATTTCTTTCATCAAGTGTTGGATAACTAGTGGTTCATCCTTTAATTTGGAAGTCTGAAATATAGCGGACAAAGCTTGTGGTACAACTAAATTATGCCACCAACATAATACCTCATAATAATACTTTTTGAATATAATTGAACCCATTGAAGCTTTTCACCCCAAATTATAGCTCTTTTGGGATTTGAGGAGTGTGTGTCACCTTCAATTATGTGTCCAGTAACTTTTAAATCAACATTGATATAAATTGGTTGATTTTCAATGGTACGAAGAACACCATACCATTTTCATCATATAAATCCGTGTAACATCCTAATATATCTTTTTCAAAAATGATTCAATTGTGTTTGTTTCTCTCCTACCATGAGGCCTTCTCGAGCTATCCTCGCCTTTTTGTCTATTTCTGAATCAACTATTGAATGTAATATTTTAGGCATTCTTAAAGTGTTAGTTTTTAACTGAATACGTTATATAAAAGTTCGGTTATATACGCGTGTCATATAAAACGGTCACAAGCGTGCATTCTGTTGTCAAATCAAGGATATCATTTAGAAACATTATATTTTACGCATATAAAAGTTGCATAATATAGGTGTGTTATATAAAGCGATCAAAAGCGGACATTGTGTTGTCAAATCAATGATGTCATTCAGAAACATCATATTTTATGCATATAAAAGGTGTGTAATATAGGTGTGTTGTATAAAGCGGTCAAAAACGGGTATTATGTTATTAAATCAAGGATGTCATTAAGAAACATCATAATTTACGCATATAAAAGTTGCATAGCGGGCATTGTGTTGTCCAATCAAGGAGTGGTATATAATATGAACGACAAACAACTAGCATTCACATTAAAATGAATTATTATGTCATTTTGGAATAAATTTTATGATATTAGTTCTATTACATCTTTTATCCCAGCAGACATATTCGAAGCAATGGGTAGGACATGGGAAAAAGATAATGATTTTAAATACTCAAATAACACCAACTAGAGATACAATCAAGAATACAACAATACAATGACAAATGAGTGGAATCGGCGTGTTAGGGATGTTGAAAAGTTGGAACAAAACTTGAGGACACTCAGACTTAAATGTCCCAAAAGTAATTCTACGTCAATGCCTTATGGTACACCACAAGAATGAATTTTACTCTTAACCGTTTTCATGAAGAAACTAATCAGATGAAAATACGTTGCCTTTAGGGCAAAATATAGTCAATGTGGTTACGTTATATCCAAGTGAGATTCATACTATGAGATGTCCAATGAAAATGATTCCCCATGAGCAAATTAATATTTGTTTTAAATAAAGTAGGTGGGCTGATCATGACAACCCCAAGGGTACTTGAGGTTTGTAGCTATATAAGTAGTCTTTCATTTGTTATTAAACTACAACATATTCAATGTTGAGTAGTAGAAATGTAGATTGGTCGGTATTCCTTCCAAAAGATTCAAATACCAGTGGTGATGATAGCTCAAATCATAGTAGTTATTCCAGTGATTCGTCACGTGATAACAATGAATTCAAGATAGGCGATTTAAACCTCACCTTCTTATAGAGTGTAATGATGATTTTCGCGATGTGAAATCTTTAGATCCATGAGAATATTATTATGGTTTATGCTGGGAATGGGCATATCGGTATGCCGAATCAGAACGTCTTGTTCGTGGCTTGAAAAATCTCAATGCTCTAATCCCAAAAAGGTTCTCAATGACCATGCCTCAAACTGATCAACATTCTTGTGAGGTTGCAGTACGGAGGATTAGAAAAGAAAACAACAAAATTCTAGCAAGACGTTGTAGATTTTACCTGCTAAAGTTGGCAAAGAACAAGCATCATCAACGGGTAGAGAACTAACATCTACAGAAAGAAGATATGTCTTAAGAAACTTAAAATATTGCTAGGAGGACGATCTTGTGGACTTCTATTATGATGAGTCATCAATTTGAAAAAAATTAGTATGTTTAATTTAGCTTTGATTGTTATAGTTTATTATTAATTTATTTAAGCGTCTTAGAGTTAATAATACATACAAATTTTAATAGTTCATAATTTTTAATGAAAATACAAATAAATTAGTACATAAAATGTACCGATTATATAATATATTAAAAAAGCGATAGAAAATACATAATACATAAAACGTGCAACTAGTAAAACTAATACACATAGAAATAATAAATTTAACCGACAATGCAACATTTCAATATTAGAAACAAAAACAAGAGAGAGCACAAATCATCTTCCAAAATTTCAATTTCTCTTTCAAAATATTTTCTCGTGTTGAGTGTCTCTAACGTTATCCTTGAAAAAACTTTATTTTTCTTCGGATTCTTTTAGCAAGACTTCAAGAAGGACAATTTTTTCTTGAGCTTCCATAAGTTTAAACTGCAAGTCAAACTTCACGGTATCACTTGTGATACGTGAAGTCGCAGTATCTCTATCAATATGAGGTTTTTTAAACTTTGTCGCCACCGTTTTATCCACGGGAATTTCATCTTCCCATTGAAAATATTTGCAACCACCCATATACTATAAACATTATAAAAAATCAGTTTTTGAAAGTAAAGTATGTAAATAATGTGAAAAAACAAGCTTATAAAACTTGTAAAAATACTTACTTCGGACACTTTACAACATCAAAAATGATGACCCGAATTATCTTGGATCCTTGATGTTCTGAGCTGACAATAATGACCGAAACAACAAACGTGGGGTTCTATAGCAAACTTTGACGTTTCAGAGCTCTCAGACATTATGTTTCGGGGTCTAAAGTATGGTAAACGAGTGAAATGGAGAAGGTGAAGAGTGAAGAGTGAAGATGAAAATGGAGAGGTATGCTGATGTGCCGAGAAATTAAGGCACATTCGATACCAATTTCATGGATTATTGTTGTCCTTAATGCATTCATAGTATATTTTTCTTATGTAATTTCGGTTTTTTATAGTATTTTTGTCTTGGGACATCAAAAGTGAGGAAATGTGGACAAAAAAACTGAAAAAACGAAGAAGTGCTAAGAAGACCACTTTTATGGACCGCAACCGCAAAACAGTAGGCATCATCGCAAAAATAGACACTGAATAGAAGACTCTGGAGCTCCGAAGTGCGATCTAATCTGTGAACCACACTTCCGTTATGCATACTGCAATCCGGTCTGCAAACCACTGCTCCAATTCAAGTCTAACTTAGATTGTGAAGTTCACGGACACTTATACGGACCGCAGTTCAGTTCTACGGACCGCAGTTCAGTTCTACAGACCGTATTTCCAGTTGCAGTTTCAGACATGCCAGATCAAGACCCACTCTGCGAACCCTAGGTCTGTTTGTGAACCGCAGACCTGTCTGCGGTCATAGAGTGGTCAGGTAGTGGCATTTTTATAATTAAGTCAAATCTGAAATCTGGGTCCCTATATATGTTCCTAGGGTTATGTGATGGGATATATACCTACGGACCAACTTTTCATACATTTGAGGGCTCTTCTTGTCTTGAAGAGACACAAAATACTATTTATCTTTTAGTTCATTGATTTCAAGAATCTTTCTTCCATTATTAATACAAAAAATCATTGTATGGTTATTTTTATGTTCATATGTCTCCTTTCATTTATTGCTTTGTAGTGTATTTATTGTTTAACACGAGTGGCAAGAACTTAGGTTGGGGTTGTGACTCAAAATATGGAATGTGGTAGTTTGAGTAATTTATAAATATGAAATGGATGTGAAAATGTGGCATTTAATTACCTCTCATGATTAATGACTAAGGCATGATTGCAAACACCCCTTTAATGCCTATTGTCTCTAGTCAAACTTGAAAAAGGAGGCTAGAGTCTAGAAAATGGTATATTAATTAGCACTTGGAGCTTTAAACCTCATTCAATGATTCCCAACTTTAATTAGAATGAAATAAACTAAAGGTAATTAATGAGTGTTCATATATTCCACACTTTAGAGCTTGAGAAAGCCTAAAGTAAAATTAGGTGGGCCAATTGAGCCCCACCTAGAGAACAGTTCTCATTGCCCATACCACACTTATTACACCCAACCTTAGCATAACCCAACACCACTTCCATTCATTAAGTCACAATCCTAGCATTACAACTTATTAGAAATATCAATTATTAATCATTTTCCAATTGGATAGTTAAAAACAAACAACCAATCAACAAACTTAGTTATCATAGAAGTAAAGTAATTAGTAAAAGAATAATACAACACGATTAGAATTAATTTCTCATCGTATTCTTTGTGGGATTCGACCCCAATATAGTTGGATTACTATATTTGAAAATGACCGTGTTATACCGTTTAATGGTGTAATTTGGGCTAGATCATCTTTCCTAGTTTATAATACATCCTATTGCGCATGATACAATTAAGTTCTATTGTGCAGGAATTTCATGCACAAAAGGTACTTTTGTCATAATTTTCTTTTAGGTATTTTTGTTGTCTTCCTACTTCTTTGAGTTTAAGTTCCGGAATCTATTTTAGAAAGGTGTTTTGGGAATTCAAGATACTAATCTAGGGTTTGGCCATAGATTTTATGAAACTTAAAAAAGAGTTTTTGAAGATGTGTTGACAAATACTCCATTCGTCTCAATTTATGTGGCGCCATAAAAATTTCATCTTCCCATCGAAAATATTTGCAACCACCCATTTCCTATAAATAGTACAAAAAAATCAGTTTTTGAAAGTAAAATATGTAGATAATGTGAAAAAACAAGCCTATAAAAACTTGTAAAAATACTTACTTCGGGCACTTTACAACGCCAAAAATGATGACCCGGATTAACTTGGGTCCTTGATATTCTGAGCTGATAATAATGACCGCAACAACAAACGTGGGGTTCTATAGCAAACTTTGACGTTTTAGAGCTTTGAGATATGATTTTTCAGGGGCTAAAATATGGTAAACGAGTGAAAATGGAGAAGGTGAAGAGTGAAGAGTGAAGATGAAAATGGAGAAGTCTTCCCTACTTTATAATACACCCTATTGCAGAGGAAATTCCTGTGCAATAGAACTTAATCGCGCCATTATGGTTAAGTCCTATTGCGTAGTAATTTCCTGCGCAAAAAGTACTTTTGTCATAATTGTTTTTGGGACAGTTTTGTTGTCTTCCTCGTTCTTTGGGTCGTTTAAGTTCCGGACTCTATTTTAGAAAGGTGTTTTGGGAATTCAAAATACTAAGCTAGGGATTAGCCATAGATTTTATTAAACTTAAAAAAGAGATTTTGAAGTTGTGTTGACAAATACTTCCTCCGTCCCAATTTATGTGGCACCATTTGGCTTGACACGGGGTTTAAGAAAGAAAGGAAGACTTTTGAAATGTGTGGTTCAAAACAAGGCTTATATAAATGCGTGACTGTAAACCATCTCATAAAGCTAAAGTATTTCTAAATATAGAAAGGTTACGTTCTTTTTGGGACAGACCAAAAATGAAATGGTCTCATCTAAATTGGGACAGGGGGAGTAATTTTTAAAATTGATTTTTGGAACTTAAACATTTTTATTAAAAAAAAAATTAAAAACAGATCATATTTCACTATAAATATTCCAGAAAAAAGCTTCCAAAATCCATGACCAACCGAGAGTTATGAAATTATAAAAACTTCTCACACCAAAAAGTATTTGTAAGCTTAAATGATCCTGACTTTATGTCTGGTTTCAGCTTATAGATAGATGACTTATAAACTCTATTAGTGTTTGTAAAATACGTGAATAAGCTTAAAAGTGCTTATAAGTTCATTTGACTGACTTATAAGCTTATTCAAAGTGTTTTTTGTATTTTAAATTATTTTTAAATACTTTTATTTTAAACATAATATGGTACTCTCTCATTCAAATTTGTTTAATTGTATGTAACTGAATTAGAAAAAACAATAATAACAAAGGTACTATTAATAACTTCTAATTTATTTGGTCATGTTTTTGGGAAGTCAAAAGACTCTATTTTAGAAAGTTGAGGTGTTTGATCAAACTGTAAATAAAATAAGTATTTTTGAGAAATAGCAAGCTATTTTTCAGAAATTGAGAAAGTAGATCTTCCACTTTTGACACCTTAATCAAGAATAAATTATTGATAAAAGGTATTTTTCAAATTAATTAGTGAAATACAAACGGCTAGGATTACTATCTAAAGTATCTTTTCGGAAAGTAATTTTGATAAAAAATATCTTTTACAATAAATAAATTTTAATTATTTTATCAAACAAGCTATTATTATCCAACTATTGGTTTTGTATTCATTGAGGAATGAGGCCTACACTACAATAAGATATTGATTAATTTGCAGTAATGCCGTTATTTTGGGGTGGTCTTTAGTTTTTTCCCATCAAAATGAAAGTATTTAGTTTTTGCTTTTTGCCTAAAATCTCAGGGTTCCGAGTGTGAACCCCTGCTCACAAATTAAAAAAAATCGCTAGGGCCTTCAAACTTTGCGTCATCGGGCATAGCTTGCCTGCAAAACTCTACCTTAAGGCAAATTATGCCTTAGAAAACTCTACCTGATAAGGCATAGTTTGTAGGAAACTCTGCCCCATCAGGCATAGTTTGCCTGCAAAATCTCCTTAAGGCAGAGTTTGCCTTCACGCATAAGAAAAATTATGCCCAATGGGGCAGAGTTTGATCTAAACCTATGCCTTGCGATTTTTGTTTACCTCAGCGGGGGTTCAAACCCAGAACCCATGTGTTTTTAGGCGAAGAGCAAAACTTAAAGATTTCAAATTTGAGGGGCAAAAATCGAAGACCAGTGCTTTTGAAGGGAAATCCACACAAAAAAGTAAGATATTTAAAAAGGAAAGATTCCCAGACAAATTGAACTAATAGAATGACATGTTAAAACATATGACTCGTAATTACAAATCACAATAGGTTTACTTTACTGAGATAGACGAATGGTTTATGATAAACTACGTTACATTGTATGTTTTGATTATTTTTCAAAATGTCGAAGAACCATAGAGGGACCTGGTCTGCTATCCGTTAGCTCAGTACATCATACAGTCAACAATCACAGCTGTAAAGCTGCACTGTTCACTGCCACAAGTACATCAGTACTGCTGCAACATGCTCGAGGTCAAACAAAGGGATGAGTGGTCCTTATCTCATCCCACATGCTCCCCAATAAATACACATGTTCCAATGTTTTACTCATCACTTGAAAATCTAAAATCATTTGTGCAAGCTCAGCCTCCACAAGTTTCCAAGTGATCTCAAGAATAAAGCTATCTACAAGCTAAATGACCAGATCCAGATGATTAAATATGTCTGTCTTTTAGTTTGTTTTGAGTCTTTGTCTTTTCTCTTCACTGTAAATCCTACACTACTTTTAATAAGTTTCATGGTAGGATAGATTTCAACCTTCATTGGTTTGTATTCTTGACTAGAGTTAGTCAACATTGTAGCTTTGCAATAGAGATATTGTAAAGGGGCTTATAATAGATGTATTATAAGGGGTGAGGAATTAATAGTTTTAATTCCTACATTACAATAAGTTGTAATCTGAAGGTGCGCAGTTATCTGAGTTGGAAATCCTACTTGCTAGGTCGTGATTTTTAATCCCTTGAGCAAGGAGTTTTCCACATAAATATCGTGTGTTATTTACTTACTGCTTTGCTTGAGGGAACAAATAGAGATGGTTCTCTATATTGTTTCGTGGAATATTAGTTTCTATCAATTGGTATCAGAGCGGGTGCATTTTAAAAGGTTAACCCGTAGAAAGAATCTCGCTAATGACTGCTCCACCAAACTTAGAGGAAGGACAATGGACTACTAGACCACCAAGGTTCAAAGAAAACTACTATGGGTGGTAGAAGACTAGGATGCACAATTTCATCATAACTGAAGATTCTGAGTTATGGGACATCATTTGTGGTGGCCCATATGTTCCCATAAACACTGATATATTTGGTCTTACAACTACTCCAAAAGCTATAAAGGAGTACAACGATATATACGAGAAGGTTGTGGAGAAAAACTTCAAGGCTAAGAAGATCCTTGTTTGTGGTATTGGTCCAGTTGAGTACAATCGGGTTTCATCTTGTGTAACTGCTAAGGAGATCTGGGAAGCTCTCCAAATAGCTCATGAAGGAACAACTCAAATTAAGAAGTCCAATATCGATATGCTCACCACATAGTATGAGCTGTTTAAAATGAGAGAGGATGAGTCAATCTAAGAGATGCACACCAGGTTTACCTATATTATTAATGAGCTTAACTCTCTAGGAGAAATTATTACAACCAACATACTGGTCAGAAAATTGTTTAGTGTCTTGCCTGACTCTTGGGATATCAAGGTAAATGTCATTATGAAGCCAAGAACCTGAAGACACTGACAATTGATGAGTTGATTGGAAATCTCAAAAATCGTGAGATGAAGATAGCAAGGAAGAAAATAGAAAAGTGTGAGGCAAAGAAGGAGAATAACCTGGTTCTCAAAGCTGCCAAAGGTAATTCAAATAGTGATGAAACTTTCATGGCATATATCACTCACAGATTTCAAAAGATAGTTCAAAAAAATAGTGGGGTCCTAAAAAATAGGAAGCTCCAGCAAAAACTTCAAAGGAAATGACAATTGCTACCACAAGTGTGAGAAACCTAGTCACTTCATTAAAAAGTGTCCTCAACACAAGCATGACAATCAGAATGACAGGATTGCTAAGAGGAACTAGGTTCCTGATAAAAAGTTCAGGAGGAGAGATACAACTAATGATTTTGGTGAAGCAAGCTCTTGCTGCCTATGGAGACTCCTCAAGTGAATCTAAATATGATGATGACCAAGGGGACACATCAATGATGGCTATAAAAAATAAACCCTCTGAATATGAGTCAACATTTGCACTCGTGGACAAATCTGATACAGATGATGATGATGATGAGCACGATGAGGAAACTTTTCTTGATGTTAAGAAAAACTTGAAAGCTTACTCTCAAAAGAAACTCATATCATTAGTAGATGTGTTAATCGATGCTTATCATGCTCCTATTAATGAAGATGTTTTAAATGCTGAAATTGGTGATTTAGAGCTAGAGAGAGATGATTTGACAGTCTCCATTATATATCTGAAAGAATAGGTTGATGAGATAAGCCAACAAAACATTCTATTGGAAAATCAGGTGAAAAGAAGTATGGAAACTCCCTATAAAGGAAAAGGTGTAGCTAGTGTGACTCATCTGGAGCTTGAAAATGAGCTTAAGAAAATGAAACTGAGTCTCACTACTGAGATGGAAAAGAATGGTCAGCTGTAGGAGGATTTGAAAAGGGTAAAATTTGATCTTGATAAGGCACTACACTGAACCTGGTCGTCTGATGTAATCACCTCCATGTATAAGAGTAAGGGTGAGGGTAGGCAAGGACTTGGTTTTGAAAAAGAAAAGACATCGTATAATTCCCACAACAAATATGTCTCCACAACTGAAAACTGGTTATGCACTCATTGCTGACAGACTGCCTATTACAAGGATGCCTAAAAAGCCAGATCTAAGTCTTTTTAGAAAAAAATATGAATTTTGTTAAGAAGGGAGTCAGGATGGACGGACCTGGTTCACGAAAGAGAAAAAATGTCTTATCATTTGGGCTAGAAGAAGTCTGATTCATCCTTTTTACAACTACAAGAGACCCAAGCTAGTTTGAGTTCCCAAATCCAAACAGTAATTTTGCTTACATGCTAGGGAGCGAAGGGTAGTCAAAATGGTAGATAGATAGTGACTGCTCCAAGCATATGACTGAAATAGAGGGCTTTCTCTCTCTCTCTCTCTCCTCAAATCCTTCAAAAAGGAAAGTGTGTCTTTTCAGAATAAAAGAAAGGACATATCCTTAACATCAACAATATTTAGGGAATAAAGAAATGTTGACAGCTGACTCAAGCTTGTAAACTGTGATGAAGGACCTGGTTCTATGGATGTCATAGAACAAGTTCACAGTCAACAAGGTGGGTTTCCATGTGTTGAAATGAAATAAGTCAGATTTTTTGTCAAGACAAAGAAGAGAGTACATGATAAGGTCTTTGCTTGAGAAAATTCTCTATAAACTACTCAATGAGAGAAAAAACCCAAGCTAACTTGCCTGAAATCCTTGGATGCAAACACCTTGTCCTCAATAATGGTACAGTGGATTTTGGAAAGTTTGGATGCTAAAAGAATTGAAGAATGATGAAGCTAAAGATGGGGAACCTTCAAAAGTTCCTGATGAGGTCAGAGAGATTTCAAATGGAATGATTGTTCTGAGGAGCCAAGTCAAGCTAGATAATGATGTAGAGTTTCCCAGAAGTACATAGGAACCTAGTGCTTCTATCATCTCTCTTGAAGTATCATCAGGAGAAACTTCATCAGCTGAGAAGAACCAAGTATGGCACCTGGTACCCTGACCTTGCGACATAACTATCATAGGAACCAGGTTGAGCAAACTCCAAATGACATTGTGATCAGTCTACAAAACCACATCAGGGATCTGCTGAAAAAAGTTTGATATAGAGAATGCTAAAACCACTTATACTTCTATAGCTAGTGATACTTAGTTGAACCTGGCTCTCATTTGAAGGAAATCACATACAAAAGTATTATTGGTCTCTCATCTTGATTGATTGAAAGTAGACCTTGGTATTATGGTTCATGTTGGTCTATGTGCGAGATTTCAATCAAGTTCAAATGAATCCCATATGAAGTCTTAGAAAGGAATACTGAGGTATCACAAAGGGACTACAGACCTGGTCTTTTTCTATTCCTCAAGAGATAGTCCTTGACTTTGTTGGGTATGTTGATGCGGGTTATGCTGGATGTCTGGTGGATAGAGATAGCTCACTTAAATTATTTTAAGGATCATGTTCTATCTCATAGGTTACAAAGAAACTAATATCTGTGGCTCTCTTTACCACAAAAGCTGAATGTGTAGTAGTTGCCTCTTGATGTGCCCAATTGCTCTGGTTAAAGCAACAACTTGAGTATGTATGAGTGTCTACTGACGTTCTTCTACTGTGTGACAATACAATTGCACTCAATATGTCAAAGAATCTAATAAAACTCAAGAGAACCAAACATGTTGAGTGTATGCACCATCTCATATGGAATAATGACAAAAAGAGGGTTAATGTGTATGGATGTTTGAAATAGATGAACCAGGTAGCAGATATCTCCTTGAAGACATCAGTCAATAGGTATGCTGAAAGAAATTAATTGAAGTTATGTTGGATCAAGATCAACTATCTGGTTCTTCATAAGCTCTCTCAATCATTGGCTATGATATGAAGAAAGGTACAATGCTAAAAAGTGTTTTCGGCAACATCTAACTCACTCATATACTGTTACAGGTATACAG
Organism: Anisodus acutangulus; assembly: GCA_029783415.1. Classification (NCBI taxonomy): domain Eukaryota; kingdom Viridiplantae; phylum Streptophyta; class Magnoliopsida; order Solanales; family Solanaceae; genus Anisodus; species Anisodus acutangulus. Next base: position 8,359,081 of record CM056498.1, on the reverse strand, counting down.
GAATGGTAGGATCAGGACAGCTTGAGCATAAGTGATATTGCACACTTCAGAGTTCTTACCTGAAATTTTTTGAGAAAATTAACCAGGGGCCTGGTTCCTGTGATTATATATGTTTTTGAACTGCTTGAGGTGCCAAGTCATTTCTATTCTCTTGTTCAAAATTCAAAATAACTTTCCTTTAAAAGCGTTGCAACGTCTGTGAACCGACCCGATCACTCTTCTAAAACCAAATCAAAACCGTCACATTCTTCTCTTAAATACACCTTTCTTATTTGTTTCCTCTCTTAAACTCTCAAATCATCATTATGCCCCTTCATCTCCCTCAAGCATAATGGCTTTCCAAATTATTCCACATTCTACATCTCTTCCTTATCTAACCAAGTGTTTACCATGTCTCATCAAGAACCTTTTACTCCAAACTTGGGTGATACAAACCCCATACCATCACCTCCAAAATGTCCAACCTCTGCCGACCAAAGAACAACTGACCTATCCCTAAAATCCCCCATTTTTGTTCCTCCTAAAACCAGTAAGCACCGAATCCCAAATAAATTCACATCCCTGTCCGTGATTTCTAGTCAGATTGAAAAGCCCAACTCAATAGAAAGTGAGGAAATTGTCTCTGTGTCAAAATCCATTCCAACATCAGAGGAATCAGTTTAAAGGGATGATGAAATTGAGTGTACAAGTTAATCGAGTGAGGAAATAAGAGTGCAAATATAAGTGAAAGAAAACCTGATCTCAAGCGGCATGCAAGGGAGTAGCATTGGTGGTACTATAGAAAGACAGGTCAAAGTTGGCGACAAGGACTTTGTTGTGGACACATCTGTAAAATTAGGTAATCCCATTCCATCTGATTCTGTCAAAGGGGGAAATGTGTATTCAATAAAGTGTATTGAGTCTATATCTGGGATTACTGCTGGTCTTGCTGATACCCAATGGGTCATGAGAGATAGTGAGAGATTTGAGGGAGTTTAGGGTGAAAATGGTAATGAAGGAGAAAAAGGGAAATTGAATGAGGGACCTGGTCTCTACCCCCCAGGAGACTCTAAGTCACATGCACTCAAATTTAGGAATATATGTTGTTTCTCAAGTAGTATCTACATTTGTTGTATCACTGGGAGATCTTTCTCCTGGAAAGGAATCGGGATCTCCTAGCACTACTCAAGCCATTGATTTAGATGGTGACATTATACTTAGTTCTGTGTGTAGTCACACCTCTGGTCTTTCTCAAAAGAAGAGGAAGAATAACACTAGTGAGGGACTAGGTTCCTCAAAGAGACAAAAAGGTGTGCTGAAAGAGAAGAAGAGGAAGGAAAACTTGTGAAATAAAAAGATTCTGCTCGGAACAGTGTTTGATTTTGACCTTGCAGGAATTTTTGGGATGAAAGAACTGATTGAGATGGTTGAGTCCCAAAATTGGAATCATCATTTTATAATTGCATTTCTAAGCATAGAAACTCAAATTCGTGATTTTTTGCACTTTCGGTGGGCATTATTAGCACACGGATTTTCTAGAACCATGTCGACTTTCTCTAATTAGCCTAAAATTCATCGGGTCGATAAAAAATAGGCTTGTGATCGACACTTATTTTTGGTCATGGCCGACGTTGCTTATTATTGAATTTCTAAGCCTAAAAACACAAATTCGTGATTTTTTGCACTTTCAATGGGTATTAGCACAAATATTTTCTAGAATCCCGTCGACTGTTGGCCTAAAAATCACCCGGTTCATGAAAAATAGTCTTGTGATCGACATCCATTACTTCGTCATCGCTGACGTCGCTTATTATTGTATTTCAAAGCTAGAAACTCAAATTCGTAATTTTTTACACTTTCGGTGAGTATTAGCACACATATTTTCTAGAATTCTGTCGACAGTCTCTAATTGGCCTGAAATTCACCTGATCCATCACAAATAGGCTAGTGATGGACTCCCATTACTTCCTCATGACAAACGTAGCTTATTATAGCATTTCTAAGCCAAGAAACTCAAATTCGTGATTTTTTGCATTTTCGGTGGGTATTAGCACACAAATTTTGTAGAATCCTGTCGACTTTCTCTAATTGTCCTAAAATTCACCCGGTCCATGAAAAACAGGCTTGTGATTTACTCCCATTATTTTTTCATGACCGACGTGGCTTATTATTGCATTTCAAAGCATAGAAACTCAAATTCTCTTATTATTGCATTAGCACATGGATTTTCTCGAATCCTGTCGACTTTCTCTAACTGGCCTAAAATTCACCCGGTCTATAAAAAATAGGCTTGTGATCGACACTTATTTTTTGTCATGGCCGATGTTGCTTATTATTGAATTAAGAAGCCAAAAAACTCAAATTCGTGATTTTTTGCACTTTCCGTGTGTATTAGCACACATATTTTGTAGAATCCTGTCGACTTTCTCTAATTGTCTTAAAATTCGCCCAATCCATTAAAAACAGGCTTGTGATCGACACCCATTACTTCGTCATGACCGACGTCGCTGTTATTGCATTTCTAAGCCCAAAAACTCATATTCGTGATTTTTGGCACTTTCGATGGGTATTAGCACACGAATTTTCTAGAATCCTGTCGACTATCTATAATTTGCCTAAAATTCACCTGATCCATCACAAACAGGCTAGTGATCGACTCCGATTACTTCGTCATGGCCGACGTCACTTATTATAGCACTTCTAAGTTAAGAAACTCAAATTCGTGATTTTCTGCATTTTCGGTGTGTATTAGCAAACAGATTTTGTAGAATCCTGTCGACTTTCTCTAATAGTCCTAAAATTCACCCGGTCCATGAAAAATAGACTTGTGATTTACCCCTATTATTTTGTTATGACCGACGTCGCTTATTATTGTATTTCTAAGCATAGAAACTCAAATTCGTGATTTTTTGCACTTTCGGTGGTTATTTGCACACATATTTTCTAGAATCTTTTCGACTATCTCTGATTGACATGATATTTACCCGATCCATGAAGAACAGACTAGTGATCGACACCCATTACTTTGGCATGACCGACGTCCCTTATTATTGCATTTCTAAGCCTAAAAACTCAAATTCATGATTTTTTGCACTTTCAGAGGGTATTAGCACACGAATTTTCTAAAATCCTGTTGACTTTCACTTTTTGGCCTAAAATTGACCCAATCCATGAAAAATAAGCTTTTTATTGACACCCATTACTTCGCCATGGCCGACGTCGCTTAATATAGCATTTCAAAGTAAAGAAACTCAAATTCGTGATTTTTACACTTTCAAAGGGATTAGCGTACTTATTTTCTAGAATCACATCGACTATCTCTAATTTGCCTAAAATTCACTCGATCCATGACGAACAGACTAGTGATCGACACCCATTACATTGTCATGATCGACGTCCCTTATTATTGCATTTCTAAGCCTAAAAACTCAAATTCGTGAATTTTTGCACTTTCGGTGGGTATTAGCACACAGATTTTGTAGAATCCAGTCGACTTTCTATAATTGTCCTAAAATTCACCTGATCAATGAAAAACAGGATTGTGATTTACTACCATTATTTCGTCATGACCGACGTCGCTTATAATTGCATTTCTAAGCATAGAAACTCAAATTCGTGATTTTTTGCACTTTCGGTGGGTATTATTAGCACACAGATTTTCTTGAATCCTGTCGACTTTCTCTAACTGGCCTAAAATTCACCCGGTCTATAAAAAATAGGCTTGTGATCGACACTTATTTTTTGTCATGGCCGATGTTGCTTATTATTGAATTTCGAAGCCAAAAAACTCAAATTCGTGATTTTTTGCTCTTTCCGTGTGTATTAGCACACAGATTTTGTAGAATCCTGTCGACTTTCTCTAATTGTCTTAAAATTCACCCAATCCATTAAAAATAGGCTTGTGATCGACACCCACTACTTCGTCATGACCGACATCGCTTTTATTGCATTTCTAAGCCCAAAAACTCATATTCGTGATTTTTGGCACTTTCGATGGGTATTAGCACACGAATTTTCTAGAATCCTGTCGACTATCTATAATTTGCCTAAAATTCACCTGATCCATCACAAACAGGCTAGTGATCGACTCCGATTACTTCGTCATGGCCGACGTCACTTATTATAACACTTCTAAGTTAAGAAACTCAAATTCGTGATTTTCTGCATTTTCGGTGTGTATTAGCAAACAGATTTTGTAGAATCCTGTCGACTTTCTCTAATAGTCCTAAAATTCACCCGGTCCATGAAAAATAGGCCTGTGATTTACTCCTATTATTTTGTTATGACCGACGTCGCTTATTATTGCATTTCTAAGCATAGAAACTCAAATTCGTGATTTTTTGCACTTTCGGTGGTTATTTGCACACATATTTTCTAGAATCTTTTCGACTATCTCTGATTGACATGATATTTACCCGATCCATGAAGAACAGACTAGTGATCGACACCCATTACTTTGGCATGACCGACGTCCCTTATTATTGCATTTCTAAGCCTAAAAACTCAAATTCATGATTTTTTGCACTTTCAGAGGGTATTAGCACACGAATTTTCTAAAATCCTGTTGACTTTCACTTTTTGGCCTAAAATTGACCCAATCCATGAAAAATAAGCTTTTTATTGACACCCATTACTTCGCCATGGCCGACGTCGCTTAATATAGCATTTCAAAGTAAAGAAACTCAAATTCGTGATTTTTTACACTTTCAGTGGGATTAGCGTACTTATTTTCTAGAATCCTGTCGACTATCTCTAATTTGCCTAAAATTCACTCGATCCATGACGAACAGACTAGTGATCGACACCCATTACATTGTCATGATCGACGTCCCTTATTATTGCATTTCTAAGCCTAAAAACTCAAATTCGTGAATTTTTGCACTTTCGGTGGGTATTAGCACACAGATTTTGTAGAATCCAGTCGACTTTCTATAATTGTCCTAAAATTCACCTGATCAATGAAAAACAGGATTGTGATTTACTACCATTATTTCGTCATGACCGACGTCGCTTATAATTGCATTTCTAAGCATAGAAACTCAAATTCGTGATTTTTTGCACTTTCGGTGGGTATTATTAGCACACAGATTTTCTTGAATCCTGTCGACTTTCTCTAACTGGCCTAAAATTCACCCGGTCTATAAAAAATAGGCTTGTGATCGACACTTATTTTTTGTCATGGCCGATGTTGCTTATTATTGAATTTCGAAGCCAAAAAACTCAAATTCGTGATTTTTTGCACTTTCCGTGTGTATTAGCACACAGATTTTGTAGAATCCTGTCGACTTTCTCTAATTGTATTAAAATTCACCCAATCCATTAAAAATAGGCCTGTGATCGACACCCACTACTTCGTCATGACCGACGTCGCTTTTATTGCATTTCTAAGCCCAAAAACTCATATTCGTGATGTTTGGCACTTTCGATGGGTATAGCACACGAATTTTCTAGAATCCTGTCGACTATCTATAATTTGCCTAAAATTCACCTGATCCATCACAAACAGTCTAGTAATCGACTCCGATTACTTCGTCATGGCCGACGTCACTTATTATAGCACTTCTAAGCTAAGAAACTCAAATTCGTGATTTTCTGCATTTTCGGTGTGTATTAGCAAACAGATTTTGTAGAATCCTGTCGACTTTCTCTAATAGTCCTAAAATTCACCCGGTCCATGAAAAATAGGCCTGTGATTTACTCCTATTATTTTGTTATGACCGACGTCGCTTATTATTGCATTTCTAAGCATAGAAACTCAAATTCGTGATTTTTTGCACTTTCGGTGGTTATTTGCACACATATTTTCTAGAATCTTTTCGACTATCTCTGATTGACATGATATTTACCCGATCCATGAAGAACAGACTAGTGATCGACACCCATTACTTTGGCATGACCGACGTCCCTTATTATTGCATTTCTAAGCCTAAAAACTCAAATTCATGATTTTTTGCACTTTCAGAGGGTATTAGCACACGAATTTTCTAAAATCCTGTTGACTTTCACTTTTTGGCCTAAAATTGACCCAATCCATGAAAAATAAGCTTTTTATTGACACCCATTACTTCGCCATGGCCGACGTCGCTTAATATAGCATTTCAAAGTAAAGAAACTCAAATTCGTGATTTTTTACACTTTCAGTGGGATTAGCGTACTTATTTTCTAGAATCCTGTCGACTATCTCTAATTTGCCTAAAATTCACTCGATCCATGACGAACAGACTAGTGATCGACACCCATTACATTGTCATGATCGACGTCCCTTATTATTGCATTTCTAAGCCTAAAAACTCAAATTCGTGAATTTTTGCACTTTCGGTGGGTATTAGCACACAGATTTTGTAGAATCCTGTCGACTTTCTATATTTGTCCTAAAATTCACCTGATCAATGAAAAACAGGATTGTGATTTACTACCATTATTTCGTCATGACCGACGTCGCTTATAATTGCATTTCTAAGCATAGAAACTCAAATTCGTGATTTTTTGCACTTTCGGTGGGTATTATTAGCACACAGATTTTCTTGAATCCTGTCGACTTTCTCTAACTGGCCTAAAATTCACCCGGTCTATAAAAAATAAGCTTGTGATCGACACTTATTTTTTGTCATGGCCGATGTTGCTTATTATTGAATTTCGAAGCCAAAAAACTCAAATTCGTGATTTTTTGCACTTTCCGTGTGTATTAGCACACAGATTTTGTAGAATCCTGTCGACTTTCTCTAATTGTCTTAAAATTCACCCAATCCATTAAAAATAGGCCTGTGATCGACACCCACTACTTCGTCATGACCGACGTCGCTTTTATTGCATTTCTAAGCCCAAAAACTCATATTCGTGATTTTTGGCACTTTCGATGGGTATAGCACACGAATTTTCTAGAATCCTGTCGACTATCTATAATTTGCCTAAAATTCACCTGATCCATCACAAACAGGCTAGTGATCGACTCCGATTACTTCGTCATGGCCGACGTCACTTATTATAGCACTTCTAAGTTAAGAAACTCAAATTCGTGATTTTCTGCATTTTCGGTGTGTATTAGCAAACAGATTTTGTAGAATCCTGTCGACTTTCTCTAATAGTCCTAAAATTCACCCGGTCCATGAAAAATAGGCCTGTGATTTACTCCTATTATTTTGTTATGACCGACGTCGCTTATTATTGCATTTCTAAGCATAGAAACTCAAATTCGTGATTTTTTGCACTTTCGGTGGTTATTTGCACACATATTTTCTAGAATCTTTTCGACTATCTCTGATTGACATGATATTTACCCGATCCATGAAGAACAAACTAGTGATCGACACCCATTACTTTGGCATGACCGACGTCCCTTATTATTGCATTTCTAAGCCTAAAAACTCAAATTCATGATTTTTTGCACTTTCAGAGGGTAGCACACGAATTTTCTAAAATCCTGTCGACTTTCACTTTTTGGCCTAAAATTGACCCAGTCCATGAAAAATAAGCTTTTTATCAACACCCATTACTTCGTCATGGCCGACGTTGCTTAATATAGCATTTCAAAGCAAAGAAACTCAAATTCGTGATTTTTTACACTTTCAGTTGGTATTACCGCACTTATTTTCTAGAATCTTGTCGACTATCTCTAATTTGCCTAAAATTCACTCGATCCATCACAAACATGCTAGTGATCGACTCCGATTACTTCTTCATGTCTGACGTCGCTTATTATAGAATTTCCGAGCCAAGAAACTCAAATTCGTGATTTTTTGCACTTTCGGTAGGTATTAGCACACAGATTTTGTAGAATCCTGTCGACTTTCTATAATTGTCCTAAAATTCACCCGATCAATGAAAAACAGGCTTGTGATTTACTACCATTATTTCGTCATGACCGACGTCGCTTATAATTGCATTTCTAAGCATAGAAACTCAAATTCGTGATTTTTTGCACTTTCGGTGGGTATTATTAGCACACAGATTTTCTTGAATCCTGTCGACTTTCTCTAACTGGCCTAAAATTCACCCGGTCTATAAAAAATAGGCTTGTGATCGACACTTATTTTTTGTCATGGCCGATGTTGCTTATTATTGAATTTCGAAGCCAAAAAACTCAAATTCGTGATTTTTTGCACTTTCCGTGTGTATTAGCACACAGATTTTGTAGAATCCTGTCGACTTTCTCTAATTGTCTTAAAATTCACCCAATCCATTAAAAACAGGCTTGTGATCGACACCCATTACTTCGTCATGACCGACGTCGCTTTTAATGCATTTCTAAGCCCAAAAACTCATATTCGTGATTTTTGGCACTTTCGATGGGTATTAGCACACAAATTTCCTAGAATCCTGTCGACTATCTATAATTTGCCTAACATTCACCTGATCCATCACAAACATGCTAGTGATTGACTCCGATTACTTCGTCATGGCCGACGTCACTTATTATAGCACTTCTAAGTTAAGAAACTCAAATTCGTGATATTCTGCATTTTCGGTAAGTATTAGCACACAGATTTTGTAGAATCCTGTCGACTTTCTCTAATAGTCCTAAAATTCACCAGGTCCATGAAAAATAGGCTTGTGATTTACCCCCATTATTTTGTTATGACCGCGTCGCTTATTATTGCATTTCTAAGCATAGAAACTCAAATTCGTGATATTTTGCACTTTCGGTGGTTATTTGCACACATATTTTCTAGAATCTTTTCGACTATCTCTAATTGACATGATATTTACCCAATCCATGAAGAACAGACTAGTGATCGACTCCCATTACATTGTCATGACCGACGTCCCTTATTATTGCATTTCTAAGCCTAAAAACTCAAATTCATGATTTTTTGCACTTTCAGAGGGTATTAGCACACGAATTTTCTAAAATCCTGTTGACTTTCACTTTTTGGCCTAAAATTCACCCAGTGCATGAAAAATAAGCTTTTTATCGACACCCATTACTTCGTCATGGCTGACGTCGCTTAATATAGCATTTCAAAGCAAAGAAACTCAAATTCGTGATTTTTTACACTTTCAGTTGGTATTAGCGCACAGATTTTCTAGAATCCTGTCGACTATCTCTAATTTGCCTAAAATTCACTCGATCCATCACAAACATGCTAGTGATCGACTCTGATTACTTCTTCATGTCTGAAGTCGCTTATTATAGAATTTCCGAGCCAAGAAACTCAAATTCGTGATTTTTTGCACTTTCGGTGGGTATTAACACACAGATTTTGTAGAATCCTGTCGACTTTCTATAATTGTCCTAAAATTCACCTGATCAATGAAAAACAGGCTTGTGATTTACTACCATTATTTCGTCATGACCGACGTCGCTTATAATTGCATTTCTAAGCATAGAAACTCAAATTCGTGATTTTTTGCACTTTCGGTGGGTATTATTAGCACACAGATTTTCTTGAATCTCGCCGACTTTCTCTAACTGGCCTAAAATTCACCCGGTCTATAAAAATAGGCTTGTGATCGACACTTATTTTAGGTCATGGCCGATGTTGCTTATTATTGAATTTCAAGCCAAAAACTCAAATTCGTGATTTTTTGCACTTTCCGTGTGTATTAGCACACGATTTTGTAGAATCTCGCCGACTTTCTCTAATTGTCTTAAAATTCCCCCAATCCATTAAAAACAGGCTTGTGATCGACACCCACTACTTCGTCATGACCGACGTCGCTTTTATTGCATTTCTAAGCCCAAAAACTCATATTCGTGATTTTTGGCACTTTCGATGGGTATTAGCACACGAATTTTCTAGAATCCTGTCGACTATCTATAATTTGCCTAAAATTCACCTGATCCATCACAAACAGGCTAGTGATCGACTCCGATTACTTCGTCATGGCCGACGTCACTTATTATAGCACTTCTAAGTTAAGAAACTCAAATTCGTGATTTTCTGCATTTTCGGTGTGTATTAGCAAACAGATTTTGTAGAATCCTGTCGACTTTCTCTAATAGTCCTAAAATTCACCCGGTCCATGAAAAATAGGCTTGTGATTTACCCCTATTATTTTGTTATGACCGACGTCGCTTATTATTGCATTTCTAAGCATAGAAACTCAAATTCGTGATTTTTTGCACTTTCGGTGGTTATTTGCACACATATTTTCTAGAATCTTTTCGACTATCTCTGATTGACATGATATTTACCCGATCCATGAAGAACAGACTAGTGATCGACACCCATTACTTTGGCATGACCGACGTCCCTTATTATTGCATTACTAAGCCTAAAAACTCAAATTCATGATTTTTTGCACTTTCAGAGGGTATTAGCACACGAATTTTCTAAAATCCTGTTGACTTTCACTTTTTGGCCTAAAATTGACCCAGTCCATGAAAAATAAGCTTTTTATCGACACCCATTACTTCGTCATGGCCGACGTCGCTTAATATAGCATTTCAAAGCAAAGAAACTCAAATTCGTGATTTTTTACACTTTCAGTTGGTATTAGCGCACAGATTTTCTAGAATCCTGTCGACTATCTCTAATTTGCCTAAAATTCACTCGATCCATCACAAACATGCTAGTGATCGACTCCGATTACTTCTTCATGTCTGAAGTCGCTTATTATAGAATTTCCGAGCCAAGAAACTCAAATTCGTGATTTTTTGCACTTTCGGTGGGTATTAACACACAGATTTTGTAGAATCCTGTCGACTTTCTATAATTGTCCTAAAATTCACCTGATCAATGAAAAACAGGCTTGTGATTTACTACCATTATTTCGTCATGACCGACGTCGCTTATAATTGCATTTCTAAGCATAGAAACTCAAATTCGTGATTTTTTGCACTTTCGGTGGGTATTATTAGCACACAGATTTTCTTGAATCCTGTCGACTTTCTCTAACTGGCCTAAAATTCACCCGGTCTATAAAAAATAGGCTTGTGATCGACACTTATTTTTTGTCATGGCCGATGTTGCTTATTATTGAATTTCGAAGCCAAAAAACTCAAATTCGTGATTTTTTGAACTTTCCGTGTGTATTAGCACACAGATTTTGTAGAATCCTGTCGACTTTCTCTAATTGTCTTAAAATTCACCCAATCCATTAAAAACAGGCTTGTGATCGACACCCATTACTTCGTCATGACCGACATCGCTTTTATTGCATTTCTAAGACCAAAAACTCATATTCGTGATTTTTGGCACTTTCGATGGGTATTAGCACACGAATTTCCTAGAATCCTGTCGACTATCTATAATTTGCCTAAAATTCACCTGATCCATCACAAACAGGCTAGTGATAGACTCCGATTACTTCGTCATGGCCGACGTCACTTATTATAGCATTTCTAAGTTAAGAAACTCAAATTCGTGATTTTCTGCATTTTCGGTGTGTATTAGCAAACAGATTTTGTAGAATCCTGTCGACTTTCTCTAATAGTCCTAAAATTCACCAGGTCCATGAAAAATAGGCTTGTGATTTACCCCCATTATTTTGTTATGACCGTGTCGCTTATTATTGCGTTTCTAATCATAGAAACTCAAATTCGTGATTTTTTGCACTTTCGGTAGTTATTTGCACACATATTTTCTAGAATCTTTTCGACTATCTCTAATTGACATGATATTTACCCGATCCATGAAGAACAGACTAGTGATCGACACCCATTACATTGTCATGATCGACGTCCCTTATTATTGCATTTCTAAGCCTAAAAACTCAAATTCGTGATTTTTTGCACTTTCGGTGGGTATTAGCACACAGATTTTGTAGAATCCTGTCGACTTTCTATAATTGTCCTAAAATTCACCTGATCAATGAAAAACAGGCTTGTGATTTACTACCATTATTTCGTCATGACCGACGTCTCTTATAATTGCATTTCTAAGCATAGAAACTCAAATTCGTGATTTTTTACACTTTCGGTGGGTATTATTAGCACACAGATTTTCTTGAATCCTGTCGACTTTCTCTAACTGGCCTAAAATTCACCCGGTCTATAAAAAATAGGCTTGTGATCGACACTTATTTTTTGTCATGGCCGATGTTGCTTATTATTGAATTTCGAAGCCAAAAAACTCAAATTCGTGATTTTTTGCACTTTCCGGGTGTATTAGCACACAGATTTTGTAGAATCCTGTCGACTTTCTCTAATTGTCTTAAAATACACCCAATCCATTAAAAACAGGCTTGTGATCGACACCCACTACTTCGTCATGACCGACGTCGCTTTTATTGCATTTCTAAGCCCAAAAACTCATATTCGTGATTTTTGGCACTTTCGATGGGTATTAGCACATGAATTTTCTAGAATCCTGTCGACTATCTATAATTTGCCTAAAATTCACCTGATCCATCACAAACAGGCTAGTGATCGACTCCGATTACTTCGTCATGGCCGACGTCACTTATTATAGCACTTCTAAGTTAAGAAACTCAAATTCGTGATTTTTACGCATTTTTCTGTGTATTAGCAAACAGATTTTGTAGAATCCTGTCGACTTTCTCTAATAGTCCTAAAATTCACTCGGTCCATGAAAAATAGGCTTGTGATTTACCCCCATTATTTTGTTATGACCGACGTCGCTTATTATTGCATTTCTAAGCATAGAAACTCAAATTCGTGATTTTTTGCACTTTCGGTGGTTATTTGCACACATATTTTCTAGAATCTTTTCGACTATCTCTGATTGACATGATATTTATCCGATCCATGAAGAACAGACTAGTGATCGACACCTATTACTTTGGCATGACCGACGTCCCTTATTATTGCATTTCTAAGCCTAAAAACTCAAATTCATGAATTTTTGCACTTTCAGAGGGTATTAGCACACGAATTTTCTAAAATCCTGTTGACTTTCACTTTTTGGCCTAAAATTGACCCAGTCCATGAAAAATAAGCTTTTTATCGACACCCATTACTTTGTCATGGCCGACGTCGCTTAATATAGCATTTCAAAGCAAAGAAACTCAAATTCGTGATTTTTTACACTTTCAGTTGGTATTAGCGCACAGATTTTCTAGAATCCTGTCGACTATCTCTAATTTGCCTAAAATTCACTCGATCCATCACAAACATGCTAGTGATCGACTCCGATTACTTCTTCATGTCTGAAGTCGCTTATTATAGAATTTCCGAGCCAAGAAACTCAAATTCGTGATTTTTTGCACTTTCGGTGGGTATTAGCACACAGATTTTGTAGAATCCTGTCGACTTTCTATAATTGTCCTAAAATTCACCCGATCAATGAAAAACATGCTTGTGATTTACTACCATTATTTCATCATGACCGACGTCGCTTATAATTGCATTTCTAAGCATAAAAACTCAAATTCGTGATTTTTTGCACTTTCGGTGGGTATTATTAGCACACAGATTTTCTTGAATCCTCTCGACTTTCTCTAACTGGCCTAAAATTCACCCGGTCTATAAAAAATAGGCTTGTGATCGACACTTATTTTAGGTCATGGCCGATGTTTCTTATTATTGAATTTCGAAGCCAAAAAACTCAAATTCGTGATTTTTTGCACTTTCCGTGTGTATTAGCACACAGATTTTGTAGAATTTTTCGACTTTCTCTAATTGTCTTAAAATTCACCCAATCCATTAAAAACAGGCTTGTGATCGACACCCACTACTTCGTCATGACCGACGTCGCTTTTATTGCATTTCTAAGCCCAAAAACTCATATTCGTGATTTTTGGCACTTTCGATGGGTATTAGCACACGAATTTTCTAGAATCCTGTCGACTATCTATAATTTGCCTAAAATTCACCTGATCCATCACAAACAGGCTAGTGATCGACTCCGATTACTTCGTCATGGCCGACGTCACTTATTATAGCACTTCTAAGTTAAGAAACTCAAATTCGTGATTTTCTGCATTTTCGGTGTGTATTAGCAAACAGATTTTGTAGAATCCTGTCGACTTTCTCTAATAGTCCTAAAATTCACCCGGTCCATGAAAAATAGGCTTGTGATTTACCCCCATTATTTTGTTATGACCGACGTTGCTTATTATTGCATTTCTAAGCATAGAAACTCAAATTCGTGATTTTTTGCACTTTCGGTGGTTATTTGCACACATATTTTCTAGAATCTTTTCGACTATCTCTAATTGACATGATATTTACCCGATCCATGAAGAACAGACTAGTGATCGACACCCTTTACATTGTCATGACCGACGTCCCTTATTATTGCATTTCTAAGCCTAAAAACTCAAATTCATGATTTTTTGCACTTTCAGAGGGTATTAGCACACGAATTTTCTAAAATCCTGTTGACTTTCACTTTTTGGCCTAAAATTGACCCAGTGCATGAAAAAAAAGCTTTTTATCGACACCCATTACTTCGTCATGGCCGACGTCGCTTAATATAGCATTTCAAAGCAAAGAAACTCAAATTCGTGATTTTTTACACTTTCAGTGGGTATTAGCGCACAGATTTTCTAGAATCCTGTCGACTATCTCTAATTTGCCTAAAATTCACTCGATCCAGACGTGTCTTATTATAGAATTTCCGAGCCAAGAAACTCAAATTCGTGATTTTTTGCACTTTCGGTGGGTATTAGCACACAGATTTTGTAGAATCCTGTCGACTTTCTATAATTGTCCTAAAATTCACCCGATCAATGAAAAACATGCTTGTGATTTACTACCATTATTTCATCATGACCGACGTCGCTTATAATTGCATTTCTAAGCATAAAAACTCAAATTCGTGATTTTTTGCACTTTCGGTGGGTATTATTAGCACACAGATTTTCTTGAATCCTGTCGACTTTCTCTAACTGGCCTAAAATTCACCCGGTCTATAAAAAATAGGCTTGTGATCAACACTTATTTTAGGTCATGGCCGATGTTTCTTATTATTGAATTTCGAAGCCAAAAAACTCAAATTCGTGATTTTTTGCACTTTCCGTGTGTATTAGCACACAGATTTTGTAGAATTTTTCGACTTTCTCTAATTGTCTTAAAATTCACCCAATCCATTAAAAACAGGCTTGTGATCGACACCCACTACTTCGTCATGACCGACGTCGCTTTTATTGCATTTCTAAGCCCAAAAACTCATATTCGTGATTTTTGGCACTTTCGATGGGTATTAGCACACGAATTTCCTAGAATCCTGTCGACTATCTATAATTTGCCTAAAATTCACCTGATCCATCACAAACAGGCTAGTGATAGACTCCGATTACTTCGTCATGGCCGACGTCACTTATTATAGCATTTCTAAGTTAAGAAACTCAAATTCGTGATTTTCTGCATTTTCGGTGTGTATTAGCACACAGATTTTGTAGAATCCTGTCGACTTTCTCTAATAGTCCTAAAATTCACCAGGTCCATGAAAAATAGGCTTGTGATTTACCCCCATTATTTTGTTATGACCGTGTCGCTTATTATTGCATTTCTAATCATAGAAACTCAAATTCGTGATTTTTTGCACTTTCGGTGGTTATTTGCACACATATTTTCTAGAATCTTTTCAACTATCTCTAATTGACATGATATTTACCCGATCCATGAAGAACAGACTAGTGATCGACACCCATTACATTGTCATGATCGACGTCCCTTATTATTGCATTTCTAAGCCTAAAAACTCAAATTCGTGATTTTTTGCACTTTCGGTGGGTATTAGCACACAGATTTTGTAGAATCCTGTCGACTTTCTATAATTGTCCTAAAATTCACCCGATCAATGAAAAACAGGCTTGTGATTTACTACCATTATTTCGTCATGACCGACGTCGCTTATAATTGCATTTCTAAGCATAGAAACTCAAATTCGTGATTTTTTGCACTTTCGGTGGGTATTATTAGCACACAGATTTTCTTGAATCCTGTCGACTTTCTCTAACTGGCCTAAAATTCACCCGGTCTATAAAAAATAGGCTTGTGATCGACACTTATTTTTTGTCATGGCCGATGTTGCTTATTATTGAATTTCGAAGCCAAAAAACTCAAATTCGTGATTTTTTGCACTTTCCGTGTGTATTAGCACACAGATTTTGTAGAATCCTTTCGACTTTCTCTAATTGTCTTAAAATACACCCAATCCATTAAAAACAGGCTTGTGATCGACACCCACTACTTCGTCATGACCGACGTCGCTTTTATTGCATTTCTAAGCCCAAAAACTCATATTCGTGATTTTTGGCACTTTCGATGGGTATTAGCACATGAATTTTCTAGAATCCTGTCGACTATCTATAATTTGCCTAAAATTCACCTGATCCATCACAAACAGGCTAGTGATCGACTCCGATTACTTCGTCATGGCCGACGTCACTTATTATAGCACTTCTAAGTTAAGAAACTCAAATTCGTGATTTTCTGCATTTTCGGTGTGTATTAGCAAACAGATTTTGTAGAATCCTGTCGACTTTCTCTAATAGTCCTAAAATTCACTCGGTCCATGAAAAATAGGCTTGTGATTTACCCCCATTATTTTGTTATGACCGACGTCGCTTATTATTGCATTTCTAAGCATAGAAACTCAAATTCGTGATTTTTTGCACTTTCGGTGGTTATTTGCACACATATTTTCTAGAATCTTTTCGACTATCTCTGATTGACATGATATTTATCCGATCCATGAAGAACAGACTAGTGATCGACACCTATTACTTTGGCATGACCGACGTCCCTTATTATTGCATTTCTAAGCCTAAAAACTCAAATTCATGAATTTTTGCACTTTCAGAGGGTATTAGCACACGAATTTTCTAAAATCCTGTTGACTTTCACTTTTTGGCCTAAAATTGACCCAGTCCATGAAAAATAAGCTTTTTATCGACACCCATTACTTTGTCATGGCCGACGTCGCTTAATATAGCATTTCAAAGCAAAGAAACTCAAATTCGTGATTTTTTACACTTTCAGTTGGTATTAGCGCACAGATTTTCTAGAATCCTGTCGACTATCTCTAATTTGCCTAAAATTCACTCGATCCATCACAAACATGCTAGTGATCGACTCCGATTACTTCTTCATGTCTGAAGTCGCTTATTATAGAATTTCCGAGCCAAGAAACTCAAATTCGTGATTTTTTGCACTTTCGGTGGGTATTAGCACACAGATTTTGTAGAATCCTGTCGACTTTCTATAATTGTCCTAAAATTCACCCGATCAATGAAAAACATGCTTGTGATTTACTACCATTATTTCATCATGACCGACGTTGCTTATAATTGCATTTCTAAGCATAAAAACTCAAATTCGTGATTTTTTGCACTTTCGGTGGTATTATTAGCACACAGATTTTCTTGAATCCTGTCGACTTTCTCTAACTGGCCTAAAATTCACCCGGTCTATAAAAAATAGGCTTGTGATCGACACTTATTTTAGGTCATGGCCGATGTTTCTTATTATTGAATTTCGAAGCCAAAAAACTCAAATTCGTGATTTTTTGCACTTTCCGTGTGTATTAGCACACAGATTTTGTAGAATTTTTCGACTTTCTCTAATTGTCTTAAAATTCACCCAATCCATTAAAAACAGGCTTGTGATCGACACCCACTACTTCGTCATGACCGACGTCGCTTTTATTGCATTTCTAAGCCCAAAACTCATATTCGTGATTTTTGGCACTTTCGATGGGTATAGCACACGAATTTTCTAGAATCCTGTCGACTATCTATAATTTGCCTAAAATTCACCTGATCCATCACAAACAGGCTAGTGATCGACTCCGATTACTTCGTCATGGCCGACGTCACTTATTATAGCACTTCTAAGTTAAGAAACTCAAATTCGTGATTTTCTGCATTTTCGGTGTGTATTAGCAAACAGATTTTGTAGAATCCTGTCGACTTTCTCTAATAGTCCTAAAATTCACCCGGTCCATGAAAAATAGGCTTGTGATTTACCCCCATTATTTTGTTATGACCGACGTTGCTTATTATTGCATTTCTAAGCATAGAAACTCAAATTCGTGATTTTTTGCACTTTCGGTGGTTATTTGCACACATATTTTCTAGAATCTTTTCGACTATCTCTGATTGACATGATATTTACCCGATCCATGAAGAACAGACTAGTGATCGACACCCATTACATTGTCATGACCGACGTCCCTTATTATTGCATTTCTAAGCCTAAAAACTCAAATTCATGATTTTTTGCACTTTCAGAAGGTATTAGCACACGAATTTTCTAAAATCCTGTTGACTTTCACTTTTGGCCTAAAACTGAGCCAGTCCATGAAAATTAATCTTTTTATCGACACCCATTACTTCGTCATGGCCGACGTCGCTTAATATAGCATTTCAAAGCAAAGAAACTCAAATTCGTGATTTTTTACACTTTCAGTGGGTATTAGCGCACAAAATTTCTAGAATCCTGTCGACTATCTATAATTTGCCTAAAATTCACTCGATCCAGACGTCGCTTATTATAGAATTTCCGAGCCAAGAAACTCAAATTTGTGATTTTTTGCACTTTCGGTGGGTATTAGCACACAGATTTTGTAGAATCCTGTCGACTTTCTATAATTGTCCTAAAATTCACCCGATCAATGAAAAACATGCTTGTGATTTACTACCATTATTTCATCATGACCGACGTCGCTTATAATTGCATTTCTAAGCATAGAAACTCAAATTCGTGATTTTTTGCACTTTCGGTGGGTATTATTAGCACACAGATTTTCTTGAATCCTGTCGACTTTCTCTAACTGGCCTAAAATTCACCCGGTCTATAAAAAATAGGCTTGTGATCGACACTTATTTTAGGTCATGGCCGATGTTTCTTATTATTGAATTTCGAAGCCAAAAAACTCAAATTCGTGATTTTTTGCACTTTCCGTGTGTATTAGCACACAGATTTTGTAGAATTTTTCGACTTTCTCTAATTGTCTTAAAATTCACCCAATCCATTAAAAACAGGCTTGTGATCGACACCCACTACTTCGTCATGACCGACGTCGCTTTTATTGCATTTCTAAGCCCAAAAACTCATATTCGTGATTTTTGGCACTTTCGATGGGTATTAGCACACGAATTTTCTAGAATCCTGTCGACTATCTATAATTTGCCTAAAATTCACCTGATCCATCACAAACAGGCTAGTGATCGACTCCGATTACTTCGTCATGGCCGACGTCACTTATTATAGCACTTCTAAGTTAAGAAACTCAAATTCGTGATTTTCTGCATTTTCGGTGTATTAGCAAACAGATTTTGTAGAATCCTGTCGACTTTCTCTAATAGTCCTAAAATTCACCCGGTCCATGAAAAATAGGCTTGTGATTTACCCCCATTATTTTGTTATGACCGACGTCGCTTATTATTGCATTTCTAAGCATAGAAACTCAAATTCGTGATTTTTTGCACTTTCGGTGGTTATTTGCACACATATTTTCTAGAATCTTTTCGACTATCTCTGATTGACATGATATTTACCCGATCCATGAAGAACAGACTAGTGATCGACACCCATTACATTGTCATGACCGACGTCCCTTATTATTGCATTTCTAAGCCTAAAAACTCAAATTCATGATTTTTTGCACTTTCAGAGGGTATTAGCACACGAATTTTCTAAAATCCTGTTAACTTTCACTTTTTGGCCTAAAATTGACCCAGTCCATGAAAAATAATCTTTTTATCGACACCCATTACTTCGTCATGGCCGACGTCGCTTAATATAGCATTTCAAAGCAAAGAAACTCAAATTCGTGATTTTTTACACTTTCAGTGGGTATTAGCGCACAGATTTTCTAGAATCCTGTCGACTATCTCTAATTTGCCTAAAAGTCACTCGATCCATCACAAACATGCTAGTGATCGACTCTGATTACTTCTTCATGTCCGACGTCGCTTATTATAGAATTTCCGAGCCAAGAAACTCAAATTCGTGATTTTTTGCACTTTCGGTGGGTATTAGCACACAGATTTTGTAGAATCCTGTCGACTTTCTATAATTGTCCTAAAATTCACCCGATCAATGAAAAACATGCTTGTGATTTACTACCATTATTTCATCATGACCGACGTCGCTTATAATTGCATTTCTAAGCATAGAAACTCAAATTCGTGATTTTTTGCACTTTCGTGGGTATTATTAGCACACGATTTTCTTGAATCCTGTCGACTTTCTCTAACTGGCCTAAAATTCACCCGGTCTATAAAAAATAGGCTTGTGATCGACACTTATTTTAGGTCATGGCCGATGTTTCTTATTATTGAATTTCGAAGCCAAAAAACTCAAATTCGTGATTTTTTGCACTTTCCGTGTGTATTAGCACACAGATTTTGTAGAATTTTTTGACTTTCTCTAATTGTCTTAAAATTCACCCAATCCATTAAAAACAGGCTTGTGATCGACACCCACTACTTCGTCATGACCGACGTCGCTTTTATTGCATTTCTAAGCCCAAAAACTCATATTCGTGATTTTTGGCACTTTCGATGGGTATTAGCACACAAATTTTCTAGAATCCTGTCGACTATCTATAATTTGCCTAAAATTCACCTGATCCATCACAAACAGGCTAGTGATCGACTCCAATTACTTCGTCATGGCCGACGTCACTTATTATAGCACTTCTAAGTTAAGAAACTCAAATTCGTGATTTTCTGCATTTTCGGTGTGTATTAGCAAACAGATTTTGTAGAATCCTGTCGACCTTCTCTAATAGTCCTAAAATTCACCCGGTCCATGAAAAATAGGCTTGTGATTTACCCCCATTATTTTGTTATGACCGACGTTGCTTATTATTGCATTTCTAAGCATAGAAACTCAAATTCGTGATTTTTTGCACTTTCGGTGGTTATTTGCACACATATTTTCTAGAATCTTTTCGACTATCTCTGATTGACATGATATTTACCCGATCCATGAAGAACATACTAGTGATCGACACCCATTACATTTGCATGACCGACGTCCCTTATTATTGCATTTCTAAGCCTAAAAACGCAAATTCATGATTTTTTGCACTTTCAGAAGGTATTAGCACACGAATTTTCTATAATCCTGTTGACTTTCACTTTTTGGCCTAAAATTGACCCAGTCCATGAAAAATAATCTTTTTATCGACACCCATTACTTCGTCATGGCCGACGTCGCTTAATATAGCATTTCAAAGCAAAGAAACTCAAATTCGTGATTTTTTACACTTTCAGTGGGTATTAGCGCACAGATTTTCTGGAATCCTGTCGACTATCTCTAATTTGCCTAAAAGTCACTCGATCCATCACAAACATGCTAGTGATCGACTCCGATTACTTCTTCATGTCTGACGTCGCTTATTACAGAATTTCCGAGCCAAGAAACTCAAATTCGTGATTTTTTGCACTTTCGGTGGGTATTAGCACACAGATTTTGTAGAATCCTGTCGACTTTCTATAATTGTCCTAAAAGTCACCCGATCAATGAAAAATAGGCTTGTGATTTACTACCATTATTTCGTCATGACCGACGTCGCTTATAATTGCATTTCTAAGCATAGAAACTCAAATTCGTGATTTTTTGCACTTTCGGTGGGTATTATTAGCACACAGATTTTCTTGAATCCTGTCGACTTTCTCTAACTGGCCTAAAATTCACCCGGTCTATAAAAAATAGGCTTGTGATCGACACTTATTTTTTGTCATGGCCGATGTTGCTTATTATTGAATTTCGAAGCCAAAAAACTCAAATTCGTGATTTTTTGCACTTTCCGTGTGTATTAGCACACAGATTTTGTAGAATCCTGGCGACTTTCTCTAATTGTCATAAAATTCACCCAATCCATTAAAAACAGGCTTGTGATCGACACCCATTACTTCGTCATGACCGACGTCGCTTTTAATGCATTTCTAAGCCCAAAAACTCATATTCGTGATTTTTGGCACTTTCGATGGGTATTAGCACACAAATTTCCTAGAATCCTGTCGACTATCTATAATTTGCCTAACATTCACCTGATCCATCACAAACATGCTAGTGATTGACTCCGATTACTTCGTCATGGCCGACGTCACTTATTATAGCACTTCTAAGTTAAGAAACTCAAATTCGTGATATTCTGCATTTTCTAGTGTATTAGCAAACAGATTTTGTAGAATCCTGTCGACTTTCTCTAATAGTCCTAAAATTCACCAGGTCCATGAAAAATAGGCTTGTGATTTACCCCCATTATTTTGTTATGACCGCGTCGCTTATTATTGCATTTCTAAGCATAGAAACTCAAATTCGTGATATTTTGCACTTTCGGTGGTTATTTGCACACATATTTTCTAGAATCTTTTCGACTATCTCTAATTGACATGATATTTACCCAATCCATGAAGAACAGACTAGTGATCGACTCCCATTACATTGTCATGACCGACGTCCCTTATTATTGCATTTCTAAGCCTAAAAACTCAAATTCATGATTTTTTGCACTTTCAGAGGGTATTAGCACACGAATTTTCTAAAATCCTGTTGACTTTCACTTTTTGGCCTAAAATTCACCCAGTGCATGAAAAATAAGCTTTTTATCGACACCCATTACTTCGTCATGGCCGACGTCGCTTAATATAGCATTTCAAAGCAAAGAAACTCAAATTCGTGATTTTTTACACTATCAGTTGGTATTAGCGCACAGATTTTCTAGAATCCTGTCGACTATCTCTAATTTGCCTAAAATTCACTCGATCCATCACAAACATGCTAGTGATCGACTCCGATTACTTCTTCATGTCTGAAGTCGCTTATTATAGAATTTCCGAGCCAAGAAACTCAAATTCGTGATTTTTTGCACTTTCGGTGGGTATTAGCACACAGATTTTGTAGAATCCTGTCGACTTTCTATAATTGTCCTAAAATTCACCCGATCAATGAAAAACAGGCTTGTGATTTACTACCATTATTTCGTCATGACCGACGTCGCTTATAATTGCATTTCTAAGCATAGAAACTCAAATTCGTGATTTTTTGCACTTTCGGTGGGTATTATTAGCACACAGATTTTCTTGAATCCTGTCGACTTTCTCTAACTGGCCTAAAATTCACCCGGTCTATAAAAAATAGGCTTGTGATCGACACTTATTTTTTGTCATGGCCGATGTTGCTTATTATTGAATTTCGAAGCCAAAAAACTCAAATTCGTGATTTTTTGCACTTTTCGTGTGTATTAGCACACATATTTTGTAGAATCCTGTCGACTTTCTCTAATTGTCTTAAAATTCACCCAATCCATTAAAAACAGGCTTGTGATCGACACCCACTACTTCGTCATGACCGACATCGCTTTTATTGCATTTCTAAGCCCAAAAACTCATATTCGTGATTTTTGGCACTTTCGATGGCTATAGCACACGAATTTTCTAGAATCCTGTCGACTATCTATAATTTGCCTAAAATTCACCTGATCCATCACAAACAGGCTAGTGATCGACTCCGATTACTTCGTCATGGCCGACGTCACTTATTATAGCACTTCTAAGTTAAGAAACTCAAATTCGTGATTTTCTGCATTTTCGGTGTGTATTAGCAAACATATTTTGTAGAATCCTGTCGACTTTCTCTAATAGTCCTAAAATTCACCCGGTCCATGAAAAATAGGCTTGTGATTTACCCCCATTATTTTGTTATGACCGACGTTGCTTATTATTGCATTTCTAAGCATAGAAACTCAAATTCGTGATTTTTTGCACTTTCGGTGGTTATTTGCACACATATTTTCTAGAATCTTTTCGACTATCTCTGATTGACATGATATTCACCCGATCCATGAAGAACAGACTAGTGATCGACACCCATTACATTTGCATGACCGACGTCCCTTATTATTGCATTTCTAAGCCTAAAAACTCAAATTCATGATTTTTTACACTTTCAGAAGGTGTTAGCACACGAATTTTCTAAAATCCTGTTGACTTTCACTTTTTGGACTAAAATTGACCCAGTCCATGAAAAATAATATTTTTATCGACACCCATTACTTCGTCATGGCCGACGTCGCTTAATATAGCATTTCAAAGCAAAGAAACTCAAATTCGTGATTTTTTACACTTTCAGTGGATATTAGCGCACAGATTTTCTGGAATCCTGTCGACTATCTCTAATTTGCCTAAAAGTCACTCGATCCATCACAAACATGCTAGTGATCGACTCCGATTACTTCTTCATGTCTGACGTCGCTTATTATAGAATTTCCGAGCCAAGAAACTCAAATTCGTGATTTTTGGCACTTTCGGTGGGTATTAGCACACAGATTTTGAAGAATCCAGTCGACTTTCTATAATTGTCCTAAAAGTCACCCGATCAATGAAAAATAGGCTTGTGATTTACTACCATTATTTCGTCATGACCGACGTCGCTTATAATTGCATTTCTAAGCATAGAAACTCAAATTCGTGATTTTTTGCACTTTCGGTGGGTATTATTAGCACACAGATTTTCTTGAATCCTGTCGACTTTCTCTAACTGGCCTAAAATTCACCCGGTCTATAAAAAATAGGCTTGTGATCGACACTTATTTTTTGTCATGGCCGATGTTGCTTATTATTGAATTTCGAAGCCAAAAAACTCAAATTCGTGATTTTTTGCACTTTCCGTGTGTATTAGCACACAGATTTTGTAGACTCCTGTCGACTTTCTCTAATTGTCTTAAAATTCACCCAATCTATTAAAAATAGGCTTGTGATCGACACCCATTACTTTGTCATGACCGACGTCGCTTTTATTGCATTTCTAAGCCCAAAAACTCATATTCGTGATTTTTGGCACTTTCGATGGGTATTAGCACACGAATTTCCTAGAATCCTATCGACTATCTATAATTTGCCTAACATTCACCTGATCCATCACAAACAGGCTAGTGATTGACTCCGATTACTTCGTCATGGCCGACGTCACTTATTATAGCACTTCTAAGTTAAGAAACTCAAATTCGTGATATTCTGCATTTTCGGTATGTATTAGCACACAGATTTTGTAGAATCCTGTCGACTTTCTCTAATAGTCCTAAAATTCACCAGGTCCATGAAAAATAGGCTTGTGATTTACCCCCATTATTTTGTTATGACCGCGTCGCTTATTATTGCATTTCTAAGCATAGAAACTCAAATTCGTGATTTTTTGCACTTTCGGTGGTTATTTGCACACATATTTTCTAGAATCTTTTCGACTATCTCTGATTGACATGATATTTACCCGATCCATGAAGAACAGACTAGTGATCGACAACCATTACATTGTCATGACCGACGTCCCTTATTTTTGCATTTCTAAGCCTAAAAACTCAAATTCATGATTTTTTGCACTTTCAGAGGGTATTAGCACACGAATTTTCTAAAATCCTGTTGACTTTCAATTTTTGGCCTAAAATTGAACCAGTCCATGAAAAATAAGCTTTTTATCGACACCCATTACTTCGTCATGGCCGACGTCGCTTAATATAGCATTTCAAAGCAAAGAAACTCAAATTCGTGATTTTTTACACTTTCAGTTGGTATTAGCGCACAGATTTTCTAGAATCCTGTCGACTATCTCTAATTTGCCTAAAATTCACTCGATCCATCACAAACATGCTAGTGATCGACTCCGATTACTTCTTCATGTCTGAAGTCGCTTATTATAGAATTTCCGAGCCAAGAAACTCAAATTCGTGATTTTTTGCACTTTCGGTGGGTATTAGCACACAGATTTTGTAGAATCCTGTCGACTTTCTATAATTGTCCTAAAATTCACCCGATCAATGAAAAATAGGCTTGTGATTTACTACCATTATTTCATCATGACCGACGTCGCTTATAATTGCATTTCTAAGCATAGAAACTCAAATTCGTGATTTTTTGCACTTTCGGTGGGTATTATTAGCACACAGATTTTCTTGAATCCTGTCGACTTTCTCTAACTGGCCTAAAATTCACCCGGTCCATAAAAAATAGGCTTGTGATCGACACTTATTTTTTGTCATGGCCGATGTTGCTTATTATTGAATTTCGAAGCCAAAAAACTCAAATTCGTGATTTTTTGCACTTTCCGTGTGTATTAGCACACAGATTTTGTAGAATCCTGTCGACTTTCTCTAATTGTCTTAAAATTCACCCAATCCATTAAAAACAGGCTTGTGATCGACACCCACTACTTCGTCATGACCGACGTCGCTTTTATTGCATTTCTAAGCCCAAAAACTCATATTCGTGATTTTTGGCACTTTCGATGGGTATAGCACACGAATTTTCTAGAATCTTGTCAACTATCTATAATTTGCCTAAAATTCACCTGATCCATCACAAACAGGCTAGTGATCGACTCCGATTACTTCGTCATGGCCGACGTCACTTATTATAGCACTTCTAAGTTAAGAAACTCAAATTCGTGATTTTCTGCATTTTCGGTGTGTATTAGCAAACAGATTTTGTAGAATCCTGTCGACTTTCTCTAATAGTCCTAAAATTCACCCGGTCCATGAAAAATAGGCTTGTGATTTACCCCCATTATTTTGTTATGACCGACGTTGCTTATTATTGCATTTCTAAGCATAGAAACTCAAATTCGTGATTTTTTGCACTTTCGGTGGTTATTTGCACACATATTTTCTAGAATCTTTTCGACTATCTCTGATTGACATGATATTTACCCGATCCATGAAGAACAGACTAGTGATCGACACCCATTACATTTGCATGACCGACGTCCCTTATTATTGCATTTCTAAGCCTAAAAACTCAAATTCATGATTTTTTGCACTTTCAGAAGGTATTAGCACACGAATTTTCTAAAATCCTGTTGACTTTCACTTTTTGGCCTAAAATTGACCCAGTCCATGAAAAATAATCTTTTTATCGACACCCATTACTTCGTCATGGCCGACGTCGCTTAATATAGCATTTCAAAGCAAAGAAACTCAAATTCGTGATTTTTTACACTTTCAGTGGGTATTAGCGCACAGATTTTCTAGAATCCTGTCGACTATCTCTAATTTGCCTAAAAGTCACTCGATCCATCACAAACATGCTAGTGATCGACTCTGATTACTTCTTCATGTCCGACGTCGCTTATTATAGAATTTCCGAGCCAAGAAACTCAAATTCGTGATTTTTTGCACTTTCGGTGGGTATTAGCACACAGATTTTGTAGAATCCTGTTGACTTTCTATAATTGTCCTAAAAGTCACCCGATCAATGAAAAAACAGGCTTGTGATTTACTACCATTATTTCGTCATGACCGACGTCGCTTATAATTGCATTTCTAAGCATAGAAACTCAAATTCGTGATTTTTTGCACTTTCGGTGGGTATTATTAGCACACAGATTTTCTTGAATCCTGTCGACTTTCTCTAACTGGCCTAAAATTCACCCGGTCTATAAAAAATAAGCTTGTGATCGACACTTATTTTTTGTCATGGCCGATGTTGCTTATTATTGAATTTCGAAGCCAAAAAACTCAAATTCGTGATTTTTTGCACTTTCCGTGTGTATTAGCACACAGATTTTGTAGAATCCTGTCGACTTTCTCTAATTGTCTTAAAATTCACCCAATCCATTAAAAACAGGCTTGTGATCGACACCCATTACTTCGTCATGACCGACGCTGCTTTTAATGCATTTCTAAGCCCAAAAACTCATATTCGTGATTTTTGGCACTTTCGATGGGTATTAGCACACAAATTTCCTAGAATCCTGTCGACTATCTATAATTTGCCTAAAATTCACCTGATCCATCACAAACAGGCTAGTGATAGACTCCGATTACTTCGTCATGGCCGACGTCACTTATTATAGCATTTCTAAGTTAAGAAACTCAAATTCGTGATTTTCTGCATTTTCGGTGTGCAGATTTTGTAGAATCCTGTCGACTTTCTCTAATAGTCCTAAAATTCACCAGGTCCATGAAAAATAGGCTTGTGATTTACCCCCATTATTTTGTTATGACCGACGTCGCTTATTATTGCATTTCTAAGCATAGAAACTAAAATTCGTGATTTTTTGCACTTTCGGTGGTTATTAGCACACATATTTTCTAGAATCTTTTCGACTGTCTCTGATTGACTTGATATTTTCCCGATCCATGAAGAACATACTAGTGATCGTCACCCATTACTTTGTCATGATCGACGTCCCTTATTATTGCATTTCTAAGCCTAAAAACTCAAATTCTTGATTTTTAACACTTTCAGAGGGTATTAGCACACGAATTTTCTAAAATCTTGTTGACTTTCACTAGTTGGCCTAAAATTGACTCAGTTCATGAAAAACAAGCTTTTTATCGACACCCATTACTTCGTCATGGCCGACATCGCTTATTATAGCATTTCAAAGCAAAGTAACTCAAATTCATGATTTTTTACACTTTCAGTGGGTATTAGCGCACAGATTTTCTAGAATCCTGTCGACTATCTCTAATTTGCCTAAAATTCACCCGATCCATCACAAACATGCTAGTGATCGACTCCGATTACTTCTTCATGTCCGACGTCGCTTATTATAGAATTTCCGAGCCAAGAAACTCAAATTCGTGATTTTTTGCACTTTCGGTGGGTATTAGCACACAGATTTTGTAGAATCCTGTCGACTTTCTATAATTGTCCTAAAATTCACCCGATCAATGAAAAATAGGCTTGTGATTTACTACCATTATTTCATCATGACCGACGTCGCTTATAATTGCATTTCTAAGCATAGAAACTCAAATTCGTGATTTTTTGCACTTTCGGTGGGTATTATTAGCACACAGATTTTGTTGAATCTTGTCGACTTTCTCTAACTGGCCTAAAATTCACCCGGTCTATAAAAAATAGGCTTGTGATCGACACTTATTTTTTGTCATGGCCGATGTTGCTTATTATTGAATTTCGAAGCCAAAAAACTCAAATTCGTGATTTTTTGCACTTTCCGTGTGTATTAGCACACAGATTTTGTAGAATCCTGGCGACTTTCTCTAATTGTCATAAAATTCACCCAATCCATTAAAAACAGGCTTGTGATCGACACCCATTACTTCGTCATGACCGACGTCGCTTTTAATGCATTTCTAAGCCCAAAAACTCATATTCGTGATTTTTGGCACTTTCGATGGGTATTAGCACACAAATTTCCTAGAATCCTGTCGACTATCTATAATTTGCCTAACATTCACCTGATCCATCACAAACATGCTAGTGATTGACTCCGATTACTTCGTCATGGCCGACGTCACTTATTATAGCACTTCTAAGTTAAGAAACTCAAATTCGTGATTTTCTGCATTTTCGGTGTATTAGCAAACAGATTTTGTAGAATCCTGTCGACTTTCTCTAATAGTCCTAAAATTCACCAGGTCCATGAAAAATAGGCTTGTGATTTACCCCCATTATTTTGTTATGACCGACGTCGCTTATTATTGCATTTCTAAGCATAGAAACTCAAATTCGTGATTTTTTGCACTTTCGGTGGTTATTTGCACACATATTTTCTAGAATCTTTTCGACTATCTCTGATTGACATGATATTTACCCGATCCATGAAGAACAGACTAGTGATCGACACCCATTACATTGTCATGACCGACGTCCCTTATTATTGCATTTCTAAGCCTAAAAACTCAAATTCATGATTTTTTGCACTTTCAGAGGGTATTAGCACACGAATTTTCTAAAATCCTGTTGACTTTCAATTTTTGGCCTAAAATTGACCCAGTCCATGAAAAATAAGCTTTTTATCGACACCCATTACTTCGTCATGGCCGACGTCGCTTAATATAGCATTTCAAAGCAAAGAAACTCAAATTCGTGATTTTTTACACTTTCAGTGGATATTAGCGCCACGATTTTCTAGAATCACATCGACTATCTCTAATTTGCCTAAAATTCACTCGATCCATCACAAACATGCTAGTGATCGACTGATTACTTCTTCATGTCCGACGTCGCTTATTATAGAATTTCCGAGCCAAGAAACTCAAATTCGTGATTTTTTGCACTTTCGGTGGGTATTAGCACACAGATTTTGTAGAATCCTGTCGACTTTCTATAATTGTCCTAAAATTCACCCGATCAATGAAAAACAGGCTTGTGATTTACTACCATTATTTCGTCATGACCGACGTCGCTTATAATTGCATTTCTAAGCATAGAAACTCAAATTCGTGATTTTTTGCACTTTCGGTGGGTATTATTAGCACACAGATTTTCTTGAATCCTGTCGACTTTCTCTAACTGGCCTAAAATTCACCCGGTCTATAAAAAATAGGCTTGTGATCGACACTTATTTTTTGTCATGGCCGATGTTGCTTATTATTGAATTTCGAAGACAAAAAACTCAAATTCGTGATTTTTTGAACTTTCCGTGTGTATTAGCACACAGATTTTGTAGAATCCTGTCGACTTTCTCTAATTGTCTTAAAATTCACCCAATCCATTAAAAACAGGCTTGTGATCGACACCCATTACTTTGTCATGACCGACATCGCTTTTATTGCATTTCTAAGACCAAAAACTCATATTCGTGATTTTTGGCACTTTCGATGGGTATTAGCACACGAATTTCCTAGAATCCTGTCAACTAACTCTAATTTGCCTAAATTTCACCCGATCCATCACAAACAGGAGAGTGATCGACTCTGATTATTTCATCATGGCCGATGTTGCTTATTATAGCATTTCTAAGCCAAGAAACTCAAATTCGTGAATTTTTGCATTTTCGGTGGGTATTATCACCCAGATTATGTAGAATCTTGTCGACATTCTCTAATTGTCCTAAAATTCACTCAGTCCATGAAAAATAGTCTTCTGATTTACTCCCATTATTTCGTCATGACCGACGTCACTTATTATTGCATTTCTATGCATAGAAACTTAAATTCGTGATTTTTTGCACTTTCGGTGGTTATTTGCACACATATTTTCTAGAATCTTTTCAACTATCTCTAATTGACATGATATTTACCCGATCCATGAAGAACAGACTAGTGATCGACACCCATTACATTGTCATGATCGACGTCCCTTATTATTGCATTTCTAAGCCTAAAAACTCAAATTCGTGATTTTTTGCACTTTCGGTGGGTATTAGCACACAGATTTTGTAGAATCCTGTCGACTTTCTATAATTGTCCTAAAATTCACCCGATCAATGAAAAACAGGCTTGTGATTTACTACCATTATTTCGTCATGACCGACGTCGCTTATAATTGCATTTCTAAGCATAGAAACTCAAATTCGTGATTTTTTGCACTTTCGGTGGGTATTATTAGCACACAGATTTTCTTGAATCCTGTCGACTTTCTCTAACTGGCCTAAAATTCACCCGGTCTATAAAAAATAGGCTTGTGATCGACACTTATTTTTTGTCATGGCCGATGTTGCTTATTATTGAATTTCGAAGCCAAAAAACTCAAATTCGTGATTTTTTGCACTTTCCGTGTGTATTAGCACACAGATTTTGTAGAATCCTTTCGACTTTCTCTAATTGTCTTAAAATACACCCAATCCATTAAAAACAGGCTTGTGATCGACACCCACTACTTCGTCATGACCGACGTCGCTTTTATTGCATTTCTAAGCCCAAAAACTCATATTCGTGATTTTTGGCACTTTCGATGGGTATTAGCACATGAATTTTCTAGAATCCTGTCGACTATCTATAATTTGCCTAAAATTCACCTGATCCATCACAAACAGGCTAGTGATCGACTCCGATTACTTCGTCATGGCCGACGTCACTTATTATAGCACTTCTAAGTTAAGAAACTCAAATTCGTGATTTTCTGCATTTTCGGTGTGTATTAGCAAACAGATTTTGTAGAATCCTGTCGACTTTCTCTAATAGTCCTAAAATTCACCCGGTCCATGAAAAATAGGCTTGTGATTTACCCCCATTATTTTGTTATGACCGACGTCGCTTATTATTGCATTTCTAAGCATAGAAACTCAAATTCGTGATTTTTTGCACTTTCGGTGGTTATTTGCACACATATTTTCTAGAATCTTTTCGACTATCTCTGATTGACATGATATTTACCCGATCCATGAAGAACAGACTAGTGATCGACACCCATTACATTGTCATGACCGACGTCCCTTATTATTGCATTTCTAAGCCTAAAAACTCAAATTCATGAATTTTTGCACTTTCAGAGGGTATTAGCACACGAATTTTCTAAAATCCTGTTGACTTTCACTTTTTGGCCTAAAATTGACCCAGTCCATGAAAAATAAGCTTTTTATCGACACCCATTACTTTGTCATGGCCGACGTCGCTTAATATAGCATTTCAAAGCAAAGAAACTCAAATTCGTGATTTTTTACACTTTCAGTGGGTATTAGCGCACAGATTTTCTAGAATCCTGTCGACTATCTCTAATTTGCCTAAAATTCACTCGATCCATCACAAACATGCTAGTGATCGACTCCGATTACTTCTTCATGTCTGAAGTCGCTTATTATAGAATTTCCGAGCCAAGAAACTCAAATTCGTGATTTTTTGCACTTTCGGTGGGTATTAGCACCCAGATTTTGTAGAATTCTGTCGACTTTCTATAATTGTCCTAAAATTCACCCGATCAATGAAAAACATGCTTGTGATTTACTACCATTATTTCATCATGACCGACGTCGCTTATAATTGCATTTCTAAGCATAAAAACTCAAATTCGTGATTTTTTGCACTTTCGGTGGGTATTATTAGCACACAGATTTTCTTGAATCCTCTCGACTTTCTCTAACTGGCCTAAAATTCACCCGGTCTATAAAAAATAGGCTTGTGATCGACACTTATTTTTTGTCATGGCCGATGTTGCTTATTATTGAATTTCGAAGCCAAAAAACTCAAATTCGTGATTTTTTGAACTTTTCGTGTGTATTAGCACACAGATTTTGTAGAATCCTGTCGACTTTCTCTAATTGTCTTAAAATTCACCCAATCCATTAAAAACAGGCTTGTGATCGACACCCACTACTTCGTCATGACCGACGTCGCTTTTATTGCATTTCTAAGCCCAAAAACTCATATTCGTGATTTTTGGCACTTTCGATGGGTATTAGCACATGAATTTTCTAGAATCCTGTCGACTATCTATAATTTGCCTAAAATTCACCTGATCCATCACAAACAGGCTAGTGATCGACTCCGATTACTTCGTCATGGCCGACGTCACTTATTATAGCACTTCTAAGTTAAGAAACTCAAATTCGTGATTTTCTGCATTTTCGGTGTGTATTAGCAAACAGATTTTGTAGAATCCGGTCGACTTTCTCTAATAGTCCTAAAATTCACCCGGTCCATGAAACATAGGCTTGTGATTTACCCCCATTAATTTGTTATGACCGACGTCGCTTATTATTGCATTTCTAACCATAGAAATTCAAATTCGTGATTTTTTGCACTTTCGGTGGTTATTTGCACACATATTTTCTAGAATCTTTTTGACTATGTCTGATTGACATGATATTTACCCGATCCATGAAGAACAGACTAGTGATCGACACCCATTACATTGTCATGACCGACGTCCCTTATTATTGCATTTCTAACCCTAAAAACTCAAATTCATGATTTTTTGCACTTTCAGAGGGTATTAGCACACGAATTTTCTAAAATCCTGTTGACTTTCAATTTTTGGCCTAAAATTGACCCAGTCCATGAAAAATAAGCTTTTTATCGACACCCATTACTTCGTCATGGCCGACGTCGCTTAATATAGCATTTCAAAGCAAAGAAACTCAAATTCGTGATTTTTTACACTTTCAGTGGATATTAGCGCACAAAATTTCTAGAATCCTGTCGACTATCTCTAATTTGCCTAAAATTCACTCGATCCATCACAAACATGCTAGTGATCGACTCCGATTACTTATTCATGTCCGACGTCGCTTATTATAGAATTTTCGAGACAAGAAACTCAAATTCGTGATTTTTTGCACTTTTGGTGGGTATTAGCACACAGATTTTGTAGAATCTGTCGACTTTCTATAATTGTCCTAACATCCACCCGAACAATGAAAAACATGCTTGTGATTTACTACCATTATTTCATCATGACCGACGTAAACTATAATTGCATTTCTAAGCATAGAAACTCAAATTCGTGATTTTTTGCACTTTCGGTGGGTATTATTAGCACACAGATTTTCTTGAATCCTGTCGACTTTCTCTAACTGGCCTAAAATTCACCCGGTCTATAAAAAATAGGCTTGTGATCGACACTTATTTTTTGTCATGGCCGATGTTGCTTATTATTGAATTTCGAAGCCAAAAAACTCAAATTCGTGATTTTTTGCACTTTCCGTGTGTATTAGCACACAGATTTTGTAGAATCCTGTCGACTTTCTCTAATTGTCTTAAAATTCACCCAATCCATTAAAAACAGGCTTGTGATCGACACCCACTACTTCGTCATGACCGACGTCGCTTTTATTGCATTTCTAAGCCCAAAAACTCATATTCGTGATTTTTGGCACTTTCGATAGGTATTAGCACATGAATTTTCTAGAATCCTGTCGACTATCTATAATTTGCCTAAAATTCACCTGATCCATCACAAACAGGCTAGTGATCGACTCCGATTACTTCGTCATGGCCGACGTCACTTATTATAGCACTTCTAAGTTGAGAAACTCAAATTCGTGATTTTCTGCATTTTCGGTGTGTATTAGCAAACAGATTTTGTAGAATCCTGTCGACTTTCTCTAATAGTCCTAAAATTCACTCGGTCCATGAAAAATAGGCTTGTGATTTACCCCCATTATTTTGTTATGACCGACGTCGCTTATTATTGCATTTCTAAGCATAGAAACTCAAATTCGTGATTTTTTGCACTTTCGGTGGTTATTTGCACACATATTTTCTAGAATCTTTTCGACTATCTCTAATTGACATGATATTTACCCGATCCATGAAGAACAGACTAGTGATCGACACCCTTTACATTGTCATGACCGACGTCCCTTATTATTGCATTTCTAAGCCTAAAAACTCAAATTCATGAATTTTTGCACTTTCAGAGGGTATTAGCACACGAATTTTCTAAAATCCTGTTGACTTTCACTTTTTGGCCTAAAATTGACCCAGTCCATGAAAAATAAGCTTTTTATCGACACCCATTACTTTGTCATGGCCGACGTCGCTTAATATAGCATTTCAAAGCAAAGAAACTCAAATTCGTGATTTTTTACACTTTCAGTTGGTATTAGCGCACAGATTTTCTAGAATCACATCGACTATCTCTAATTTGCCTAAAATTCACTCGATCCATCACAAACATGCTAGTGATCGACTCCGATTACTTCTTCATGTCTGAAGTCGCTTATTATAGAATTTCCGAGCCAAGAAACTCAAATTCGTGATTTTTTGCACTTTCGGTGGGTATTAGCACCCAGATTTTGTAGAATTCTGTCGACTTTCTATAATTGTCCTAAAATTCACCCGATCAATGAAAAACATGCTTGTGATTTACTACCATTATTTCATCATGACCGACGTCGCTTATAATTGCATTTCTAAGCATAGAAACTCAAATTCGTGATTTTTGCACTTTCGGTGGGTATTATTAGCACACATTTTCTTGAATCCTGTCGACTTTCTCTAAGCGGCCTAAAATTCACCCGGTCTATAAAAAATAGGCTTGTGATCGACACTTATTTTAGGTCATGGCCGATGTTTCTTATTATTGAATTTCGAAGCCAAAAAACTCAAATTCGTGATTTTTTGCACTTTCCGTGTGTATTAGCACACAGATTTTGTAGAATTTTTCGACTTTCTCTAATTGTCTTAAAATTCACCCAATCCATTAAAAACAGGCTTGTGATCGACACCCACTACTTCGTCATGACCGACGTCGCTTTTATTGCATTTCTAAGCCCAAAAACTCATATTCGTGATTTTTGGCACTTTCGATGGGTATTAGCACACGAATTTTCTAGAATCCTGTCGACTATCTATAATTTGCCTAAAATTCACCTGATCCATCACAAACAGGCTAGTGATCGACTCCGATTACTTCGTCATGGCCGACGTCACTTATTATAGCACTTCTAAGTTAAGAAACTCAAATTCGTGATTTTCTGCATTTTCGGTGTGTATTAGCAAACAGATTTTGTAGAATCCTGTCGACTTTCTCTAATAGTCCTAAAATTCACCCGGTCCATGAAAAATAGGCTTGTGATTTACCCCCATTATTTTGTTATGACCGACGTCGCTTATTATTGCATTTCTAAGCATAGAAACTCAAATTCGTGATTTTTTGCACTTTCGGTGGTTATTTGCACACATATTTTCTAGAATCTTTTCGACTATCTCTGATTGACATGATATTTACCCGATCCATGAAGAACATACTAGTGATCGACACCCATTACATTTGCATGACCGACGTCCCATATTATTGCGTTTCTACGCCTAAAAACTCAAATTCATGATTTTTTGCACTTTCAGAAGGTATTAGCACACGAATTTTCTAAAATCCTGTTGACTGGCCTAAAATTGACCCAGTCCATGAAAAATAATCTTTTTATCGACACCCATTACTTCGTCATGGCCGACGTCGCTTAATATAGCATTTCAAAGCAAAGAAACTCAAATTCGTGATTTTTTACACTTTCAGTGGATATTAGCGCACAGATTTTCTGGAATCCTGTCGACTATCTCTAATTTGCCTAAAAGTCACTCGATCCATCACAAACATGCTAGTGATCGACTCCGATTACTTCTTCATGTCCGACGTCGCTTATTATAGAATTTCCGAGCCAAGAAACTCAAATTCGTGATTTTTTGCACTTTCGGTGGGTATTAGCACACAGATTTTGTAGAATCCTGTCGACTTTCTATAATTGTCCTAAAATTCACCCGATCAATGAAAAACATGCTTGTGATTTACTACCATTATTTCATCATGACCGACGTCGCTTATAATTGCATTTCTAAGCATAGAAACTCAAATTCGTGATTTTTTGCACTTTCGGTGGGTATTATTAGCACACAGATTTTCTTGAATCCTGTCGACTTTCTCTAACTGGCCTAAAATTCACCCGGTCTATAAAAAATAGGCTTGTGATCGACACTTATTTTTTGTCATGGCCGATGTTGCTTATTATTGAATTTCGAAGCCAAAAAACTCAAATTCGTGATTTTTTGCACTTTCCGTGTGTATTAGCACACAGATTTTGTAGAATCCTGTCGACTTTCTCTAATTGTCTTAAAATTCACCCAATCCATTAAAAACAGGCTTGTGATCGACACCCACTACTTCGTCATGACCGACGTCGCTTTTATTGCATTTCTAAGCCCAAAAACTCATATTCGTGATTTTTGGCACTTTCGATGGGTATAGCACACGAATTTTCTAGAATCCTGTCGACTATCTATAATTTGCCTAAAATTCACCTGATCCATCACAAACAGTCTAGTAATCGACTCCGATTACTTCGTCATGGCCGACGTCACTTATTATAGCACTTCTAAGCTAAGAAACTCAAATTCGTGATTTTCTGCATTTTCGGTGTGTATTAGCAAACAGATTTTGTAGAATCCTGTCGACTTTCTCTAATAGTCCTAAAATTCACCCAGTCCATGAAAAATAGGCTTGTGATTTACCCCCATTATTTTGTTATGACCGACGTCGCTTATTATTGCATTTCTAAGCATAGAAACTCAAATTCGTGATTTTTTGCACTTTCGGTGGTTATTTGCACACATATTTTCTAGAATCTTTTCGACTATCTCTGATTGACATGATATTTACCCGATCCATGAAGAACAGACTAGTGATCGACACCCATTACATTGTCATGACCGACGTCCCTTATTATTGCATTTCTAAGCCTAAAAACTCAAATTCATGATTTTTTGCACTTTCAGAGGGTATTAGCACACGAATTTTCTAAAATCCTGTTGACTTTCAATTTTTGGCCTAAAATTGACCCAGTCCATGAAAAATAAGCTTTTTATCGACACCCATTACTTCGTCATGGCCGACGTCGCTTAATATAGCATTTCAAAGCAAAGAAACTCAAATTCGTGATTTTTTACACTTTCAGTGGGTATTAGCGCACAGATTTTCTAGAATCCTGTCGACTATCTCTAATTTGCCTAAAATTCACTCGATCCATCACAAACATGCTAGTGATCGACTCTGATTACTTCTTCATGTCCGACGTCGCTTTTTATAGAATTTCCGAGCCAAGAAACTCAAATTCGTGATTTTTTGCACTTTCGGTGGGTATTAGCACACAGATTTTGTAGAATCCTGTCGACTTTCTATAATTGTCCTAAAATTCACCCGATCAATGAAAAACATGCTTGTGATTTACTACCATTATTTCATCATGACCGACGTCGCTTATAATTGCATTTCTAAGCATAGAAACTCAAATTCGTGATTTTTTGCACTTTCGGTGGGTATTATTAGCACACAGATTTTCTTGAATCCTGTCGACTTTCTCTAACTGGCCTAAAATTCACCCGGTCTATAAAAAATAGGCTTGTGATCGACACTTATTTTAGGTCATGGCCGATGTTTCTTATTATTGAATTTCGAAGCCAAAAAACTCAAATTCGTGATTTTTTGCACTTTCCGTGTGTATTAGCACACAGATTTTGTAGAATTTTTCGACTTTCTCTAATTGTCTTAAAATTCACCCAATCCATTAAAAACAGGCTTGTGATCGACACCCACTACTTCGTCATGACCGACGTCGCTTTTATTGCATTTCTAAGCCCAAAAACTCATATTCGTGATTTTTGGCACTTTCGATGGGTATTAGCACACGAATTTTCTAGAATCCTGTCGACTATCTATAATTTGCCTAAAATTCACCTGATCCATCACAAACAGGCTAGTGATCGACTCAGATTACTTCGTCATGGCCGACGTCACTTATTATAGCACTTCTAAGTTAAGAAACTCAAATTCGTGATTTTCTGCATTTTCGGTGTGTATTAGCAAACAGATTTTGTAGAATCCTGTCGACTTTCTCTAATAGTCCTAAAATTCACCCGGTCCATGAAAAATAGGCTTGTGATTTACCCCCATTATTTTGTTATGACCGACGTCGCTTATTATTGCATTTCTAAGCATAGAAACTCAAATTCGTGATTTTTTGCACTTTCGGTGGTTATTTGCACACATATTTTCTAGAATCTTTTCGACTATCTCTGATTGACATGATATTTACCCGATCCATGAAGAACAGACTAGTGATCGACACCCATTACTTTGTCATGACCGACGTCGCTTATTATTGCATTTCTAAGCCTAAAAACTCAAATTAATGATTTTTTGCACTTTCGGTGGGTATTAGCACACAAATTTTCTAAAATCCTGTTGACTTTATCTTGTTGGCCTAAAATTGACCCAGACCATGAAAAACAAGCTCTTTATCGACACCCATTACTTCGTCATGGCAGAAGTCCCTTAATATTGCACTTCAAACCAAAGAAACTCAAATTCGTGATTCTTTACACTTCCAGTGGGTATTAGCGCACGCATTTTCTAGAATCACATCGACTATCTCTAATTTGCCTAAAAGTCACTCGATCCATCACAAACATGCTAGTGATCGACTCCGATTACTTCTTCATGTCCGACGTCGCTATTATAGAATTTCCGAGCCAAGAAACTCAAATTCGTGATTTTTGCACTTTCGGTGGGTATTAGCACAGATTTTGTAGAATCCTGTCGACTTTCTATAATTGTCCTAAAATTCACCCGATCAATGAAAAACAGGCTTGTGATTTACTACCATTATTTCATCATGACCGACGTAAACTTACTAATTGCATTTCTAAGCATAGAAACTCAAATTCGTGATTTTTTGCACTTTCGGTGGGTATTATTAGCACACAGATTTTCTTGAATCCTGTCGACTTTCTCTAACTGGCCTAAAATTCACCCGGTCTATAAAAAATAGGCTTGTGATCGACACTTATTTTTTGTCATGGCCGATGTTGCTTATTATTGAATTTCGAAGCCAAAAAACTCAAATTCGTGATTTTTTGCACTTTCCGTGTGTATTAGCACACAGATTTTGTAGAATCCTGTCGACTTTCTCTAATTGTCTTAAAATTCACCCAATCCATTAAAAACAGGCTTGTGATCGACACCCACTACTTCGTCATGACCGACGTCGCTTTTATTGCATTTCTAAGCCCAAAAACTCATATTCGTGATTTTTGGCACTTTCGATGGGTATTAGCACACGAATTTTCTAGAATCCTGTCGACTATCTATAATTTGCCTAAAATTCACCTGATCCATCACAAACAGGCTAGTGATCGACTCCGATTACTTCGTCATGGCCGACGTCACTTATTATAGCACTTCTAAGTTAAGAAACTCAAATTCGTGATTTTCTGCATTTTCGGTGTGTATTAGCAAACAGATTTTGTAGAATCTGTCGACTTTCTCTAATAGTCCTAAAATTCACCAGTCCATGAAAAATAGGCTTGTGATTTACCCCCATTATTTTGTTATGACCGACGTCGCTTATTATTGCATTTCTAAGCATAGAAACTCAAATTCGTGATTTTTTGCACTTTCGGTGGTTATTTGCACACATATTTTCTAGAATCTTTTCGACTATCTCTGATTGACATGATATTTACCCGATCCATGAAGAACAGACTAGTGATCGACACCCATTACATTGTCATGACCGACGTCCCTTATTATTGCATTTCTAAGCCTAAAAACTCAAATTCATGATTTTTTGCACTTTCAGAGGGTATTAGCACACGAATTTTCTAAAATCCTGTTAACTTTCACTTTTTGGCCTAAAATTGACCCAGTCCATGAAAAATAATCATTTTATCGACACCCATTACTTCGTCATGGCCGGCGTCGCTTAATATAGCATTTCAAAGCAAAGAAACTCAAATTCGTGATTTTTTACACTTTCAGTGGGTATTAGCGCACAGATTTTCTAGAATCCTGTCGACTATCTCTAATTTGCCTAAAAGTCACTCGATCCATCACAAACATGCTAGTGATCGACTCTGATTACTTCTTCATGTCCGACGTCGCTTATTATAGAATTTCCGAGCCAAGAAACTCAAATTCGTGATTTTTTGCACTTTCGGTGGGTATTAGCACACAGATTTTGTAGAATCCTGTCGACTTTCTATAATTGTCCTAAAATTCACCCGATCAATGAAAAACAGGCTTGTGATTTACTACCATTATTTCGTCATGACCGACGTCGCTTATAATTGCATTTCTAAGCATAGAAACTCAAATTCGTGATTTTTT
The DNA here is from genome assembly GCA_029783415.1 of Anisodus acutangulus. Taxonomy (NCBI): domain Eukaryota; kingdom Viridiplantae; phylum Streptophyta; class Magnoliopsida; order Solanales; family Solanaceae; genus Anisodus; species Anisodus acutangulus. Next base: position 8,318,014 of record CM056498.1, on the reverse strand, counting down.
GCACTTTCGGTGGGTATTATTAGCACACAGATTTTCTTGAATCCTGTCGACTTTCTCTAACTGGCCTAAAATTCACCCGGTCTATAAAAAATAGGCTTGTGATCGACACTTATTTTTTGTCATGGCCGATGTTGCTTATTATTGAATTTCGAAGCCAAAAAACTCAAATTCGTGATTTTTTGCTGTTTCAGTGTGTATTAGCCCACAGATTTTGTAGAATCCTGTCGACTTTCTCTAATTGTCTTAAAATTCACCCAATCCATTAAAAACAGGCTTGTGATCGACACCCACTACTTCGTCATGACCGACGTCGCTTTTATTGCATTTCTAAGCCCAAAAACTCATATTCGTGATTTTTGGCACTTTCGATGGGTATAGCACACGAATTTTCTAGAATCCTGTCGACTATCTATAATTTGCCTAAAATTCACCTGATCCATCACAAACAGGCTAGTGATCGACTCCGATTACTTCGTCATGGCCGACGTCACTTATTATAGCACTTCTAAGTTAAGAAACTCAAATTCGTGATTTTCTGCATTTTCGGTGTGTATTAGCAAACATATTTTGTAGAATCCTGTCGACTTTCTCTAATAGTCCTAAAATTCACCCGGTCCATGAAAAATAGGCTTGTGATTTACCCCCATTATTTTGTTATGACCGACGTCGCTTATTATTGCATTTCTAAGCATAGAAACTCAAATTCGTGATTTTTTGCACTTTCGGTGGTTATTTGCACACATATTTTCTAGAATCTTTTCGACTATCTCTGATTGACATGATATTTACCCGATCCATGAAGAACAGACTAGTGATCGACACCCATTACATTTGCATGACCGACGTCCCTTATTATTGCATTTCTAAGCCTAAAAACTCAAATTCATGATTTTTTGCACTTTCAGAAGGTATTAGCACACGAATTTTCTAAAATCCTGTTGACTTTCACTTTTTGGCCTAAAATTGACCCAGTCCATGAAAAATAATCATTTTATCGACACCCATTACTTCGTCATGGCCGGCGTCGCTTAATATAGCATTTCAAAGCAAAGAAACTCAAATTCGTGATTTTTTACACTTTCAGTGGGTATTAGCGCACAGATTTTCTAGAATCCTGTCGACTATCTCTAATTTGCCTAAAAGTCACTCGATCCATCACAAACATGCTAGTGATCGACTCCGATTACTTCTTCATGTCCGACGTCGCTTATTATAGAATTTCCGAGCCAAGAAACTCAAATTCGTGATTTTTTGCACTTTCGGTGGGTATTAGCACACAGATTTTGTAGAATCCTGTCGACTTTCTATAATTGTCCTAAAATTCACCCGATCAATGAAAAATAGGCTTGTGATTTACTACCATTATTTCATCATGACCGACGTAAACTTACTAATTGCATTTCTAAGCATAGAAACTCAAATTCGTGATTTTTGCACTTTCGGTGGGTATTATTAGCACACAGATTTTCTTGAATCCTGTCGACTTTCTCTAAGCGGCCTAAAATTCACCCGGTCTATAAAAAATAGGCTTGTGATCGACACTTATTTTTTGTCATGGCCGATGTTGCTTATTATTGAATTTCGAAGCCAAAAAACTCAAATTTGTGATTTTTTGCACTTTTCGTGTGTATTAGCACACATATTTTGTAGAATCCTGTCGACTTTCTCTAATTGTCTTAAAATTCACCCAATCCATTAAAAACAGGCTTGTGATCGACACCCACTACTTCGTCATGACCGACATCGCTTTTATTGCATTTCTAAGCCCAAAAACTCATATTCGTGATTTTTGGCACTTTCGATGGGTATAGCACACGAATTTTCTAGAATCCTGTCAACTATCTATAATTTGCCTAAAATTCACCTGATCCAACACAAACAGGCTAGTGATCGACTCAGATTACTTCGTCATGGCCGACGTCACTTATTATAGCACTTCTAAGTTAAGAAACTCAAATTCGTGATTTTCTGCATTTTCGGTGTGTATTAGCAAACAGATTTTGTAGAATCCTGTCGACTTTCTCTAATAGTCCTAAAATTCACCCGGTCCATGAAAAATAGGCTTGTGATTTACCCCCATTATTTTGTTATGACCGACGTCGCTTATTATTGCATTTCTAAGCATAGAAACTCAAATTCGTGATTTTTTGCACTTTCGGTGGTTATTTGCACACATATTTTCTAGAATCTTTTCGACTATCTCTGATTGACATGATATTTACCCGATCCATGAAGAACAGACTAGTGATCGACACCCATTACATTGTCATGACTGACGTCCCTTATTATTGCATTTCTAAGCCTAAAAACTCAAATTCATGATTTTTTGCACTTTCAGAGGGATTAGCACACGAATTTTCTAAAATCCTGTTAACTTTCACTTTTTGGCCTAAAATTGACCCAGTCCATGAAAAATAATCATTTTATCGACACCCATTACTTCGTCATGGCCGGCGTCGCTTAATATAGCATTTCAAAGCAAAGAAACTCAAATTCGTGATTTTTTACACTTTCAGTGGGTATTAGCGCACAGATTTTCTAGAATCACATCGACTATCTCTAATTTGCCTAAAATTCACTCGATCCATCACAAACATGCTAGTGATCGACTCCGATTACTCGTTCATCTCCGACGTCCCTTATTCTAGAATCTCCGAGCCAAGAAACTCAAATTCGTGATTTTTGCACTTTCGGTGGGTATTAGCACAGATTTTGTAGAATCCTGTCGACTTTCTATAATTGTCCTAAAATTCACCCGATCAATGAAAAACAGGCTTGTGATTTACTACCATTATTTCATCATGACCGACGTAAACATAATTGCATTTCTAAGCATAGAAACTCAAATTCGTGATTTTTGCACTTTGGGTGGGTATTATTAGCACACAGATTTTCTTGAATCGTGTCGAGTTTCTCTAAGTGGCGTAAAATTCACGCGGTCTATAAAAAATAGGCTTGTGATCGACACTTATTTTTTGTCATGGCCGATGTTGCTTATTATTGAATTTCGAAGCCAAAAAACTCAAATTCGTGATTTTTTGCACTTTCCGTGTGTATTAGCACACAGATTTTGTAGAATCCTGTCGACTTTCTCTAATTGTCTTAAAATTCACCCAATCCATTAAAAACAGGCTTGTGATCGACACCCACTACTTCGTCATGACCGACGTCGCTTTTATTGCATTTCTAAGCCCAAAAACTCATATTCGTGATTTTTGGCACTTTCGATGGGTATAGCACACGAATTTTCTAGAATCCTGTCGACTATCTATAATTTGCCTAAAATTCACCTGATCCATCACAAACAGGCTAGTGATCGACTCCGATTACTTCGTCATGGCCGACGTCACTTATTATAGCACTTCTAAGTTAAGAAACTCAAATTCGTGATTTTCTGCATTTTCGGTGTGTATTAGCAAACAGATTTTGTAGAATCCTGTCGACTTTCTCTAATAGTCCTAAAATTCACCCGGTCCATGAAAAATAGGCTTGTGATTTACCCCCATTATTTTGTTATGACCGACGTCGCTTATTATTGCATTTCTAAGCATAGAAACTCAAATTCGTGATTTTTTGCACTTTCGGTGGTTATTTGCACACATATTTTCTAGAATCTTTTCGACTATCTCTGATTGACATGATATTTACCCGATCCATGAAGAACAGACTAGTGATCGACACCCATTACATTGTCATGACCGACGTCCCTTATTATTGCATTTCTAAGCCTAAAAACTCAAATTCATGATTTTTTGCACTTTCAGAGGGTATTAGCACACGAATTTTCTAAAATCCTGTTGACTTTCACTTTTTGGACTAAAATTGACCCAGTCCATGAAAAATAATATTTTTATCGACACCCATTACTTCGTCATGGCCGACGTCGCTTAATATAGCATTTCAAAGCAAAGAAACTCAAATTCGTGATTTTTTACACTTTCAGTGGGTATTAGCGCACAAAATTTCTAGAATCCTGTCGACTATCTCTAATTTGCCTAAAAGTCACTCGATCCATCACAAACATGCTAGTGATCGACTCCGATTACTTCTTCATGTCCGACGTCGCTTATTATAGAATTTCCGAGCCAAGAAACTCAAATTCGTGATTTTTTGCACTTTCGGTGGGTATTAGCACACAGATTTTGTAGAATCCTGTCGACTTTCTATAATTGTCCTAAAATTCACCCGATCAATGAAAAACAGGCTTGTGATTTACTACCATTATTTCGTCATGACCGACGTCGCTTATAATTGCATTTCTAAGCATAGAAACTCAAATTCGTGATTTTTTGCACTTTCGGTGGGTATTATTAGCACACAAATTTTCTTGAATCCTGTCGACTTTCTCTAACTGACCTAAAATTCACCCGGTCTATAAAAAATAGGCTTGTGATCGACACTTATTTTTTGTCATGGCCGATGTTTCTTATTATTGAATTTCGAAGCCAAAAAACTCAAATTCATGATTTTTTGCACTTTCCGTGTGTATTAGCACACAGATTTTGTAGAATCCTGTCGACTTTCTCTAATTGTCTTAAAATTCACCCAATCCATTAAAAACAGGCTTGTGATCGACACCCACTACTTCGTCATGACCGACGTCGCTTTTATTGCATTTCTAAGCCCAAAAACTCATATTCGTGATTTTTGGCACTTTCGATGGGTATAGCACACGAATTTTCTAGAATCTTGTCAACTATCTATAATTTGCCTAAAATTCACCTGATCCATCACAAACAGGCTAGTGATCGACTCCGATTACTTCGTCATGGCCGACGTCACTTATTATAGCACTTCTAAGTTAAGAAACTCAAATTCGTGATTTTCTGCATTTTCGGTGTGTATTAGCAAACAGATTTTGTAGAATCCTGTCGACTTTCTCTAATAGTCCTAAAATTCACCAGGTCCATGAAAAATAGGCTTGTGATTTACCCCCATTATTTTGTTATGACCGACGTCGCTTATTATTGCATTTCTAAGCATAGAAACTCAAATTCGTGATTTTTTGCACTTTCGGTGGTTATTTGCACACATATTTTCTAGAATCTTTTCGACTATCTCTGATTGACATGATATTTACCCGATCCATGAAGAACAGACTAGTGATCGACACCCATTACATTGTCATGACCGACGTCCCTTATTATTGCATTTCTAAGCCTAAAAACTCAAATTCATGATTTTTTGCACTTTCGTAGAGTATTAGCACACGAATTTTCTAAAATCCTGTTGACTTTCACTTTTTGGCCTAAAATTGACCCAGTCCATGAAAAATAATCATTTTATCGACACCCATTACTTCGTCATGGCGGCGATAAGCAATATAGCATTTCAAAGCAAAGAAACTCAAATTCGTGATTTTTTACACTTTCGGTGGGTATTAGCGCCGCATTTTCTAGAATCACATCGACTATCTCTAATTTGCCTAAAAGTCACTCGATCCATCACAAACATGCTAGTGATCGACTCGATTACTTCTTCATGTCCGACGTCGCTTATTATAGAATTTCCGAGCCAAGAAACTCAAATTCGTGATTTTTGCACTTTCGGTGGGTATTAGCACACAGATTTTGTAGAATCTGTCGACTTTCTATAATTGTCCTAAAATTCACCCGATCAATGAAAAACAGGCTTGTGATTTACTACCATTATTTCATCATGACCGGCGTAAACATAATTGCATTTCTAAGCATAGAAACTCAAATTCGTGATTTTTGCACTTTCGGTGGGTATTATTAGCACACAGATTTTCTTGAATCCTGTCGACTTTCTCTAAGCGGCCTAAAATTCACCCGGTCTATAAAAATAGGCTTGTGATCGACACTTATTTTTTGTCATGGCCGATGTTGCTTATTATTGAATTTCGAAGCCAAAAAACTCAAATTCGTGATTTTTTGCACTTTCCGTGTGTATTAGCACACAGATTTTGTAGAATCCTGTCGACTTTCTCTAATTGTCTTAAAATTCACCCAATCCATTAAAAACAGGCTTGTGATCGACACCCACTACTTCGTCATGACCGACGTCGCTTTTATTGCATTTCTAAGCCCAAAAACTCATATTCGTGATTTTTGGCACTTTCGATGGGTATAGCACACGAATTTTCTAGAATCCTGTCAACTATCTATAATTTGCCTAAAATTCACCTGATCCAACACAAACAGGCTAGTGATCGACTCAGATTACTTCGTCATGGCCGACGTCACTTATTATAGCACTTCTAAGTTAAGAAACTCAAATTCGTGATTTTCTGCATTTTCGGTGTGTATTAGCAAACAGATTTTGTAGAATCCTGTCGACTTTCTCTAATAGTCCTAAAATTCACCCGGTCCATGAAAAATAGGCTTGTGATTTACCCCCATTATTTTGTTATGACCGACGTCGCTTATTATTGCATTTCTAAGCATAGAAACTCAAATTCGTGATTTTTTGCACTTTCGGTGGTTATTTGCACACATATTTTCTAGAATCTTTTCGATTATCTCTGATTGACATGATATTTACCCGATCCATGAAAAACAGACTAGTGATCGACACCCATTACATTGTCATGACTGACGTCCCTTATTATTGCATTTCTAAGCCTAAAAACTCAAATTCATGATTTTTTGCTCTTTCAGAGGTATTAGCACACGAATTTTCTAAATTCCTGTTGACTTTCACTTTTTGGCCTAAAATTGACCCTGTCCATGAAAAATAAGCTTTTTATCGACACCCATTACTTCGTCATGGCCGACGTCGCTTAATATAGCATTTCAAAGCAAAGAAACTCAAATTCGTGATTTTCTACACTTTCAGTGGGTATTAGCGCACAGATTTTCTAGAATCCTGTCGTCTATCTCTAATTTTCCTAAAAGTCACTCGATCCATCACAAACATGCTAGTTATCGACTCCGATTACTTCTTCATGTCCGACGTCGCTTATTATAGAATTTCCGAGCCAAGAAACTCAAATTCGTGATTTTTTGCACTTTCGATGGGTATTAGCACACAGATTTTGTAGAATCCTGTCGACTTTCTATAATTGTCCTAAAATTCACCCGATCAATGAAAAACAGGCTTGTGATTTACTACCATTATTTCTTCATGACCGACGTCGCTTATAATTGCATTTCTAAGCATAGAAACTCAAATTCGTGATTTTTACACTTTCAGTAGGTATTAGCACACAGATTTCCTAGAATACTGTCGACTTTCTCTAATTGGCCTGAAATTCACCCGATCTATCACAAATAGGCTAGTGATGGACACTTATTTTAGTCATGGCCGGCGTTGCTAATTATTGAATTTCGAAGCCAAAAAACTCAAATTCGTGATTTTTTGCACTTTCCGTGTGTATTAGCACACAGATTTTGTAGACTCCTGTCGACTTTCTCTAATTGTCTTAAAATTCACCCAATCCATTAAAAACAGGCTTGTGATCGACACCCATTACTTCGTTATGACCGACGTCGCTTTTATTGCATTTCTAAGCCAAAAACTCATATTCGTGATTTTTGGCACTTTGGATGGGTATTAGCACACGAATTTCCTAGAATCCTGTCGACTATCTATAATTTGCCTAAAATTCACCTGATCCATCACAAACAGGCTAGTGATAGACTCCGATTACTTCGTCATGGCCGACGTCACTTATTATAGCATTTCTAAGTTAAGAAACTCAAATTCGTGATTTTCTGCATTTTCGGTGTGTATTAGCAAACAGATTTTGTAGAATCCTGTCGACTTTCTCTAATAGTCCTAAAATTCACCAGGTCCATGAAAAATAGGCTTGTGATTTACCCCCATTATTTTGTTATGACCGACGTCGCTTATTATTGCATTTCTAAGCATAGAAACTCAAATTCGTGATTTTTTGCACTTTCGGTGGTTATTTGCACACATATTTTCTAGAATCTTTTCGACTATCTCTGATTGACATGATATTTACCCGATCCATGAAGAATAGACTAGTGATCGACACCCATTACTTTGTCATGCCCGACGTCGCTTATTATTGCATTTCTAAGCCTAAAAACTCAAATTCATGATTTTTTGCACTTTCGGTGGGTATTGCAACACAAATTTTGTAGAATCCTGTCGACTTTCTCTAATTTTTCTAAAATTCACTCGGTCCATGAAAAACAGGCTTGTCATTTACTCCCATTATTTCTTCATGACCGACGTCACTTATTATTGCATTTCTAAGCATATAAACTCAAATTCGTGATTTTTTGCACTTTCGGTGGGTATTATTAGCACACAGATTTTCTTGAATCTTGTCGACTTTCTCTAATTGGCCAAAAATTCACCTGGTCCATAAAAAATAGGCCTGTGATCGACACTTATTTTTTGTCATGGCCGACGTTGCTTATTATTGAATTTCTAAGCCTAAAAATACAAAATCGTGATTTTTTGCACTTTCCGTGTGTATTAGCACACAGATTTTGTAGACTCTTGTCAACTTTCTCTAATTGTCTTAAAATTCACCCAATCTATTAAAAATAGGCTTGTGATCGACACCCATTAATTTGTCATGACCAACGTCGATTATTATTGCATTTCTAAGCCCAAAAACTCATATTCGTGATTTTTGGCACTTTCGATGGGTTAGCACACGAATTTTCTAGAATCCTGTCGACTATCTATAATTTGCCTAAAATTCACCTGATCCATCACAAACAGGCTAGTGATCGACTCCGATTACTTCGTCATGGCCGACGTCACTTATTATAGCACTTCTAAGTTAAGAAACTCAAATTCGTGATTTTCTGCATTTTCGGTGTGTATTAGCAAACAGATTTTGTAGAATCCTGTCGACTTTCTCTAATAGTCCTAAAATTCACCCGGTCCATGAAAAATAGGCTTGTGATTTACCCCCATTATTTTGTTATGACCGACGTCGCTTATTATTGCATTTCTAAGCATAGAAACTCAAATTCGTGATTTTTTGCACTTTCGGTGGTTATTTGCACACATATTTTCTAGATTCTTTTCGACTATCTCTGATTGACATGATATTTACCTGATCCATGAAGAACAGACTAGTGATCGACAACCATTACATTGTCATGACCGACGTCCCTTATTTTTGCATTTCTAAGCCTAAAAACTCAAATTCATGATTTTTTGCACTTTCAGAGGGTATTAGCACACAAATTTTCTAAAATCCTGTTGACTTTCAATTTTTGGCCTAAAATTGAACCAGTCCATGAAAAATAAGCTTTTTATCGACACCCATTACTTCGTCATGGCCGACGTCGCTTAATATAGCATTTCAAAGCAAAGAAACTCAAATTCGTGATTTTTTACACTTTCAGTGGGTATTAGCGCACAAAATTTCTAGAATCCTGTCGACTATCTATAATTTGCCTAAAATTCACTCGATCCATCACAAATAGGCAAGTGATGGACTCCCATTACTTCTTCATGGCCGACGTTGCTTATTATAGCATTTCTAAGCCAAGAAACTCAAATTCGTGATTATTTGCATTTTCGGTGGGTATTACCACACAAATTTTGTAGAATCCAGTTGACTTTCTCAATTTGTCCTAAAATTCACCCGGTCCATGAAAAGCAGGCTTGTGATTTATTCCCATTATTTTGTCATGACCGACGCTGCTTATTATTGCATTTCTAAGCATAGAAACTCAAATTCGTGATTTTTTGCACTTTCGGTGGGTATTAGCATACACATTTTCTAGAATCATGTCGACTTTCTCTAATTGGCAAAAAATTCACCTGGTCCGTAAAAAATAGGCTTGTGATCGACACTTATTTTTTGTCATGGCCGACGTTGCTTATTATTGAATTTCTAAGCCAAAAAACACAAATTCGTGATTTTTTGCTCTTTCAGTGGGTATTAGCACACAGATTTTGTAGACTCCTGTCGACTTTCTCTAATTGTCTTAAAATTCACCCAATCTATTAAAAATAGGCTTGTGATCGACACCCATTACTTTGTCATGACCGACGTCGCTTTTATTGCATTTCTAAGCCCAAAAACTCATATTCGTGATTTTTGGCACTTTCGATGGGTATTAGCACACGAATTTCCTAGAATCCTATCGACTATCTATAATTTGCCTAACATTCACCTGATCCATCACAAACAGGCTAGTGATTGACTCCGATTACTTCGTCATGGCCGACGTCACTTATTATAGCACTTCTAAGTTAAGAAACTCAAATTCGTGATATTCTGCATTTTCGGTATGTATTAGCACACAGATTTTGTAGAATCCTGTCGACTTTCTCTAATAGTCCTAAAATTCACCCGGTCCATGAAACATAGGCTTGTGATTTACCCCCATTAATTTGTTATGACCGACGTCGCTTATTATTGCATTTCTAACCATAGAAATTCAAATTCGTGATTTTTTGCACTTTCGGTGGTTATTTGCACACATATTTTCTAGAATCTTTTCGACTATCTCTGATTGACATGATATTTACCCGATCCATGAAGAACAGACTAGTGATCGACACCCATTACATTTGCATGACCGACGTCCCTTATTATTGCATTTCTAAGCCTAAAAACTCAAATTCATGATTTTTTGCACTTTCAGAATGTATTAGCACACGAATTTTCTAAAATCCTGTTGACTTTCACTTTTTGGCCTAAAATTGACCCAGTCCATGAAAAATAATCTTTTTATCGACACCCATTACTTTGTCATGGCCGACGTAAACATTATAGCATTTCAAAGCAAAGAAACTCAAATTCGTGATTTTTTACACTTTCAGTGGATATTAGCGCACAAAATTTCTAGAATCCTGTCGACTATCTCTAATTTGCCTAAAATTCACTCGATCCATCACAAACATGCTAGTGATCGACTCGATTACTTCTTCATGTCCGACGTAAGCTTATTATAGAATTTCCGAGCCAAGAAACTCAAATTCGTGATTTTTTGCACTTTCGGTGGGTATTAGCACACAAATTTTGTAGAATCCTGTCGACTTTCTATAATTGTCCTAAAATTCACCCGATCAATGAAAAACATGCTTGTGATTTACTACCATTATTTCATCATGACCGACATCGCTTATAATTGCATTTCTAAGCATAGAAACTCAAATTCGTGATTTTTTGCACTTTCGGTGGGTATTATTAGCACACAAATTTTCTTGAATCCTGTCGACTTTCTCTAATTGGCCTGAAATTCACCCGATCTATCACAAATAGGCTAGTGATGGACACTTATTTTAGTCATGGCCGGCGTTGCTAATTATTGAATTTCTAAGACCAAAAACACAAATTCTTGATTTTTTGCACTTTCGGTGGATAATAGCACACATATTTTCTACAACCCTTTCGACTGTCTCTAATTGTCTTAAAATTCACCCAATCCATTAAAAACAGGCTTGTGATCGACACCCATTACTTCGTCATGACCGACGTCGCTTTTAATGCATTTCTAAGCCCAAAAACTCATATTCGTGATTTTTTGCACTTTCGATGGGTATTAGCACACGAATTTCCTAGAATCCTGTCGACTATCTATAATTTGCCTAAAATTCACCTGATCCATCACAAACAGGCTAGTGATAGACTCCGATTACTTCGTCATGGCCGACGTCACTTATTATAGCATTTCTAAGTTAAGAAACTCAAATTCGTGATTTTCTGCATTTTCGGTGTGTATTAGCAAACAGATTTTGTAGAATCTGTCGACTTTCTCTAATAGTCCTAAAATTCACCCGGTCCATGAAAAATAGGCTTGTGATTTACCCCCATTATTTTGTTATGACCGACGTCGCTTATTATTGCATTTCTAAGCCTAAAAACACAACTTCGTGATTTTTTGTACTTTCAGTAGGTATTAGCACATATATTTTCTAGAATCCTTTCGACTGTCTCTGATTGACCTGATATTTACCCGTTACCTGAAGAACAGACTAGTGATCGACACCCATTACTTTGTCATGACCGACGTCGCTTATTATTGCATTTCTAAGCCTAAAAACTCAAATTAATGATTTTTTGCACTTTCGGTGGGTATTAGCACACAAATTTTCTAAAATCCTGTTGACTTTATCTTGTTGGCCTAAAATTGACCCAGACCATGAAAAACAAGCTCTTTATCGACACCCATTACTTCGTCATGACCGACGTCGCTTATTATAGCATTTCTAAGCAAAGAAACTCAAATTCGTGATTTTTACACTTTCGGTGGGTATTAGCACACAGATTTTCTAGAATCCTGTAGACCATCTCTAATTGGCCTGAAATTCACCCGATCCATCACCAATAGCCTAGTGATGGACTCCCTTTACTTCGTCATGATACGTCGCTTATTATTGCATTTCTAAGCCAGGAAACTCAAATTCGTGATTTTCTTCATTTTCGGTGGGTATTAGCACACAGATTTTATAGAATCCTGTCGACTTTCTCTAATTGTCCTAAAATTCACCCGATAAATGAAAAACAGGCTTGTGATTTACTACCATTATTTCATCATGACCGACGTCGCTTATAATTGCATTTCTAAGCATATAAACTCAAATTCGTGATTTTTTGCACTTTCGGTGGGTATTATTAGCACACAGATTTTCTTGAATCCTGTCGACTTTCTCTAATTGGCCTAAAATTCACCCGGTCCATAAAAAATAGGCTTGTTATCGACACTTATTTTTTGTCATGGCTGACGTTGCTTATTATTGAATTTCTAAGCCTAAAAACACAAATTCTTTCGGTGGATATTAGCACACATATTTTCTACAACCCTTTCGACTTTCTCTAATTGTCTTAAAATTCACCCAATCCATTAAAAATAGGCTAGTGATCGACACCCATTACTTTGTCCTGGCCGACATCTCTTATTATTGCATTTTTACGTCCAAAAACACAAATTCATGATTTTTTGGACTTTCGGTGGGTATTATCACACAGATTTTCTAGAATCCTGTCAACTATCTCTAATTTGCCTAAAATTCACCTGATCCATCACAAACAGGCTAGTGATCGACTCCGATTACTTCGTCATGGCCGACGTTACTTATTATAGCATTTCTAAGCCAAGAAACTCAAATTCGTGATTTTTTGCATTTTTGGTGGGTATTACCACATAGATTTTGTAGAATCCTGTTGACTTTCTCTAATTGTCCAAAAAATCACCCAGTCCATAAAAAATAGGCTTGTGATTTACTCCCATTATTTCATCATGACAGACGTCGCTTATTATTGCATTTCTAAGCCTAAAAACTCAAATTCATGATTTTTTGCACTTTCGGTGGGTATTAGCACAGTGATTTTCTACAACCCATTCGACTGTCTCTGATTGACCTGATATTTAGCAGGTCCATGAAGAACAGACTTGTGATCGACACCCATTACTTTGTCATGACCAACGTCGCTTATTATTGCATTTCTAAGCCTAAAAACTCAAATTCATGATTTTTTGCACTTTCGGTGGGTATTAGCACACAGATTTTCTAAAATCATGTTGACTTTCTCTAGTTGGCCTAAAATTGACCCAGACCATGAAAAACAAGCTCTTTATCAACAACCATTACTTCGCCATGGCCGACGTCGCTTATTATACCATTTCTATGCAAAGAAACTCAAATTCGTGATTTTTTACACTTTCAGTGGGTAATGCACACATATTTTCTAGAATCCTGTCGACTTTTTCTAATTGGCATGAAATTCACCCGATCCTTCACAAATAGGCTATTGATGGACTCCCATTACTTCGTCTGGATAGTCGTCGCTTATTATAGCATTTCTAAGCCAAGAAAGTCAAATTCGTGAGTTTCTGCATTTTCGGTGGGTATTAGCACACAAAATTTGTAGAATCCTGTCGACTTTCTCTAATTGTCCTAATATTCACCCGATCAATGAAAAATAGGATTGTGAATTACTACCATTATTTCATCATGACCGACGTCGCTTATAATTGCATTTCTAAGCATAGAAACTCAAATTTGTGATTTTTTGCACTTTCGGTGGGTATTAGCACACAAATTTTGTAGAATTTTGTCCACTTTATCTAATTGGCCAAAAATTCACCCGGTCCATAAAAAATAGGCTTGTGATCGACACTTATTTTTTGTCATGGCCGACGTTGCTTATTATTGAATTTCTAAGCCAAAAAACACAAATTCGTGATTTTTTGCTCTTTCAGTGGGTATTAGCACACATATTTTCTAGAATCCTGTCGACTTTCTCTAATAGTCCTAAAATTCACTCGGTCCATTAAAAACAGGCTTGTGATCGACACCCATTACTTCGTCATGACCACGTCGCTTTTATTGCATTTCTAAGCCCAAAAACTCATGTTCGGGATTTTTGGCACTTTCGGTGGGTATTAGCACACGAATTTTCTAGAATCCAGTCGACTATCTCTAATTTGCCTAAAATTCACCCGATCCATCACAAACAGGCAAGTGATCGACTACGATTACTTCGTCATTGCCGACGTCGCTTATTATAGCATTTCTAAGCTAAGAAACTCAAATTCGTGATTTTCTTCATTTTCGGTGGGTATTAGCACACATATTTTATAGAATCCTGTCGACTTTCTATAAATTTCCTAAAATTCACCCGGTACATTTAAAACAGGCTTGTGATTTACTCCCATTATTTCATCATGATCGACGTCACTTATTATTGCATTTCTAAGCGTAGAAACTCAAATTCTTGATATTTTACATTTTCGGTGGGTATTATTAGCACACAGATTTTCTTGAATCTTGTCGACTTTCTCTAATTGGCCAAAAATTCACCTGGTCCATAAAAAATAGGCCTGTGATCGACACTTATTTTTTGTCATGGCCGACGTTGCTTATTATTGAATTTCTAAGCCTAAAAATACAAATTCGTGATTGTTTGCACTTTCGGTGGATGTTAGCACACATATTTTCTACAACCCTTTCGATTGTCTCTGATGGACCTGATATTTAGCAGGTCCATGATGAAATGACTTGTGATCGACACCCATTACTTTGTCATGACCAACGTCGCTTATTATTGCATTTCTTAGCCTAAAAACTCAAATTCATGAATTTTTGCACTTTCGGTGGGTATTACCACACAGATTTTGTAGAATCCTGTTGACTTTCTCTAATTGTCCAAAAATTCACCCGGTCCATAAAAATTAGGCTTGTGATCGACTCTTATTTTTTGTCGTGGCTGATGTTGCTTATTATTGAATTTCTAAGCCTAAAAACTCAAATTCATGCTTTTTTGCACTTTCGGTGGGTATTAGCACACAGTTTTTCTAGAATCCTGTCGACTTTCTCTAATTGTCCAAAAAATCACCCAGTCCATAAAAAAAAGGCTTGTGATCTACATCTATTACTTCGTCATGACCGACGTCGCTTAATATTGCATTTCTAAGCCTAAAAACTCAAATTCGTGATTTTTGTACTTTGGGTGGGTATTAGCACACATATTTTCAAGAATCATGTCGACTTTCTCTAATTTGCCTAAAATTCACCCCATCCATCATAAACAGGCTAGTGATAGACTCCCATTACTTTGTCATTGAAGACGTCGCTTATTATTGCATTTCTAAGCTAAGAAACTCAAATTCGTGATTTTCTTCACTTTCGTGGGTTAATTAGCACACATATTTTCTAGAATCTGTAGACTTTCTCTAATTTCCTAAAATTCACCCGGTCCATTTAAAATAGACTTGTGATCGACTACCATTACTTTGTCATGACCGACGCCGCTTATTATTGCATTTCTAAGCCTAAAAACTCAAATTCATGATTTTATACACTTTCGGTGGGTATTAGCACACAAATTTTCTAGAATCATGTCGACTTTCTCTAATTGGCAAAAATTCACCTGGTCCATAAAAATAGGCTTGTGATCGACACATATTTTTTGTCATGGCCGACGTTGCATATTATGGAATTTCTAAGCCCAAAAACACAAATTCGTGATATTTTGCACTTTCAGTGGGTATTAGCACACAGATTTTCTAGAATCCTTTCGCTTGTCCCTGATTGACCTGATATTTACCCAATCCATGAAAATTAGATTTGTGATCGACTACCGTTACTTTTTCATGACCGACGTCGCTTATTATTGCATTTCTAAGCCTAAAAACTCAAATTCATGATTTTATACACTTTCAGTGGGTATTAGCACACAAATTTTGTAGAATTCTGTCGACTTTATCTAATAGGCCAAAAATTCACCCGGTCCATAAAAAATAGGCTTGTGATTGACACTTATTTTTTGTCATGGCCGACGTTGCTTATTATTGAATTTCTAAGCCCAAAAACACAAATTCGTGATTTTTTTGCACTTTTGGTGGGTATTAGCACACAGATTTTCTAGAATCCTGTCGACTTTCTCTAATAGTCCTAAAATTCACTCGGTCCATTAAAAACAGGCTTGTGATCGACACCCATTACTTCGTCATGACCGACGTCGCTTTTATTGCATTTCTAAGCCCAAAAACTCATGTTCGGGATTTTTGGCACTTTCGGTGGGTTAGCACACGAATTTTCAAGAATCATGTCGACTATCTTGAATTTGCCTAAAATTCACCCCATCCATCATAAACAGGCTAGTGATAGACTCCGATTACTTCGTCATTGAAGACGTCGCTTATTTTAGCATGTCTAAGCTAAGAAACTCAAATTCGTGATTTTCTTCATTTTCGGTGGGTTAATTAGCACACAGATTTTATAGAATCCTGTAGACTTTCTGTAAATTTCCTAAAATTCACCCGGTCCATTTAAAACAGGCTTGTGATTTACTCCCATTATTTCGTCATGACCGACGTCACTTATTATTGAATTTCTAAGCATAGAAACTCAAATTCGTGATATTTTACATTTTCGGTAGGTATAATGCACACATATTTTCTAGAATCCTGTCGACTTTCTCTAATTGGCCAAAAATTCACCCGGTCCATAAAAAATAGGCTTGTGATCAGCACTTATTTTTTTTCATGGCCGACGTTGCATATTATGGAATTTCTAAGCCCAAAAACACAAATTCGTGATTTTTTGCACTTTCTGTGGGTATTAGCACACAGATTTTCTAGAATCCTTTCTCATGTCTCTGATTGACCTGATATTTACCCAATCCATGAAAAATAGACTTGTGATCGACTACCATTACTTTGTCATGACCGACGTCGCTTATTATTGCATTTCTAAGCCTAAAAACTCAAATTCATTATTTTATACACTTTCAGTGGGTATTAGCATACAAATTTTCTAGAATCATGTCGACTTTCTCTAATAGGCCCAAAATTCACCCGGTCCATAAAAAATAGGCTTGTGATTGACACTTATTTTTTGTCATGGCCGACGTTGCTTATTATTGAATTTCTAAGCCCAAAAACACAAATTCGTGATTTTTTTGCACTTTCGGTGGGTATTAGCACACAGATTTTCTAGAATCCTGTCGACTTTCTCTAATAGTTCTAAAATTCACTCGGTCCATTAAAAACAGGCTTGATCGACACCCATTACTTCATCATTGCCGACGTCACTTTTATTGCATTTCTAAGCCCAAAAACTCATGTTCGGGATTTTTGGCACTTTCGGTGGGTCTTAGCACACGAATTTTCTAGAATCCTGTCGACTATCTCGACTTTGCCTAAAAATCACCCCATCCATCACAAACAGGATAGTGAGCAACTCCGATTACTTCGTCATTGCCGACGTCGCTTATTATTGCATTTCTAAGCTAAGAAACTCAAATTCATGATTTTCTTCTTTTTCGCTGGGTATTAGCACACAAATTTTATAGAATCCTGTCGACTTTCTGTAAATTTCCTAAAATTCACCCAGTCCATTTAAAATAGACTTGTGATCGACTACCATTACTTTGTCATGACCGACGTCGCTTATTATTGCATTTCTAAGCCTAAAAACTCAAATTCATGATTTTATACATTTTCGGTGGGTATTAGCATACAAATTTTCTAGAATCATGTCGACTTTCTCTAATTGGCAAAAAATTCACCTGGTCCATAAAAAATAGGCTTGTGATCGACACTTATTTTTTGTCATGGCCGACGTTGCTTATTATTGAATTTTTAAGCCCAAAAACTCAAATTCGTGATTTTTTGCTCTTTAAGTGGGTATTAGCACACAGATTTTCTAGAATCCTTTCTCATGTCTCTGATTGACCTGATATTTACCCAATCCATGAAAAATAGACTTGTGATCGACTACCATTACTTTGTCATGACCGACGTCGCTTATTATTGCATTTCTAAGCCTAAAAACTCAAATTCATGATTTTATACACTTTCAGTGGGTATTAGCATACAAATTTTCTAGAATCATGTCGACTTTCTCTAATTGGCAAAAAATTCACCTGGTCCGTAAAAAATAGGCTTGTGATCGACACTTATTTTTTGTCATGGCCGACGTTGCTTATTATTGAATTTCTAAGCCCAAAAACACAAATTCGTGATTTTTTTGCACTTTCGGTGGGTATTAGCACACAGATTTTCTAGAATCCTGTCGACTTTCTCTAATAGTCCTAAAATTCACTCGGTCCATTAAAAACAGGCTTGTGATCGACACCCATTACTTCGTCATGACCGACGTCGCTTTTATTGCATTTCTAAGCCCAAAAACTCATGTTCGGGATTTTTGGCACTTTCGGTGGGTTAGCACACGAATTTTCAAGAATCATGTCGACTATCTTGAATTTGCCTAAAATTCACCCCATCCATCATAAACAGGCTAGTGATAGACTCCGATTACTTCGTCATTGAAGACGTCGCTTATTTTAGCATGTCTAAGCTAAGAAACTCAAATTCGTGATTTTCTTCATTTTCGGTGGGTTAATTAGCACACAGATTTTATAGAATCCTGTAGACTTTCTGTAAATTTCCTAAAATTCACCCGGTCCATTTAAAATAGACTTGTGATCGACTACCATTACTTTGTCATGACCGACGTCGCTTATTATTGCATTTCTAAGCCTAATAACTCAAATTCATGATTTTATACATTTTCGGTGGGTATTAGCATACAAATTTTCTAGAATCATGTCGACTTTCTCTAATTGGCAAAAAATTCACCTGGTCCGTAAAAAATAGGCTTGTGATCGACACTTATTTTTTGTCATGGCCGACGTTGCTTATTATTGAATTTTTAAGCCCAAAAACTCAAATTCGTGATTTTTTGCTCTTTAAGTGGGTATTAGCACACAGATTTTCTAGAATCCTTTCTCATGTCTCTGATTGACCTGATATTTACCCAATCCATGAAAAATAGACTTGTGATCGACTACCATTACTTTGTCATGACCGACGTCGCTTATTATTGCATTTCTAAGCCTAAAAACTCAAATTCATGATTTTATACACTTTCAGTGGGTATTAGCATACAAATTTTCTAGAATCATGTCGACTTTCTCTAATAGGCCAAAAATTCACCCGGTCCATAAAAAATAGGCTTGTGATTGACACTTATTTTTTGTCATGGCCGACGTTGCTTATTATTGAATTTCTAAGCCCAAAAACACAAATTCGTGATTTTTTTGCACTTTCGGTGGGTATTAGCACACAGATTTTCTAGAATCCTGTCGACTTTCTCTAATAGTCCTAAAATTCACTCGGTCCATTAAAAACAGGCTTGTGATCGACACCCATTACTTCGTCATGACCGACGTCGCTTTTATTGCATTTCTAAGCCCAAAAACTCATGTTCGGGATTTTTGGCACTTTCGGTGGGTTAGCACACGAATTTTCAAGAATCATGTCGACTATCTTGAATTTGCCTAAAATTCACCCCATCCATCATAAACAGGCTAGTGATAGACTCCGATTACTTCGTCATTGAAGACGTCGCTTATTTTAGCATGTCTAAGCTAAGAAACTCAAATTCGTGATTTTCTTCATTTTCGGTGGGTTAATTAGCACACAGATTTTATAGAATCCTGTAGACTTTCTGTAAATTTCCTAAAATTCACCCGGTCCATTTAAAATAGACTTGTGATCGACTACCATTACTTTGTCATGACCGACGTCGCTTATTATTGCATTTCTAAGCCTAAAAACTCAAATTCATGATTTTATACATTTTCGGTGGGTATTAGCATACAAATTTTCTAGAATCATGTCGACTTTCTCTAATTGGCAAAAAATTCACCTGGTCCGTAAAAAATAGGCTTGTGATCGACACTTATTTTTTGTCATGGCCGACGTTGCTTATTATTGAATTTTTAAGCCCAAAAACTCAAATTCGTGATTTTTTGCTCTTTAAGTGGGTATTAGCACACAGATTTTCTAGAATCCTTTCTCATGTCTCTGATTGACCTGATATTTACCCAATCCATGAAAAATAGACTTGTGATCGACTACCATTACTTTGTCATGACCGACGTCGCTTATTATTGCATTTCTAAGCCTAAAAACTCAAATTCATGATTTTATACACTTTCAGTGGGTATTAGCATACAAATTTTCTAGAATCATGTCGACTTTCTCTAATAGGCCAAAAATTCACCCGGTCCATAAAAAATAGGCTTGTGATTGACACTTATTTTTGTCTTGGCCGCCGTTGCTTATTATTGAATTTCTAAGCCCAAAAACACAAATTCGTGATTTTTTTGCACTTTCGGTGGGTATTAGCACACAGATTTTCTAGAATCCTGTCGACTTTCTCTAATAGTCCTAAAATTCACTCGGTCCATTAAAAACAGGCTTGTGATCGACACCCATTACTTTGTCATGACCGACATTGCTTATTATTACATTTTAAACCCAAAAACTCATGTTCGGGATTTTTGGCACTTTCGGTGGGTATTAGCACACGAATTTTCTAGAATCCTGTCGACTATCTCGAATTTGCCTAAAATTCACCCCATCCATCACAAACAGGCTAGTGATCCACTCCGATTACTTCGTCATTGCCGACGTCGCTTATTTTAGCATTTCTAAGCTAAGAAACTCAAATTTGTGATTTTCTTCATTTTCGGTGGGTATTAGCACACATATTTTATAGAATCCTATCGACTTTCTATAAATTTCCTAAAATTCACCCGGTCCATTTAAAACAGGCTTGTGATTTACTCCCATTCTTTCGTCATGATCGACGTCAGTTATTATTGCATTTCTAAGCGTAAAAACTAAAATTCGTTATATTTTACATTTTCGGTGGGTATAATGCACACTTATTTTCTAGAATCCTGTCGACTTTCTCTAATTGGCCAAAAATTCACTCGGTCCATAACAAATAGGCTTGTGATCAGCATTTATTTTTTTTCATGGCCGACGTTGCATATTATGGAATTTCTAAGCCCAAAAACACAAATTCTTGATTTTTTGCACTTTCGGTGGATAATAGCACACATATTTTCTACAACCCTTTCGACTGTCTCTGATTGACCTGAAATTTACCCAATCCATGAAAAATAGACTTGTGATCGACTACCATTACTTTGTCATGACCGACGTCGCTTATTATTGCATTTCTAAGCCTAAAAACTCAAATTCATTATTTTATACACTTTCAGTGGGTATTAGCATACAAATTTTCTAGAATCATGTCGACTTTCTCTAATAGGCCAAAAATTCACCCGGTCCATAAAAAATAGGCTTGTGATTGACACTTATTTTTTGTCATGGCCGACGTTGCTTATTATTGAATTTCTAAGCCCAAAAACACAAATTCGTGATTTTTTTGCACTTTCGGTGGGTATTAGCACACAGATTTTCTAGAATCCTGTCGACTTTCTCTAATAGTCCTAAAATTCACTCGGTCCATTAAAAACAGGCTTGTGATCGACACCCATTACTTCGTCATGACCGACGTCGCTTTTATTGCATTTCTAAGCCCAAAAACTCATGTTCGGGATTTTTGGCACTTTCGGTGGGTTAGCACACGAATTTTCAAGAATCATGTCGACTATCTTGAATTTGCCTAAAATTCACCCCATCCATCATAAACAGGCTAGTGATAGACTCCGATTACTTCGTCATTGAAGACGTCGCTTATTTTAGCATGTCTAAGCTAAGAAACTCAAATTCGTGATTTTCTTCATTTTCGGTGGGTTAATTAGCACACAGATTTTATAGAATCCTGTAGACTTTCTGTAAATTTCCTAAAATTCACCCGGTCCATTTAAAATAGACTTGTGATCGACTACCATTACTTTGTCATGACCGACGTCGCTTATTATTGCATTTCTAAGCCTAATAACTCAAATTCATGATTTTATACATTTTCGGTGGGTATTAGCATACAAATTTTCTAGAATCATGTCGACTTTCTCTAATTGGCAAAAAATTCACCTGGTCCGTAAAAAATAGGCTTGTGATCGACACTTATTTTTGTCATGGCCGACGTTGCTTATTATTGAATTTCTAAGCCCAAAAACTCAAATTCGTGATTTTGCTCTTTAAGTGGGTATTAGCACACGATTTTCTAGAATCCTTTCTCATGTCTCTGATTGACCTGATATTTACCCAATCCATGAAAAATAGACTTGTGATCGACTACCATTACTTTGTCATGGCCGACGTTGCTTATTATTGAATTTCTAAGCCCAAAAACTCAAATTCGTGATTTTTTGCTCTTTCAGTGGGTATTAGCATACACATTTTCTAGAATCATGTCGACTTTCTCTAATTGGCAAAAAATTCACCTGGTCCATAAAAAATAGGCTTGTGATCGACACTTATTTTTTGTCATGGCCGACGTTGCTTATTATTGAATTTCTAAGCCCAAAAACTCAAATTCGTGATTTTTTGCTCTTTCAGTGGGTATTAGCACACATATTTTCTAGAATCTTGTTGACTTTCTCAAATAGTCCTAAAATTCACTCGGTCCATTAAAAACAGTCTTGTGATCGACACCGATTACTTCGTCATGACCACGTCGCTTTTATTGCATTTCTAGCCCCAAAAACTCATGTTCGGGATTTTTGGTACTTTCGGAGGGTAAGCACACGAATTTTCTAGAATCCTGTCGACTATCTCGAATTTGCCTAAAATTCACCCCATCCATCACAAACAGGCTAGTGATCCACTCCGATTACTTCGTCATTGCCGACGTCGCTTATTTTAGCATTTCTAAGCTAAGAAACTCAAATTTGTGATTTTCTTCATTTTCGGTGGGTTAATTAGCACACGATTTTATAGAATCAGACTTTCTGTAAATTTCCTAAAATTCACCCGGTCCATTTAAAATAGACTTGTGATCGACTACCATTACTTTGTCATGACCGACGTCGCTTATTATTGCATTTCTAAGCCTAAAAACTCAAATTCATGATTTTATACATTTTCGGTGGGTATTAGCATACAAATTTTCTAGAATCATGTCGACTTTCTCTAATTGGCAAAAAATTCACCTGGTCCATAAAAAATAGGCTTGTGATCGACACTTATTTTTTGTCATGGCCGACGTTGCTTATTATTGAATTTCTAAGCCCAAAAACTCAAATTCGTGATTTTTTGCTCTTTCAGTGGGTATTAGCATACACATTTTCTAGAATCATGTCGACTTTCTCTAATTGACCTGATATTTACCCAATCCATGAAAAATAGACTTGTGATCGACACCCATTACTTCGTCATGACCGACGTCGCTTATTATTGCATTTCTAAGCCTAAAAATTCAAATTCATGCTTTTTTGCACTTTCGGTGGGTATTAGCACACATTTTTTCTAGAATCCTGTCGACTTTATCTAATTGGCCAAAAATTCACCCGGTCCATAAAAACTAGGCTTGTGATCGACACTTATTTTTTATCGTGGCTGATGTTGCTCATTATTGAATTTCTAAGCCCAAAAACACAAATTCGTGATTTTTTGCACTTTCGGTAGGTATTAGCACATATATTTTCTAGAATCCTTTCGACTGTCTCAAATAGTCCTAAAATTCACTCGGGCCATTAAAAACAGGCTTGTGATCGACACCCATTACTTTGTCATGGCTGACATTGCTTATTATTACATTTTAAACCCAAAAACTCATGTTCGGGATTTTTGGTCCTTTCGGTGGGTTAGCACACGAATTTTCAAGAATCATGTCGACTATCTTGAATTTGCCTAAAATTCACCCCATCCATCATAAACAGGCTAGTGATAGACTCCGATTACTTCGTCATTGAAGACGTCGCTTATTTTAGCATGTCTAAGCTAAGAAACTCAAATTCGTGATTTTCTTCATTTTCGGTGGGTTAATTAGCACACAGATTTTATAGAATCCTGTAGACTTTCTGTAAATTTCCTAAAATTCACCCGGTCCATTTAAAACAGGCTTGTGATTTACTCCCATTATTTCGTCATGACCGACGTCACTTATTATTGAATTTCTAAGCATAGAAACTCAAATTCGTGATATTTTACATTTTCGGTAGGTATAATGCACACATATTTTCTAGAATCCTGTCGACTTTCTCTAATTGGCCAAAAATTCACCCGGTCCATAAAAAATAGGCTTGTGATCAGCACTTATTTTTTTTCATGGCCGACGTTGCATATTATGGAATTTCTAAGCCCAAAAACACAAATTCGTGATTTTTTGCACTTTCTGTGGGTATTAGCACACAGATTTTCTAGAATCCTTTCTCATGTCTCTGATTGACCTGATATTTACCCAATCCATGAAGAATAGGCTAGTGATGGACTCCCATTACTTCGTCAGGATAGACGTCGCTTATTATAGCATTTCTAAGCCAAGAAACTCAAATTCGTGAGTTTCTGCATTTTCGGTGGGTATTAGCACATAAATTTTGTAGAATTCTGTCGACTTTCTCTAATTGGCCAAAAATTCACCCGGTCCATAAAAATAGGCTTGTGATCGACACTTATTTTTTGTCATGGCCGACGTTCCTTATTATTGAATTTCTATGCCCAAAAACACAAATTCATGATTTTTTGCACTTTCGGTGGGTATTACGACATAGATTTTCTAGAATCCTGTCACCAATCTCTGATTTGTCTGAACTTCACCTGGTCTATGAAAAACAGGCTTGTGATCTACAGCCATTACTTCGTCATGGTCGACGTCGCTTATTATTGCATTTTAAGCCCAAAAACTCAAATTCGTTATTTTTTGTACTTTCGGTGGGTATTAGCACACATATTTTCTAGAATCAGGTCGACTATCTTGAATTTGCCTAAAATTCACCCCATCCATCATAAACAGGCTAGTGATAGACTCCGATTACTTCGTCATTGAAGACGTCGCTTATTTTAGCATGTCTAAGCTAAGAAACTCAAATTCGTGATTTTCTTCATTTTCGGTGGGTTAATTAGCACACAGATTTTATAGAATCCTGTAGACTTTCTGTAAATTTCCTAAAAGTCACCCGGTCCATTTAAAATAGACTTGTGATCGACTACCATTACTTTGTCATGACCGACGTCGCTTATTATTGCATTTCTAAGCCTAAAAACTCAAATTCATGATTTTATACATTTTCGGTGGGTATTAGCACACAGTTTTTCTAGAATCCTGTCGACTTTCTCTAATTGGCCAAAAATTCACCCGATCCATAAAAAATAGGCTTGTGATCGACACTTATTATTTTGTCATGGCCGACGTTGCTTATTATTGAATTTCTAAGCCCAAAAACTCAAATTCGTGATTTTTGCACTTTCAGTGGGTATTAGCACACATATTTTCTAGAATCCTTTCTCATGTCTCTAATTGACCTGATATTTACCCAATCCATGAAAAATAGACTTGTGATCGACTCGCATTACTTTTTCATGACCGACGTCACTTATTATTGCATTTCTAAGCATAGAAACTCAAATTCGTGATTTTTTACATTTTCGGTGGGTTTATGCACACATATTTTCTAGAATCCTGTTGACTTTCTCTAATTGCCAAAAATTCACCCGGTCCATAAAAACTAGGCTTGTGATCGACACTTATTTTTTATCATGGCTGATGTTGCTCATTATTGAATTTCTAAGCCCAAAAACACAAATTCGTGATTTTTTGCACTTTCGGTAGGTATTAGCACATATATTTTCTAGAATCCTTTTTCTCTAATAGATTGACCTGATATTTACCCGGTCCATTAAGAAACAGGACTTGTGATCGACACCCATTACTTTGTCATGACCGACGTTGCTTATTATTGCATTTCTAAGCCCAAGAACTCATGGTCGGGATTTTTGGCACTTTCGGTGGGTTAGCACACGAATTTTCTAGAATCCTGTCGACTATGTCGAATTTGACTAAAATTCACCCCATCCATCACAAACAGGCTAGTGATCGACTCCGATTACTTCGTCATTGCCGACGTCCCTTATTATAGCATTTCTAAGCTAAGAAACTCAAATTCGTGATTTTCTTCATTTTCGATGGGTATTAGCACACAGATTTTATAGAATCCTGTCCACTTTCTATAATTTTCCTAAAATTCACCCGGTCCATTTAAAACAGGCTTGTGATTTACTCCCATTATTTCGTCATGACCGACGTCACTTATTATTGCATTTCTAAGCATAGAAACTCAAATTCGTGATTTTTTACATTTTCGGTGGGTTTATGCACACATATTTTCTAGAATCCTGTCGACTTTCTCTAATTGGCCAAAAATTCACCCGGTCCATAAAAACTATGCTTGTGATCGACACTTATTTTTTGTCATGGCTGATGTTGCTCATTATTGAATTTCTAAGCCCAAAAATACAAATTCGTGATTTTTTGCACTTTCCGTGTGTATTAGCACACAGATTTTGTAGAATCCTGTCGACTTTCTCTGATTGACCTGATATTTAGCAGGTCCATGAAGAACAGCCTTGTGATCGACACCCATTAATTTGTCATGACCAACGTCGCTTATTATTGCATTTCTAAGCCCAAAAACTCAAATTCATGATTTTTTGCACTTTCGGTGGGTATTGACACACAAATTTTCTAAAATCCTGTTGACTTTCTCTAGTTGGCCAAAAATTGACCCAAACCAAGAAAAACAAGCTCTTTATCGACACTCATTACTTCGTCATGGACGACGTCACTTATTATGCCATTTCTAAGCAAAGAAACTCAAATTCGTGATTTTTTTCACTTTCAGTGGGTATTATCACATAGATTTTCTAGAATCCTTTCTCTATCTCTAATTTGCCTAAAATTCACCCGATCCATGAAAAACAGGCTTGTGATCGACACCCATTACTTCGTTATGACCGACGTCGCTTATTATTGCATTTCTAAGCCTAAAAACTCAAATTCATGCTTTTTTGCACTTTCGGTGGGTATTAGCACACAGGTTTTCTAGAATCCTGTCGACTTTCTCTAATTGTCCAAAAAATCACCCAGTCCATAAAAAAAAGGCTTGTGATCGACTCTTATTTTTTGTCGTGGCTGATGTTGCTTATTATTGAATTTCTAAGCCCAAAAACACAAATTCATGATTTTTTGCACTTTCGGTGGGTATTAGCACACATATTTTCTAGAATCCTTTCGACTGTCTCGGATTGACCTGATATTTACCCGGTACCTGAAGAACAGACTAGTGATCGACACCCATTACTTCGTCATGTCCGACGTCACTTTTATTGCATTTCTAAGCCCAAAAACTCATGTTCGGGATTTTTGGCACTTTCGGTGGGTTAGCACATGAATTTTCTAGAATTCTGTCGACTATCTCTAATTTGCCTAAAATTCACCCGATCCATCACAAACAGGCTAGTGATCGACTCCGATTACTTTGTCATTGCCGACGTCGCTTATTATAGCATTTCTAAGCTAAGAAACTCAAATTCGTGATTTTCTTCATTTTCGGTGGGTATTAGCACACAGATTTTATAGACTCCTGTCGACTTTCTCTAATTGGCCTAAAATTCACCCGGTCCATAAAAAATAGGCTTGTGATCGACACCCATTACTTCGTCATGCCCGACGTCGCTTATTATAATATTTCTAAGCAAAGAAACTCAAATTCGTGAGTTTCTGCATTTTCGGTGGGTATTAGCAGACAAATTTTGTAGAATTCTGTCGACTTTCTCTAATTGGCCAAAAATTCACCCGGTCCATAAAAAATAGGCTTGTGATCGACACTTATTTTTTGTCATGGCCGACGTTGCTTATTATTGAATTTCTAAGCCCAAAAACACAAATTCATGATTTTTTGCACTTTCGGTGGATATTAGGACACATATTTTCTAAAATCCTTTCAACTGTCTCTGCTTGACCTGATATTTACCCGGTACCTGAAAAACAGACTAGTGATCGACACCCATTACTTTTTCATGACCGACGTCGCTTATTATTGCATTTCTAAGCCTAAAAATTCAAATTCATGCTTTTTTGCACTTTCGGTGGGTATTAGCACACAGTTTTTCTAGAATCCTGTCGACTTTCTCTAATTGGCCAAAAATTCACCCGATCCATAAAAAAATAGGCTTGTGATCGACACAGATTTTTTATCATGGTTGATGTTGCTCATTATTGAATTTCTAAGCCCAAAAACACAAATTCGTGATTTTTTGCACTTTCGGTAGGTATTAGCACATATATTTTCTAGAATCCTTTCGACTGTCTCTGATTGACCTGATATTTAGCAGGTCCATGAAGAACAGCCTTGTGATCGACACCCATTACTTTGTCATGGCTGACATTGCTTATTATTACATTTTAAACCCAAAAACTTAAATTTGTTTTTTTTGTACTTTCGGTGGTTATTAGCACACATATTTTCTAGAATCAGGTCGACTGTCTCCGGTTTGCCTAAAATTTACTCGGTCCATCACAAACTGGCTGATGATCTACACCCATTACTTCGTCATGGCCGACGTCGCTTATTATTGCATTTCTAAGCCAAGAAACTGAAATTCGTGATTTTTTGCACTTTTGGATGGGTATAAGCACACAGATTTTGTAGAATCTTGTCGACTCTCTCTAATTGTCCTAAAATTCACTCGGTCCATGAAAAACAGGCTCTTGATTTACTCTCATTATTTCGTCAAGACCGACGTCACTTATTATTGAATTTGTAAGCCCAAAAACACAAATTCGTGATTTTTTGCACTTTCGGTAGGTATTAGCACACATATTTTCTAGAATCCTGTTGACTTTCTCTAATTGTCCAAAAATTCACCCGGTCCATAAAAAATAGGCTTGTGATCGACACTTATTTTTTGTCATGGCCGACGTTGCTTATTATTGAATTTCTAAGCCCAAAAACACAAATTCATGATTTTTTGCACTTTCGGTGGATATTAGCACACATATTTTCTACAACCCTTTCGACTGTCTCTGATTGACCTGATATTTAGCAGGTCCATGAAGAACAAACTTGTGATCGACACTCACTACTTTGTCATGACCAACGTCGCTTATTATTGCATTTCTAATCCTAAAAACTCAAATTCATGATTTTTTGCACTTTCGGTGGGTATTAGCACACAAATTTTCTAGAATCCGGTCAACGGTCTCTGATTGTCGTAAAATTCACCCGATCCATCATAAACAGACTAGGAATCAACACCTATTACTTTGTCATGGCCAACGTCGCTTATTATTGCATTTCTAAGCCCAGAAACTCAAATTCGTGATTTTTTTTCACTTTCAATGTGTATTAGCACACATATTTTCTAGAATCCGGTCGACGGTCTCCAATTGGCCTAAAATTCACCCGATCCATCAAAAACTGGCTAGTGATCGACACCCATTACTTCATCATGGTTGACGTCGCTTATTATTGCAGTTCTAAGCCGAGAAACTCAAATTTGTGATTTTTTGCACATTCGGTGGTTATTAGCGCACATATTTTCTAGAATCCAAGACTTTCTCTAATTGGCCTAAAATTCACATGGTCCATGAAAAACAGGCTTGTGATCGACTCCTATTACTTCGTAATGCCGACGTCGCTTATTAATGCATTTTAAGCCCAGAAATTCAAATTCATGATTTTTGTACTTTGGGTGGGTATTAGCACACAGATTTTCTTGAATCCTGTCGACTTTCTGTAATTGACCTGATATTTAGCAGGTCCATGAAGAACAGACTTGTGATCGACACTCATTACTTTGTCATGACCAACGTCGCTTATTATTGCATTTCTAATCCTAGAAACTCAAATTCGTAATTTTTGCACATTCGGTGGGTATTAGTACACGAATTTTGTAGAATTTTGTCGTCGGTCTCTGATTTGCCTGAAACTCACCTAGTCCTTGAAAAACAGGCTTGTGATCGACACCCATTACTTTGTCATGGCTGACATTGCTTATTATTACATTTTAAACCCAAAAACTTAAATTTGTTTTTTTTGTACTTTCGGTGGTTATTAGCACACATATTTTCTAGAATCCTTTCGACTATCTCGATTGACTAAAATTTACCATCCATCAAGAACAGACTAGTGATCGACACCCATTACTTCGTCATGACCGACGTCGCTTATTATTGCATTTCTAAGCCTAAAAATTCAAATTCATGCTTTTTTGCACTTTCGGTGGGTGTTAGCACACAGTTTTTCTAGAATCCTGTCGACTTTCTCTAATTGTCGTAAAATTCACTCGGTCCATGAAAAACTGGTTTGTGATTTACTCCCATTATTTCGTCATGATACGTCGCTTATTATTGCATTTCTAAGCCAGGAAACTCAAATTCGTGAGTTTCTGCATTTTCGGTGGGTATTAGCACACAGAATTTGTAGAATACTGTCGACTTTCTCTAATTGGCCAAAAATTCACCGGTCCATAAAAACTAGTCTTGTGATCGACACTTATTTTTTGTCATGGCTGATGTTGCTCATTATTGAATTTCTAAGCCCAAAAACACAAATTCGTGATTTTTTGCACTTTCGGTAGGTATTAGCACATATATTTTCTAGAATCCTTTCGACTGTCTCTGATTGACCTGATATTTACCCGGTACCTGAAGAACAGACTAGTGATCGACACCCATTACTTTGTCATGACCGACGTCGCTTATTATTGCATTTCTAAGCCTAAAAACTCAAATTCATGATTTTATACACTTTCAGTGGGTATTAGCACATGGATTTTCTAGAATCCTGTCGACTATCTCGAATTTGCCTAAAATTCACCCCATCCATTACAAACAGGCTAGTGATCGACTCTGATTACCTCGTCATTGCCGACGTCCCTTATTATAGCATTTCAAAGCAAAGAAACTCAAATTCGTGTTTTTTTACACTTTCGGTGGGTATTATCACACAGATTTTCTAGAATACTGTCAACTATCTCTAATTGTCCTAAAATTCACTCAGTCCATGAAAAATAGTCTTCTGATTTACTCCCATTATTTCGTCATGACCGACGTCACTTATTATTGCATTTCTATGCATAGAAACTTAAATTCGTGATTTTTTGCACTTTCGGTGGGTATAAGCGCACAGATTTTCTAGAATCCTGTCGACTTTCTCTAATTGGCCAAAAATTCACCATGTTCATAAAAAATAGGCTTGTGATCGACACTTATTTTTTGTCATGGCTGATGTTGCCCATTATTGAATTTCTAAGCCCAAAAACACAAATTCGTGATTTTTTGCACTTTCGGTAGGTATTAGCACACATATTTTCTAGAATCCTTTCGACTGTCTCTGATTGACCAGATATTTACCCGGTACCTGAAGAATAGACTAGTGATCGACACCCATTACTTTGTCATGACCGACGTCGCTTATTATTGCATTTCTAAGCCTAAAAACTCAAATTCATGATTTTTTGCACTTTCGGTGGGTTAATGCACAATTTTCTAGAATCCGTCGACTTTCTCTAGTTGGCCTAAAATTCACCCCATCCATCACAAACAAGTTCTTTATCGACACCCATTACTTCTTCATTGGCCGATGCTATTATAGCATTTCTAGGCTAAGAAACTCAAATTCGTGATTTTCTTCATTTTCGGTGGGTATTAGCACACATATTTTATAGAATCCTGTCGACTTTCTCTAATTTTCCTAAAATTCACCCGGTCCATTTAAAACAGGCTTGTGATTTACTCCCATTATTTTGTCATGACCGACGTCACGTATTATTGCATTTCTAAGCATAGAAACTCAAATTCGTGATTTTTTACACTTTCGGTGGGTATAATGCAGACATATTTTCTAGAATCCTGTCGACTTTCTCTAATTGGCCAAAAATTTACCATTTCATAAAAAATAGGCTTGTGATCGACACTTATTTTTTGTCATGGCTGACGTTTGTTATTATTGAATTTCTATGCCCAAAAACACAAATTCGTGATTTTTTGCACTTTCGGTGGATAATAGCACACATATTTTCTACAACCCTTTCGACTGTCTCTGATTGACCTGAAATTTACCAGGTCCATGAAGAACAGACTGGTGATCGACACCCATTACTTTGTCATGACCAACGTCGCTTATTATTGCATTTCTAATCCTAAAAACTCAAATTCGTGATTTTTTACACTTTCGGTGGGTATTATCACACAGATTTTCTAGAATCCTGTCAACTATCTCTAATTTGCCTAAAATTCACCTGATCCATCACAAACAGGCTAGTGATCGACTCCGATTACTTCGTCATGGCCGACGTTGCTTATTATAGCATTTCTAAGCCAAGAAACTCAAATTCGTGATTTTTTGCATTTTTGGTGGGTATTACCACACATATTTTGTAGAATCCTGTTGACTTTCTCTAATTGTCGTAAAATTCACTCGGTCCATGAAAAACAGGTTTGTGATTTACTCCCATTATTTCGTCATGACTGACATCACTTATTATTGCCTTTCTAAGCATAGATACTCAAATTCGTGATTTTTTACACTTTCGGTGGGTATAATGCACACATATTTTGTAGAATCCTGTCGACTTTCTCTAATTGGGCAAAAATTCACCCGGTCCATAAAAACTATGCTTGTGATCGACACTTATTTTTTGTCATGGCTGATGTTGCTCATTATTGAATTTCTAAGCCCAAAAACACAAATTCGTGATTTTTTGCACTTTCGGTAGGTATTAGCACATATATTTTCTAGAATCCTTTCCACTGTCTCTGATTGACCTGATATTTTCCCGATACCTGAAGAACAGACTAGTGATCGACACCCATTACTTTGTCATGACCGACGTTGCTTATTATTGCATTTCTAAGCCCAAAAACTCATGTTCGGGATTTTGGCACTTTCGGTGGATTAATGCACACGAATTTTCTAGAATCCTGTCGACTATCTCGAATTTGCCTAAAATTCACCCCATCCATTACAAACAGGCTAGTGATCGACTCCGATTACCTCGTCATTGCCGACGTCCCTTATTATAGCATTTCTAAGCTAAGAAACTCAAATTCGTGATTTTCTTCATTTTCGATGGGTATTAGCACACAGATTTTATAGAATCCTGTCCACTTTCTATAATTTTCCTAAAATTCACCCGGTCCATTTAAAACAGGCTTGTGATTTACTCCCATTATTTCGTCATGACCGACGTCACTTATTATTGCATTTCTAAGCATAGAAACTCAAATTCGTGATTTTTTACATTTTCGGTGGGTTTATGCACACATATTTTCTAGAATCCTGTCGACTTTCTCTAATTGGCCAAAAATTCACCCGGTCCATAAAAAATAGGCTTGTGATCGGAACTTATTTTTTATCATGGCCGACGTTGCTTATTATGGAATTTCTAAGCCCAAAAACACAAATTCGTGATTTTTTGCACTTTCGGTAGGTATTAGCACACATATTTTCTAGAATCCTTTCGACTGTCTCTGATTGACCAGATATTTACCCGGTACCTGAAGAATAGACTAGTGATCGACACCCATTACTTTGTCATGACCGACGTCGCTTATTATTGCATTTCTAAGCCTAAAAACTCAAATTCATGATTTTTTGCACTTTCGGTGGGTATTAGCACACAGATTTTCTGAAATCCCGTTGACTTTCTCTAGTTGGCCAAAAATTGACCCAGACCATGAAAAACAAGCTCTTTATCGACACCAATTACTTCGTCATGGACGACGTCGCTTATTATAGCATTTCAAAGCAAAGAAACTCAAATTCGTGTTTTTTTACACTTTCGGTGGGTATTATCACACAGATTTTCTAGAATCCTGTCAACTATCTCTAATTTGCCTAAAATTCACCCGATTCATCACAAACAGGCTTGTGATCGACTCTAATTATTTCGTCATGGCCGGCGTTGCTGATTATAGCATTTCTAGGCCAAGAAACTCAAATTCGTGATTTTTTGCATTTTCGGTGGGTATTACCACACATATTTTGTAGAATCCTGTCGACTTTCTCTAATTGTCGTAAAATTCACTCGGTCCATGAAAAACAGGTTTGTGATTTACTCCCATTATTTCGTCATGACCGACGTCACTTATTATTGCCTTTCTAAGCATAGAAACTCAAATTCGTGATTTTTTGCACTTTCGGTGGGTATAAAGCACACGGATTTTCTAGAATCCTGTCGACTTTCTCTAATTGGCCAAAAATTCACCCGGTCCATAAAAACTATGCTTGTGATCGACACTTATTTTTTGTAATGGCTGATGTTGCTCATTATTGAATTTCTAAGCCCAAAAACACAAATTCGTGATTTTTTGCACTTTCGGTAGGTATTAGCACATATATTTTCTAGAATCCTTTCGACTGTCTCTGATTGACCTGATATTTACCCGGTACCTAAAAAACAGACTAGTGATCGACACCCATTACTTTGTCATGACCGACGTCGCTTATTATTGCATTTCTAAGCCTAAAAACTCAAATTCATGATTTTTTGCACTTTCAGTGGGTATTAGCGCACAGATTTTCTAGAATCCTGTCGACTATCTCTAATTTGCCTAAAATTCACCCGATCCATCACAAACAAGCTAGTGATCGACTCCAATTACTTCGTCATGGCCGACGTCACTTATTATGCCATTTCTAAGCAAAGAAACTCAAATTCGTGATTTTTTTCACTTTCAGTGGGTATTATCACATAGATTTTCTAGAATCCTGTCGACTTTTTCTAATTGGCCTGAAATTCACCTGATCCATCACAAACAGGCTAGTGATCGACTCCGATTACTTCGTCATGGCCGACGTTGCTTATTATAGCATTTCTAAGCCAAGAAACTCAAATTCGTGATTTTTTGCATTTTTGGTGGGTATTACCACACATATTTTGTAGAATCCTGTTGACTTTCTCTAATTGTCCAAAAATTCACCCAGTCCATAAAAAATAGGCTTGTGATCGACTCTTATTTTTTGTCGTGGCTGATGTTGCTTATTATTGAATTTCTAAGCCCAAAAACACAAATTCGTGATTTTTTGCACTTTCGGTAGGTATTAGCACACATATTTTCTAGAATCCTTTCGACTGTCTCTGATTGACCAGATATTTACCCGG
Organism: Anisodus acutangulus; assembly: GCA_029783415.1. Taxonomy (NCBI): domain Eukaryota; kingdom Viridiplantae; phylum Streptophyta; class Magnoliopsida; order Solanales; family Solanaceae; genus Anisodus; species Anisodus acutangulus. The sequence continues at coordinate 8,282,789 of CM056498.1, read as the reverse complement.
TACCTGAAGAATAGACTAGTGATCGACACCCATTACTTTGTCATGACCGACGTTGCTTATTATTGCATTTCTAAGCCTAAAAACTCAAATTCATGATTTTTTGCACTTTCGGTGGGTATTAGCACACAGATTTTCTAAAATCATGTTGACTTTCTCTAGTTGGCCTAAAATAGACCCAGACCATGCAAAACAAGCTCTTTATAGACACCCATTACTTCGTCATGGACGCCGTCGCTTATTATACCATTTCTATGCAAAGAAACTCAAATTCGTGATTTTTTACACTTTCGGTGGGTATTATCACACAGATTTTCTAGAATCCTGTCAACTATCTCTAATTTGCCTAAAATTCACCTGATCCATCACAAACAGGCTAGTGATCGACTCCGATTACTTCGTCATGGCCGACGTTGCTTATTATAGCATTTCTAAGCCAAGAAACTCAAATTCGTGATTTTTTGCATTTTTGGTGGGTATTACCACACAGATTTTGTAGAATCCTGTTGACTTTCTCTAATTGTCCAAAAATTCACCCGGTCCATAAAAAATAGGCTTGTGATCGACTCTTATTTTTTGTCGTGGCTGATGTTGCTTATTATTGAATTTCTAAGCCCAAAAACACAAATTCGTGATTTTTTGCACTTTCGGTAGGTATTAGCACATATATTTTCTAGAATCCTTTCGACTGTCTCTGATTGACCTGATATTTACCCGGTACCTGAAGAACAGACTAGTGATCGACACCCATTACTTTGTCATGACCGACGTCGCTTATTATTGCATTTCTAAGCCTAAAAACTCAAATTAATGATTTTTTGCACTTTCGGTGGGTATTAGCACACAAATTTTCTAAAATCCTGTTGACTTTATCTTGTTGGCCTAAAATTGACCCAGACCATGAAAAACAAGCTCTTTATCGACACCCATTACTTCGCCATGTCCGACGTCGCTTATTATACCATTTCTATGCAAAGAAACTCAAATTCGTGATTCTTTACACTTTCGGTGGGTATTATCACACAGATTTTCTAGAATCCTGTCAACTATCTCTAATTTGCCTAAAATTCACCTGATCCATCACAAACAGGCTAGTGATCGACTCCGATTACTTCTTCATGGCCGATGTCGCTTATTATACCATTTCTAAGCATAGAAACTCAAATTCGTGATTTTTTGCACTTTCGGTGGGTATAAAGCACACGGATTTTAGAATCCTGTCGACTTTCTCTAATTGGCCAAAAATTCATCCGGTCCATAAAAACTAGGCTTGTGATCGACACTTATTTTTTATCATGGCTGATGTTGCTCATTATTGAATTTCTAAGCCTAAAAACACAACTTCGTGATTTTTTGTACTTTCAGTAGGTATTAGCACATATATTTTCTAGAATCCTTTCGACTGTCTCTGATTGACCTGATATTTACCCGGTACCTGAAGAACAGACTAGTGATCGACACCCATTACTTTGTCATGACCGACGTTGCTTATTATTGCATTTCTAAGCCCAAAAACTCATGTTCGGGATTTTGGCACTTTCGGTGGATTAATGCACACGAATTTTCTAGAATCCTGTCGACTATCTCGAATTTGACTAAAATTCACCCCATCCATCACAAACAGGCTAGTGATCGACTCCGATTACTTCGTCATTGCCGACGTCCCTTATTATAGCATTTCTAAGCTAAGAAACTCAAATTCGTGATTTTCTTCATTTTCGATGGGTATTAGCACACAGATTTTATAGAATCCTGTCCACTTTCTATAATTTTCCTAAAATTCACCCGGTCCATTTAAAACAGGCTTGTGATTTACTCCCATTATTTCGTCATGACCGACGTCACTTATTATTGCATTTCTAAGCATAGAAACTCAAATTCGTGATTTTTTACACTTTCGGTGGGTATAATGCACACATATTTTCTAGAATCCTGTCGACTTTCTCTAATTGGCCAAAAATTCACCCGGTCCATAAAAAATAGGCTTGTGATCGGAACTTATTTTTTTTCATGGCCGACGTTGCTTATTATGGAATTTCTAAGCCCAAAAACACAAATTCGTGATTTTTTGCACTTTCGGTAGGTATTAGCACACATATTTTCTAGAATCCTTTCGACCGTCTCTGATTGACCTGATATTTACCCGGTACCTGAAGAATAGACTAGTGATCGACACCCATTACTTTGTCATGACCGACGTCGCTTATTATTGCATTTCTAAGCCTAAAAACTCAAATTCATGATTTTATACACTTTCAGTGGGTATTAGCACATGGATTTTCTAAAATCCTGTAGACTTTCTCTAGTTGGCCTAAAATTGACCCAGTCCATGAAAAACAAGCTTTTTATCGACACAAATTACTTCGTCATGGCCGACGTCGCTTATTATAGCATTTCAAAGCAAAGAAACTCAAATTCGTGTTTTTTTACACTTTCGGTGGGTATTATCACACAGATTTTCTAGAATCCTGTCAATTATCTCTAATTTGCCTAAAATTCACCCGATCCATCACAAACAGGCTTGTGATCGACTCTAATTATTTCTTCATGGCCGGCGTTGCTGATTATAGCATTTCTAGGCCAAGAAACTCAAATTCGTGATTTTTTGCATTTTCGGTGGGTATTACCACACAGATTTTGTAGAATCCTGTCGACTTTCTCTAATTGTCGTAAAATTCACTCGGTCCATGAAAAACAGGTTTGTGATTTACTCCCATTATTTCGTCATGACCGACGTCACTTATTATTGCCTTTCTAAGCATAGAAACTCAAATTCGTGATTTTTTGCACTTTCGGTGGGTATAAAGCACACGGATTTTCTAGAATCCTGTCGACTTTCTCTAATTGGCCAAAAATTCACCCGGTCCATAAAAACTATGCTTGTGATCGACACTTATTTTTTGTCATGGCTGATGTTGCTCATTATTGAATTTCTAAGCCCAAAAACACAAATTCGTGATTTTTTGCACTTTCGGTAGGTATTAGCACATATATTTTCTAGAATCCTTTCGACTGTCTCTGATTGACATGATATTTACCCGGTACCTGAAGAATAGACTAGTGATTGACACCCATTATTTTGTCATGACCGACGTTGCTTATTATTGCATTTCTAAGCCCAAAAACTCATGTTCGGGATTTTGGCACTTTCGGTGGATTAATGCACACGAATTTTCTAGAATCCTGTCGACTATCTCGAATTTGCCTAAAATTCACCCCATCCATTACAAACAGGCTAGTGATCGACTTCGATTACTTCGTCATTGCCGACGTCCCTTATTATAGCATTTCAAAGCAAAGAAACTCAAATTCGTGTTTTTTTACACTTTCGGTGGGTATTATCACACAGATTTTCTAGAATCCTGTCAACTATCTCTAATTTGCCTAAAATTCACCCGATCCATCACAAACAGGCTTGTGATCGACTCTAATTATTTCGTCATGGCCGGCGATGCTGATTATTGCATTTCTAGGCCAAGAAACTCAAATTCGTGATTTTTTGCATTTTCGGTGGGTATTACCACACAGATTTTGTAGAATCCTGTCGACTTTCTCTAATTGTCGTAAAATTCACTCGGTCCATGAAAAACAGGTTTGTGATTTACTCCCATTATTTCGTCATGACCGACGTCACTTATTATTGCCTTTCTAAGCATAGAAACTCAAATTCGTGATTTTTTACACTTTCGGTGGGTATAATCCACACATATTTTCTAGAATCCTGTCGACTTTCTCTAATTGGCCAAAAATTCACCCGGTCCATAAAAAATAGGCTTGTGATCGGAACTTATTTTTTTTCATGGCCGACATTGCTTATTATGGAATTTCTAAGCCCAAAAACACAAATTCGTGATTTTTTGCACTTTCGGTAGGTATTAGCACATATATTTTCTAGAATCCTTTCGACTGTCTCTGATTGACCTGATATTTACCCGGTACCTGAAGAATAGACTAGTGATCGACACCCATTACTTTGTCATGACCGACGTCGCTTATTATTGCATTTCTAAGCCTAAAAACTCAAATTCATGATTTTATACACTTTCAGTGGGTATTAGCACATGGATTTTCTAAAATCCTGTTGACTTTATCTTGTTGGCCTAAAATTGACCCAGACCATGAAAAACAAGCTCTTTATCGACACCCATTACTTCGCCATGTCCGACGTCGCTTATTATACCATTTCTATGCAAAGAAACTCAAATTCGTGATTCTTTACACTTTCGGTGGGTATTATCACACAGATTTTCTAGAATCCTGTCAACTATCTCTAATTTGCCTAAAATTCACCCGATCCATCACAAACAGGCTTGTGATCGACTCTAATTATTTCGTCATGGCCGGCGTTGTTGATTATTGCATTTCTAGGCCAAGAAACTCAAATTCGTGATTTTTTGCATTTTCGGTGGGTATTACCACACAGATTTTGTAGAATCCTGTCGACTTTCTCTAATTGTCGTAAAATTCACTCGGTCCATGAAAAACAGGTTTGTGATTTACTCCCATTATTTCGTCATGACCGACGTCACTTATTATTGCCTTTCTAAGCATAGAAACTCAAATTCGTGATTTTTTGCACTTTCGGTGGGTATAAAGCACACGGATTTTCTAGAATCCTGTCGACTTTCTCTAATTGGCCAAAAATTCACCCGGTCCATAAAAACTATGCTTGTGATCGACACTTAATTTTTTGTCATGGCCGGCGTTGCTAATTATTGAATTTCTAAGCCCAAAAACACAAATTCGTGATTTTTTGCACTTTCGGTAGGTATTAGCACATATATTTTCTAGAATCCTTTCGACTGTCTCTGATTGACCTGATATTTACGCGGTACCTGAAGAATAGACTAGTGATCGACACCCATTACTTCGTCATGGCCGACGTCACTTATTATACCATTTCTAAGTAAAGAAACTCAAATTCGTGATTTTTTACACTTTCGGTGGGTATTATCACACATATTTTCTTGAATCTTGTCATCTATCTCTAATTTGCCTAAAATTCACCCGATCCATCACTAACAAGCTAGTGATCGACTCCGATTACTTCGTCATAGCCGACGCTGCTTATTATAGCATTTCTAAACCAAGAAACTCAAATTCGTGATTTTTTGCATTTTCGGTGGGTATTACAACACAGATTTTGTGGAATCCTGTCGACTTTCTCTAATTTTCCTAAAATTCACTCGGTCCATGAAAAACATGCTTGTGATTTACTCCCATTATTTCGTCATGACCGACGTCACTTATTATTGCCTTTCTAAGCATAGAAACTCAAATTCGTGATTTTTTGCACTTTCGGTGGGTATAAAGCACACGGATTTTCTAGAATCCTGTCGACTTTCTCTAATTGGCCAAAAATTCACCCGGTCCATAAAAACTATGCTTGTGATCGACACTTATTTTTTGTCATGGCTGATGTTGCTCATTATTGAATTTCTAAGCCCAAAAATACAAATTCGTGATTTTTTGCACCTTCGGTAGGTATTAGCACATATATTTTCTAGAATCCTTTCGACTGTCTCTGATTGACCTGATATTTACCCGGTACCTGAAGAACAGACTAGTGATCGACACCCATTACTTTGTCATGACCGACGTTGCTTATTATTGCATTTCTAAGCCCAAAAACTCATGTTCGGGATTTTGGCACTTTCGGTGGATTAATGCACACGAATTTTCTAGAATCCTGTCGACTATCTCGAATTTGCCTAAAATTCACCCCATCCATCACAAACAGGCTAGTGATCGACTACGATTACTTCGTCATTGCCGACGTCCCTTATTATAGCATTTCTAAGCTAAGAAACTCAAATTCGTGATTTTCTTCATTTTCGATGGGTATTAGCACACAGATTTTATAGAATCCTGTCGACTTTCTCTAATTTTCCTAAAATTCACCCGGTCCATTTAAAACAGGCTTGTGATTTACTCCCATTATTTCGTCATGACCGACGTCACTTATTATTGCATTTCTAAGCATAGAAACTCAAATTCGTGATTTTTACACTTTCGGTGGGTATAATGCACACATATTTTCTAGAATCCTGTCGACTTTCTCTAATTGGCCAAAAATTCACCCGGTCCATTAAAAATAGGCTTGTGATCGGAACTTATTTTTTTTCATGGCCGACGTTGCTTATTATGGAATTTCTAAGCCCAAAAACACAAATTCGTGATTTTTTGCACTTTCGGTAGGTATTAGCACACATATTTTCTAGAATCCTTTCGACCGTCTCTGATTGACCTGATATTTACCCGGTACCTGAAGAATAGACTAGTGATCGACACCCATTACTTTGTCATGACCGACGTCGCTTATTATTGCATTTCTAAGCCTAAAAACTCAAATTCATGATTTTATACACTTTCAGTGGGTATTAGCACATGGATTTTCTAAAGTCTGTAGACTTTCTCTAGTTGGCCTAAAATTGCCCCACTCCATGAAAAACAAGCTTTTTATCGACACAAATTACTTCGTCATGGCCGACGTCGCTTATTATAGCATTTCAAAGCAAAGAAACTCAAATTCGTGTTTTTTTACACTTTCGGTGGGTATTATCACAGATTTTCTAGAATCCTGTCAACTATCTCTAATTTGCCTAAAATTCACCCGATCCATCACAAACAGGCTTGTGATCGACTCTAATTATTTCGTCATGGCCGGCGTTGCTGATTACAGCATTTCTAGGCCAAGAAACTCAAATTCGTGATTTTTTGCATTTTCGGTGGTATTACCACACAGATTTTGTAGAATCCTGTCGACTTTCTCTAATTGTCATAAAATTCACTCGGTCCATGAAAAACAGGTTTGTGATTTACTCCCATTATTTCGTCATGACCGACGTCACTTATTATTGCCTTTCTAAGCATAGAAACTCAAATTCGTGATTTTTTGCACTTTCGGTGGGTATAAAGCACACGGATTTTCTAGAATCCTGTCGACTTTCTCTAATTGGCCAAAAATTCACCCGGTCCATAAAAAACTATGCTTGTGATCGACACTTAATTTTTTGTCATGCCTGATGTTGCTCATTATTGAATTTCTAAACCCAAAAACACAAATTCGTGATTTTTTGCACTTTCGGTAGGTATTAGCACATATATTTTCTAGAATCCTTTCGACTGTCTATGATTGACCTGATATTTACCCGGTACCTGAAGAACAGACTAGTGATCGACGCCCATTACTTTGTCATGACCGACGTTGCTTATTATTGCATTTCTAAGCCCAAAAACTCATGTTCGGGATTTTGGCACTTTCGGTGGATTAATGCACACGAATTTTCTAGAATCCTGTCGACTATCTCGAATTTGCCTAAAATTCACCCCATCCATCACAAACAGGCTAGTGATCGACTCCGATTACTTCGTCATTGCCGACGTCCCTTATTATAGCATTTCTAAGCTAAGAAACTCAAATTCGTGATTTTCTTCATTTTCGATGGGTATTAGCACACAGATTTTATAGAATCCTGTCGACTTTCTCTAATTTTCCTAAAATTCACCCGGTCCATTTAAAACAGGCTTGTGATTTACTCCCATTATTTCGTCATGACCGACGTCACTTATTATTGCATTTCTAAGCATAGAAACTCAAATTCGTGATTTTTTACACTTTCGGTGGGTATAATGCACACATATTTTGTAGAATCCTGTCGACTTTCTCTAATTGGCCAAAAATTCACCCGGTCCATAAAAAATAGGCTTGTGATCGGAACTTATTTTTTTTCATGGCCGACGTTGCTTATTATGGAATTTCTAAGCCCAAAAACACAAATTCGTGATTTTTTGCACTTTCGGTAGGTATTAGCACACATATTTTCTAGAATCCTTTCGACTGTCTCTGATTGACCTGATATTTACCCGGTACCTGAAGAATAGACTAGTGATCGACACCCATTACTTTGTCATGACCGACGTCGCTTATTATTGCATTTCTAAGCCTAAAAACTCAAATTCATGATTTTATACACTTTCAGTTGGTATTATCACACAGATTTTCTAGAATCCTGTCAACTATCTCTAATTTGCCTAAAATTCACCCGATCCATCACAAACAGGCTTGTGATCGACTCTAATTATTTCGTCATGGCCGGCGTTGCTGATTATAGCATTTCTAGGCCAAGAAACTCAAATTCGTGATTTTTTGCATTTTCGGTGGGTATTACCACACAGATTTTGTAGAATCCTGTCGACTTTCTCTAATTGTCGTAAAATTCACTCGGTCCATGAAAAACAGGTTTGTGATTTACTCCCATTATTTCATCATGACCGACGTCACTTATTATTGCCTTTCTAAGCATAGAAACTCAAATTCGTGATTTTTTGCACTTTCGGTGGGTATAAAGCACACGGATTTTCTAGAATCCTGTCGACTTTCTCTAATTGGCCAAAAATTCACCCGGTCCATAAAAACTATGCTTGTGATCGACACTTATTTTTTGTAATGGCTGATGTTGCTCATTATTGAATTTCTAAGCCCAAAAACACAAATTCGTGATTTTTTGCACTTTCGGTAGGTATTAGCACATATATTTTCTAGAATCCTTTCGACTGTCTCTGATTGACCTGATATTTACCCGGTACCTGAAGAACAGACTAGTGATCGACACCCATTACTTTGTCATGACCGACGTTGCTTATTATTGCATTTCTAAGCCCAAAAACTCATGTTCGGGATTTTGGCACTTTCGGTGGATTAATGCACACGAATTTTCTAGAATCCTGTCGACTATCTCGAATTTGACTAAAATTCACCCCATCCATCACAAACAGGCTAGTGATCGACTCCGATTACTTCGTCATTGCCGACGTCCCTTATTATAGCATTTCTAAGCTAAGAAACTCAAATTCGTGATTTTCTTCATTTTCGATGGGTATTAGCACACATATTTTATAGAATCCTGTCGACTTTCTCTAATTTTCCTAAAATTCACCCGGTCCATTTAAAACAGGCTTGTGATTTACTCCCATTATTTCGTCATGACCGACGTCACTTATTATTGCATTTCTAAGCATAGAAACTCAAATTCGTGATTTTTTACACTTTCGGTGGGTTTATGCACACATATTTTCTAGAATCCTGTCGACTTTCTCTAATTGGCCAAAAATTCACCCGGTCCATAAAAACTATGCTTGTGATCGGAACTTATTTTTTTTCATGGCCGACGTTGCTTATTATGGAATTTCTAAGCCCAAAAACACAAATTCGTGATTTTTTGCACTTTCGGTAGGTATTAGCACATATATTTTCTAGAATCCTTTCGACTGTCTCTGATTGACCTGATATTTACCCGGTACCTGAAGAATAGACTAGTGATCGACACCCATTACTTTGTCATGACCGACGTCGCTTATTATTGCATTTCTAAGCCTAAAAACTCAAATTCATGATTTTATACACTTTCAGTGGGTATTAGCACATGGATTTTCTAAAATCCTGTAGACTTTCTCTAGTTGGCCTAAAATTGACCCAGTCCATGAAAAACAAGCTTTTTATCGACACAAATTACTTCGTCATGGCCGACGTCGCTTATTATAGCATTTCAAAGCAAGGAAACTCAAATTCGTGTTTTTTTACACTTTCGGTGGGTATTATCACACAGATTTTCTAGAATCCTGTCAATTATCTCTAATTTGCCTAAAATTCACCCGATCCATCACAAACAGGCTTGTGATCGACTCTAATTATTTCGTCATGGCCGGCGTTGCTGATTACAGCATTTCTAGGCCAAGAAACTCAAATTCGTGATTTTTTGCATTTTCGGTGGTATTACCACACAGATTTTGTAGAATCCTGTCGACTTTCTCTAATTGTCATAAAATTCACTCGGTCCATGAAAAACAGGTTTGTGATTTACTCCCATTATTTCATCATGACCGACGTCACTTATTATTGCCTTTCTAAGCATAGAAACTCAAATTCGTGATTTTTTGCACTTTCGGTGGGTATAAAGCACACGGATTTTCTAGAATCCTGTCGACTTTCTCTAATTGGCCAAAAATTCACCCGGTCCATAACAACTATGCTTGTGATCGACACTTATTTTCTTCATGGCTGATGTTGCTCATTATTGAATTTCTAAGCCCAAAAATACAAATTCGTGATTTTTTGCACCTTCGGTAGGTATTAGCACATATATTTTCTAGAATCCTTTCGACTGTCTATGATTGACCTGATATTTACCCGGTACCTGAAGAACAGACTAGTGATCGACGCCCATTACTTTGTCATGACCGACGTTGCTTATTATTGCATTTCTAAGCCCAAAAACTCATGTTCGGGATTTTGGCACTTTCGGTGGATTAATGCACACGAATTTTCTAGAATCCTGTCGACTATCTCGAATTTGCCTAAAATTCACCCCATCCATCACAAACAGGCTAGTGATCGACTCCGATTACTTCGTCATTGCCGACGTCCCTTATTATAGCATTTCTAAGCGAAGAAACTCAAATTCGTGATTTTCTTCATTTTCGATGGGTATTAGCACACAGATTTTATAGAATCCTGTCGACTTTCTCTAATTTTCCTAAAATTCACCCGGTCCATTTAAAACAGGCTTGTGATTTACTCCCATTATTTCGTCATGACCGACGTCACTTATTATTGCATTTCTAAGCATAGAAACTCAAATTCGTGATTTTTTACACTTTCGGTGGGTATAATGCACACATATTTTGTAGAATCCTGTCGACTTTCTCTAATTGGCCAAAAATTCACCCGGTCCATAAAAAATAGGCTTGTGATCGGAACTTATTTTTTTTCATGGCCGACGTTGCTTATTATGGAATTTCTAAGCCCAAAAACACAAATTCGTGATTTTTTGCACTTTCGGTAGGTATTAGCACACATATTTTCTAGAATCCTTTCGACCGTCTCTGATTGACCTGATATTTACCCGGTACCTGAAGAATAGACTAGTGATCGACACCCATTACTTTGTCATGACCGACGTCGCTTATTATTGCATTTCTAAGCCTAAAAACTCAAATTCATGATTTTATACACTTTCAGTGGGTATTAGCACATGGATTTTCTAAAATCCTGTAGACTTTCTCTAGTTGGCCTAAAATTGACCCAGTCCATGAAAAACAACCTTTTTATCGACACCCATTACTTCGTCATGGCCGACGTCGCTTATTATAGCATTTCAAAGCAAAGAAACTCAAATTCGTGTTTTTTTACACTTTCGGTGGGTATTATCACACAGATTTTCTAGAATCCTGTCAACTATCTCTAATTTGCCTAAAATTCACCCGATCCATCACAAACAGGCTTGTGATCGACTCTAATTATTTCGTCATGGCCGGCGTTCTTTGTTATTGCATTTCTAGGCCAAGAAACTCAAATTCGTGATTTTTTGCATTTTCGGTGGGTATTACCACACAGATTTTGTAGAATCCTGTCGACTTTCTCTAATTGTCGTAAAATTCACTCGGTCCATGAAAAACAGGCTCGTGATTTACTCTCATTATTTCGTCAAGATGGACGTCACTTATTATTGCATTTCTAAGCATAGAAACTCAAATTCGTGATTTTTTGCACTTTCGGTGGATATAAAGCACACGGATTTTCTAGAATCCTGTCGACTTTCTCTAATTGGCCAAAAATACACCCGGTCCATAAAAACTAGGCTTGTGATCGACACTTATTTTTTATCATGGCTGATGTTGCTCATTATTGAATTTCTAAGCCCAAAAACACAAATTCGTGATTTTTTGCACTTTCGGTAGGTATTAGCACATATATTTTCTAGAATCCTTTCGACTGTCTCTGATTGACCTGATATTTACCCGGTACCTGAAGAACAGACTAGTGATCGACACCCATTACTTTGTCATGACCGACGTTGCTTATTATTGCATTTCTAAGCCTAAAAACTCAAATTCATGATTTTTTGCACTTTCGGTGGGTATTAGCACACAGATTTTCTAAAATCATGTTGACTTTCTCTAGTTGGCCTAAAATTGACCCAGACCATGAAAAACAAGCTCTTTATCAACAACCATTACTTCGCCATGGCCGACGTCGCTTATTATACCATTTCTATGCAAAGAAACTCAAATTCGTGATTTTTTACACTTTCGGTGGGTATTATCACACAGATTTTCTAGAATCCTGTCAACTATCTCTAATTTGCCTAAAATTCACCTGATCCATCACAAACAGGCTAGTGATCGACTCCGATTACTTCATGGTTGCGTTGCTTGATTATTGCATTTCTAAGCTAAGAAACTCAAATTCGTGATTTTCTTCATTTTCGATGGGTATTAGCACACATATTTTATAGAATCCTGTCGACTTTCTCTAATTTTCCTAAAATTCACCCGGTCCATTTAAAACAGGCTTGTGATTTACTCCCATTATTTCGTCATGACCGACGTCACTTATTATTGCATTTCTAAGCATAGAAACTCAAATTCGTGATTTTTTACACTTTCGGTGGGTATAATGCACACATATTTTGTAGAATCCTGTCGACTTTCTCTAATTGGCCAAAAATTCACCCGGTCCATAAAAAATAGGCTTGTGATCGGAACTTATTTTTATCATGGCCGACGTTGCTTATTATGGAATTTCTAAGCCCAAAAACACAAATTCGTGATTTTTTGCACTTTCGGTAGGTATTAGCACACATATTTTCTAGAATCCTCTCGACCGTCTCTCCATTGACCTGATATTTACCCGGTACCTGAAGAATAGACTAGTGATCGACACCCATTACTTTGTCATGACCGACGTCGCTTATTATTGCATTTCTAAGCCTAAAAACTCAAATTCATGATTTTATACACTTTCAGTGGGTATTAGCACATGGATTTTCTAAAATCCTGTTGACTTTCTCTAGTTGGCCTAAAATTGACCCAGTCCATGAAAAACAAGCTTTTTATCGACACCCATTACTTCGTCATGGCCGACGTCGCTTATTATAGCATTTCAAAGCAAAGAAACTCAAATTCGTGTTTTTTTACACTTTCGGTGGGTATTATCACACAAATTTTCTAGAATCCTGTCAACTATCTCTAATTTGCCTAAAATTCACCCGATCCATCACAAACAGGCTTGTGATCGACTCTAATTATTTCGTCATGGCCGGCGTTGCTGATTATAGCATTTCTAGGCCAAGAAACTCAAATTCGTGATTTTTTGCATTTTCGGTGGGTATTACCACACAGATTTTGTAGAATCCTGTCGACTTTCTCTAATTGTCGTAAAATTCACTCGGTCCATGAAAAACAGGTTTGTGATTTACTCCCATTATTTCGTCATGACCGACGTCACTTATTATTGCCTTTCTAAGCATAGAAACTCAAATTCGTGATTTTTTGCACTTTCGGTGGGTATAAAGCACACGGATTTTCTAGAATCCTGTCGACTTTCTCTAATTGGCCAAAAATTCACCCGGTCCATAAAAACTATGCTTGTGATCGACACTTATTTTTTGTCATGGCTGATGTTGCTCATTATTGAATTTCTAAGCCCAAAAACACAAATTCGTGATTTTTTGCACTTTCGGTAGGTATTAGCACATATATTTTCTAGAATCCTTTCGACTGTCTCTGATTGACCTGATATTTACCCGGTACCTGAAGAACAGACTAGTGATCGACACCCATTACTTTGTCATGACCGACGTTGCTTATTATTGCATTTCTAAGCCCAAAAACTCATGTTCGGGATTTTGGCACTTTCGGTGGATTAATGCACACGAATTTTCTAGAATCCTGTCGACTATCTCGAATTTGACTAAAATTCACCCCATCCATCACAAACAGGCTAGTGATCGACTCCGATTACTTCGTCATTGCCGACGTCCCTTATTATAGCATTTCTAAGCTAAGAAACTCAAATTCGTGATTTTCTTCATTTTCGATGGGTATTAGCACACAGATTTTATAGAATCCTGTCGACTTTCTCTAATTTTCCTAAAATTCACCCGGTCCATTTAAAACAGGCTTGTGATTTACTCCCATTATTTCGTCATGACCGACGTCACTTATTATTGCATTTCTAAGCATAGAAACTCAAATTCGTGATTTTTTACACTTTCGGTGGGTATAATGCACACATATTTTGTAGAATCCTGTCGACTTTCTCTAATTGGCCAAAAATTCACCCGGTCCATAAAAATAGGCTTGTGATTGGCACTCATTTTTTTTCATGGCCGACGTTACTTATTATGGAATTTCTAAGCCCAAAAACACAAATTCGTGATTTTTTGGACTTTCGGTGGGTATTAGCACACAAATTTTCTAGGATCCTTTCGACTGCCTCTCGATTGACTTGATATTTACCCGGTACCTGAAGAATAGACTTGTGATCGACACCCATTACTTTGTCATGACCGACGTCGCTTATTATTGCATTTCTAAGCCTAAAAACTCAACTTCATGATTTTTTGCACTTTCGGTGGGTATTAGCACACAGATTTTCTAAAATCCCGTTGACTTTCTCTAGTTGGCCTAAAATTGACCCAGACCATGAAAAACAAGCTCTTTATCGACACCCATTACTTCGTCATGGACGACGTCGCTTATTATACCATTTCTAAGCAAAGAAACTCAAATTCGTGATTTTTTACACTTTCGGTGGGTATTATCACACAGATATTCTAGAATCCTGTCAACTATCTCTAATTTGCCTAAAATTCACCCGATCCATCACAAACAGTCTAGTGATCGACTCCAATTACTTCGTCATGGCCGACATTGCTTATTATAGCATTTCTAAGCCAAGAAACTCAAATTCGTGATTTTTTGCATTTTCGGTGGGTATTACCTTACAGATTTTGTAGAATCTTGTCGACTCTCTCTAATTGTCCTAAAATTCACTCGGTCCATGAAAAACAGGCTCGTGATTTACTCTCATTATTTCGTCAAGACCGACGTCACTTATTCTTGCCTTTCTAAGCATAGAAACTCAAATTCATGATTTTTTGCACTTTCGAATTTTCTAGAATCCTGTCGACTTTCTCTAATTGGCCAAAAATTCACCCGGTCCATAAAAACTATGCTTGTGATCGACACTTATTTTTTGTCATGGCTGATGTTGCTCATTATTGAATTTCTAAGCCCAAAAACACAAATTCGTGATTTTTTGCACTTTCGGTAGGTATTAGCACATATATTTTCTAGAATCCTTTCGACTGTCTCTGATTGACCTGATATTTACCCGGTACCTGAAGAACAGACTAGTGATCGACACCCATTACTTTGTCATGACCGACGTTGCTTATTATTGCATTTCTAAGCCCAAAAACTCATGTTCGGGATTTTGGCACTTTCGGTGGATTAATGCACACGAATTTTCTAGAATCCTGTCGACTATCTCGAATTTGACTAAAATTCACCCCATCCATCACAAACAGGCTAGTGATCGACTCCGATTACTTCGTCATTGCCGACGTCGCTTATTATTGCATTTCTAAGCTAAGAAACTCAAATTCATGATTTTCTTCTTTTTCGCTGGGTATTAGCACACAAATTTTATAGAATCCTGTCGACTTTCTCTAATTTTCTTAAAATTCACCCGGTCCATTTAAAAGAGGCTTGTGATTTACTCCCATTATTTCGTCATAACCGACGTCACTTATTATTGCATTTCTAAGCATAGAAACTCAAATTCGTGATTTTTACACTTTCGGTGGGTATAATGCACACATATTTTCTAGAATCTTGTTGACTCTCTCTAATTGGCCTGAAATTCACCCGATCCATAAAAATAGGCTTGTGATTGGCACTCATTTTTTTTCATGGCCGACGTTACTTATTATGGAATTTCTAAGCCCAAAAACACAAATTCGTGATTTTTTGCACTTTCGGTGGGTATTAGCACACAGATTTTCTAGAATCCTTTAGCATGTCTCTGATTGACCTGATATTTACCCGATACATGAAAAATAGACATGTGATCGTAAACCATTACTTTGTCATGACCGACGTCGCTTATTATTTCATTTCTAAGCCTAAAAACTCAAATTCATGATTTTATACACTTTCAGTGGGTATTAGCACATGGATTTTCTAAAATCCTGTTGACTTTCTCTAGTTGGCCTAAAATTGACCCAGTCCATGAAAAACAAGCTTTTTATCGACACCCATTACTTCGTCATGGCCGACGTCGCTTATTATAGCATTTCAAAGCAAAGAAACTCAAATTCGTGTTTTTTTACACTTTCGGTGGGTATTCTCACACAGATTTTCTAGAATCCTGTCAACTATCTCTAATTTGCCTAAAATTCACCCGATCCATCACAAACAGGCTTGTGATCGACTCTAATTATTTCGTCATGGCCGGCGTTGTTGATTATTGCATTTCTAGGCCAAGAAACTCAAATTCGTGATTTTTGCATTTTTCGTGGGTATTACTACACATATTTTGTAGAATCCTGTCGACTTTCTCTAATTGTCGTAAAATTCACTCGGTCCATGAAAAACAGGTTTGTGATTTACTCCCATTATTTCGTCATGACCGACGTCACTTATTATTGCCTTTCTAAGCATAGAAACTCAAATTCGTGATTTTTTGCACTTTCGGTGGGTATAAAGCACACGGATTTTCTAGAATCCTGTCGACTTTCTCTAATTGGCCAAAAATTCACCCGGTCCATAAAAACTATGCTTGTGATCGACACTTATTTTTTGTCATGGCTGATGTTGCTCATTATTGAATTTCTAAGCCCAAAAACACAAATTCGTGATTTTTTGCACTTTCGGTAGGTATTAGCACATATATTTTCTAGAATCCTTTCGACTGTCTCTGATTGACCTGATATTTACCCGGTACCTGAAGAACAGACTAGTGATCGACACCCATTACTTTGTCATGACCGACGTTGCTTATTATTGCATTTCTAAGCCCAAAAACTCATGTTCGGGATTTTGGCACTTTCGGTGGATTAATGCACACGAATTTTCTAGAATCCTGTCGACTATCTCGAATTTGACTAAAATTCACCCCATCCATCACAAACAGGCTAGTGATCGACTCCGATTACTTCGTCATTGCCGACGTCCCTTATTATAGCATTTCTAAGCTAAGAAACTCAAATTCGTGATTTTCTTCATTTTCGATGGGTATTAGCACACAGATTTTATAGAATCCTGTCGACTTTCTCTAATTTTCCTAAAATTCACCCGGTCCATTTAAAACAGGCTTGTGATTTACTCCCATTATTTCGTCATGACCGACGTCACTTATTATTGCATTTCTAAGCATAGAAACTCAAATTCGTGATTTTTTACACTTTCGGTGGGTATAATGCACACATATTTTGTAGAATCCTGTCGACTTTCTCTAATTGGCCAAAAATTCACCCGGTCCATAAAAAATAGGCTTGTGATCGGAACTTATTTTTTTTCATGGCCGACGTTGCTTATTATGGAATTTCTAAGCCCAAAAACACAAATTCGTGATTTTTTGCACTTTCGGTAGGTATTAGCACACATATTTTCTAGAATCCTTTCGACTGTCTCTGATTGACTTGATATTTACCCGGTACCTGAAGAATAGACTAGTGATCGACACCCATTACTTTGTCATGACCGACGTCGCTTATTATTGCATTTCTAAGCCTAAAAACTCAAATTCATGATTTTATACACTTTCAGTGGGTATTAGCACATGGATTTTCTAAAATCCTGTTGACTTTCTCTAGTTGGCCTAAAATTGACCCAGTCCATGAAAAACAAGCTTTTTATCGACACCCATTACTTCGTCATGGCCGACGTCGCTTATTATAGCATTTCAAAGCAAAGAAACTCAAATTCGTGTTTTTTTACACTTTCGGTGGGTATTATCACACAGATTTTCTAGAATCCTGTCAACTATCTCTAATTTGCCTAAAATTCACCCGATCCATCACAAACAGGCTTGTGATCGACTCTAATTATTTCGTCATGGCCGGCGTTGCTGATTATAGCATTTCTAGGCCAAGAAACTCAAATTCGTGATTTTTTGCATTTTCGGTGGGTATTACTACACATATTTTGTAGAATCCTGTCGACTTTCTCTAATTGTCGTAAAATTCACTCGGTCCATGAAAAACAGGTTTGTGATTTACTCCCATTATTTCGTCATGACCGACGTCACTTATTATTGCCTTTCTAAGCATAGAAACTCAAATTCGTGATTTTTTGCACTTTCGGTGGGTATAAAGCACACGGATTTTCTAGAATCCTGTCGACTTTCTCTAATTGGCCAAAAATTCACCCGGTCCATAAAAACTATGCTTGTGATCGACACTTATTTTTTGTCATGGCTGATGTTGCTCATTATTGAATTTCTAAGCCCAAAAACACAAATTCGTGATTTTTTGCACTTTCGGTAGGTATTAGCACATATATTTTCTAGAATCCTTTCGACTGTCTCTGATTGACATGATATTTACCCGGTACCTGAAGAATAGACTAGTGATCGACACCCATTATTTTGTCATGACCGACGTCGCTTATTATTGCATTTCTAAGCCCAAAAACTCATGTTCGGGATTTTGGCACTTTCGGTGGATTAATGCACACGAATTTTCTAGAATCCTGTCGACTATCTCGAATTTGCCTAAAATTCACCCCATCCATTACAAACAGGCTAGTGATCGACTCCGATTACTTCGTCATTGCCGACGTCCCTTATTATAGCATTTCAAAGCAAAGAAACTCAAATTCGTGTTTTTTTACACTTTCGGTGGGTATTATCACACAGATTTTCTAGAATCCTGTCAACTATCTCTAATTTGCCTAAAATTCACCCGATCCATCACAAACAGGCTTGTGATCGACTCTAATTATTTCGTCATGGCCGGCGTTGCTGATTATTGCATTTCTAGGCCAAGAAACTCAAATTCGTGATTTTTTGCATTTTCGGTGGGTATTACCACACAGATTTTGTAGAATCCTGTCGACTTTCTCTAATTGTCGTAAAATTCACTCGGTCCATGAAAAACAGGTTTGTGATTTACTCCCATTATTTCGTCATGACCGACGTCACTTATTATTGCCTTTCTAAGCATAGAAACTCAAATTCGTGATTTTTTGCACTTTCGGTGGGTATAAAGCACACAGATTTTCTAGAATCCTGTCGACTTTCTCTAATTGGCCAAAAATTCACCCGGTCCATAAAAACTATGCTTGTGATCGACACTTATTTTTTGTCATGGCTGATGTTGCTCATTATTGAATTTCTAAGCCCAAAAACACAAATTCGTGATTTTTTGCACTTTCGGTAGGTATTAGCACATATATTTTCTAGAATCCTTTCGACTGTCTATGATTGACCTGATATTTACCCGGTACCTGAAGAACAGACTAGTGATCGACACCCATTACTTTGTCATGACCGACGTTGCTTATTATTGCATTTCTAAGCCCAAAAACTCATGTTCGGGATTTTGGCACTTTCGGTGGATTAATGCACACGAATTTTCTAGAATCCTGTCGACTATCTCGAATTTGACTAAAATTCACCCCATCCATCACAAACAGGCTAGTGATCGACTCCGATTACTTCGTCATTGCCGACGTCCCTTATTATAGCATTTCTAAGCTAAGAAACTCAAATTCGTGATTTTCTTCATTTTCGATGGGTATTAGCACACAGATTTTATAGAATCCTGTCGACTTTCTCTAATTTTCCTAAAATTCACCCGGTCCATTTAAAACAGGCTTGTGATTTACTCCCATTATTTCGTCATGACCGACGTCACTTATTATTGCATTTCTAAGCATAGAAACTCAAATTCGTGATTTTTTACATTTTCGGTGGGTTTATGCACACATATTTTCTAGAATCCTGTCGACTTTCTCTAATTGGCCAAAAATTCACCCGGTCCATAAAAAATAGGCTTGTGATCGGAACTTATTTTTTATCATGGCCGACGTTGCTTATTATGGAATTTCTAAGCCCAAAAACACAAATTCGTGATTTTTTGCACTTTCGGTAGGTATTAGCACACATATTTTCTAGAATCCTTTCGACTGTCTCTGATTGACTTGATATTTACCCGGTACCTGAAGAATAGACTAGTGATCGACACCCATTACTTTGTCATGACCGACGTCGCTTATTATTGCATTTCTAAGCCTAAAAACTCAAATTCATGATTTTATACACTTTCAGTGGGTATTAGCACATGGATTTTCTAAAATCCTGTTGACTTTCTCTAGTTGGCCTAAAATTGACCCAGTCCATGAAAAACAAGCTTTTTATCGACACCCATTACTTCGTCATGGCCGACGTCGCTTATTATAGCATTTCAAAGCAAAGAAACTCAAATTCGTGTTTTTTTACACTTTCGGTGGGTATTATCACACAGATTTTCTAGAATCCTGTCAACTATCTCTAATTTGCCTAAAATTCACCCGATCCATCACAAAACAGGCTTGTGATCGACTCTAATTATTTCGTCATGGCGGCGTTGCTGATTATAGCATTTCTAGGCCAAGAAACTCAAATTCGTTTTTTGCCTTTTGTGTGGGTATTACTACACATATTTTGTAGAATCCTGTCGACTTTCTCTAATTGTCGTAAAATTCACTCGGTCCATGAAAAACAGGTTTGTGATTTACTCCCATTATTTCGTCATGACCGACGTCACTTATTATTGCCTTTCTAAGCATAGAAACTCAAATTCGTGATTTTTTGCACTTTCGGTGGGTATAAAGCACACGGATTTTCTAGAATCCTGTCGACTTTCTCTAATTGGCCAAAAATTCACCCGGTCCATAAAAACTATGCTTGTGATCGACACTTATTTTCTTCATGGCTGATGTTGCTCATTATTGAATTTCTAAGCCCAAAAACACAAATTCGTGATTTTTTGCACTTTCGGTAGGTATTAGCACATATATTTTCTAGAATCCTTTCGACTGTCTCTGATTGACCTGATATTTACCCGGTACCTGAAGAACAGACTAGTGATCGACACCCATTACTTTGTCATGACCGACGTTGCTTATTATTGCATTTCTAAGCCCAAAAACTCATGTTCGGGATTTTGGCACTTTCGGTGGATTAATGCACACGAATTTTCTAGAATCCTGTCGACTATCTCGAATTTGACTAAAATTCACCCCATCCATCACAAACAGGCTAGTGATCGACTCCGATTACTTCGTCATTGCCGACGTCCCTTATTATAGCATTTCTAAGCTAAGAAACTCAAATTCGTGATTTTCTTCATTTTCGATGGGTATTAGCACACATATTTTATAGAATCCTGTCGACTTTCTCTAATTTTCCTAAAATTCACCCGGTCCATTTAAAACAGGCTTGTGATTTACTCCCATTATTTCGTCATGACCGACGTCACTTATTATTGCATTTCTAAGCATAGAAACTCAAATTCGTGATTTTTTACACTTTCGGTGGGTATAATCCACACATATTTTCTAGAATCCTGTCGACTTTCTCTAATTGGCCAAAAATTCACCCGGTCCATAAAAAATAGGCTTGTGATCGGAACTTATTTTTTTTCATGGCCGACGTTGCTTATTATGGAATTTCTAAGCCCAAAAACACAAATTCGTGATTTTTTGCACTTTCGGTAGGTATTAGCACACATATTTTCCAGAATCTTTTCGACTGTCTCTAATTGACCTGATATTTACTCGGTACCTAAAGAACAGACTAGTGATCGACACCCATTACTTTGTCATGACCGACGTCGCTTATTATTGCATTTCTAAGCCTAAAAACTCAAATTCATGATTTTTTGCACTTTCGGTGGGTATTAGCACACATATTTTCTAAAATCCTGTAGACTTTCTCTAGTTGGCCTAAAATTGACCCAGTCCATGAAAAACAAGCTTTTTATCGACACAAATTACTTCGTCATGGCCGACGTCGCTTATTATAGCATTTCAAAGCAAAGAAACTCAAATTCGTGTTTTTTTACACTTTCGGTGGGTATTATCACACAGATTTTCTAGAATCCTGTCAATTATCTCTAATTTGCCTAAAATTCACCCGATCCATCACAAACAGGCTTGTGATCGACTCTAATTATTTCGTCATGGCCGGCGTTGCTGATTACAGCATTTCTAGGCCAAGAAACTCAAATTCGTGATTTTTTGCATTTTCGGTGGTATTACCACACAGATTTTGTAGAATCCTGTCGACTTTCTCTAATTGCCATAAAATTCACTCGGTCCATGAAAAACAGGTTTGTGATTTACTCCCATTATTTCGTCATGACCGACGTCACTTATTATTGCCTTTCTAAGCATAGAAACTCAAATTCGTGATTTTTTGCACTTTCGGTGGGTATAAAGCACACGGATTTTCTAGAATCCTGTCGACTTTCTCTAATTGGCCAAAAATTCACCCGGTCCATAAAAAACTATGCTTGTGATCGACACTTATTTTCTTCATGGCTGATGTTGCTCATTATTGAATTTCTAAGCCCAAAAACACAAATTCGTGATTTTTTGCACTTTCGGTAGGTATTAGCACATATATTTTCTAGAATCCTTTCGACTGTCTCTGATTGACCTGATATTTACCCGGTACCTGAAGAACAGACTAGTGATCGACACCCATTACTTTGTCATGACCGACGTTGCTTATTATTGCATTTCTAAGCCCAAAAACTCATGTTCGGGATTTTGGCACTTTCGGTGGATTAATGCACACGAATTTTCTAGAATCCTGTCGACTATCTCGAATTTGACTAAAATTCACCCCATCCATCACAAACAGGCTAGTGATCGACTCCGATTACTTCGTCATTGCCGACGTCCCTTATTATAGCATTTCTAAGCTAAGAAACTCAAATTCGTGATTTTCTTCATTTTCGATGGGTATTAGCACACATATTTTATAGAATCCTGTCGACTTTCTCTAATTTTCCTAAAATTCACCCGGTCCATTTAAAACAGGCTTGTGATTTACTCCCATTATTTCGTCATGACCGACGTCACTTATTATTGCATTTCTAAGCATAGAAACTCAAATTCGTGATTTTTTACACTTTCGGTGGGTATAATCCACACATATTTTCTAGAATCCTGTCGACTTTCTCTAATTGGCCAAAAATTCACCCGGTCCATAAAAAATAGGCTTGTGATCGGAACTTATTTTTTTTCATGGCCGACGTTGCTTATTATGGAATTTCTAAGCCCAAAAACACAAATTCGTGATTTTTTGCACTTTCGGTAGGTATTAGCACATATATTTTCTAGAATCCTTTCGACTGTCTCTGATTGACCTGATATTTACCCGGTACCTGAAGAATAGACTAGTGATCGACACCCATTACTTTGTCATGACCGACGTCGCTTATTATTGCATTTCTAAGCCTAAAAACTCAAATTCATGATTTTATACACTTTCAGTGGGTATTAGTAAATGGATTTTCTAAAACTCTGTTGACTTTCTCTAGTTGGCCTAAAATTGACCCAGACCATGAAAAACAAGCTCTTTATTGACACCCATTACTTCGTCATGGCCGACGTCGTATATTATACCATTTCTAAGCAAAGAAACTCAAATTCGGGATTTTTTACAATTTCGGTGGTATTATCACACAGATTTACTAGAATCCAGTCGACTATCTCTAATTTGCCTAAAATTCACCCGATCCATCACAAACAGGCTAGTGATCGACTCTGATTACTTCGTCATGGCCGACGTTCCTTATTATAGCATTTCTAATTCAAGAAACTCAAATTCGTGATTTTTTGCATTTTCGGTGGGTATTACCACACAGATTTTGTAGAATCCTGTCGACTTTCTCTAATTGTCGTAAAATTCACTCGGTCCATGAAAAACAGGTTTGTGATTTACTCCCATTATTTCGTCATGACCGACGTCACTTATTATTGCCTTTCTAAGCATAGAAACTCAAATTCGTGATTTTTTGCACTTTCGGTGGGTATAAAGCACACGGATTTTCTAGAATCCTGTCGACTTTCTCTAATTGGCCAAAAATTCACCCGGTCCATAAAAACTATGCTTGTGATCGACACTTATTTTTTGTCATGGCTGATGTTGCTCATTATTGAATTTCTAAGCCCAAAAACACAAATTCGTGATTTTTTGCACTTTCGGTAGGTATTAGCACATATATTTTCTAGAATCCTTTCGACTGTCTCTGATTGACCTGATATTTACCCGGTACCTGAAGAATAGACTAGTGATCGACACCCATTACTTTGTCATGACCGACGTCGCTTATTATTGCATTTCTAAGCCTAAAAACTCATGTTCGGGATTTTGGCACTTTCGGTGGATTAATGCACACTAATTTTCTAGAATCCTGTCGACTATCTCGAATTTGCCTAAAATTCACCCCATCCATTACAAACAGGCTAGTGATCGACTTCGATTACTTCGTCATTGCCGACATCCCTTATTATAGCATTTCAAAGCAAAGAAACTCAAATTCGTGTTTTTTTACACTTTCGGTGGGTATTATCACACAGATTTTCTAGAATCCTGTCAACTATCTCTAATTTGCCTAAAATTCACCCGATCCATCACAAACAGGCTTGTGATCGACTCTAATTATTTCGTCATGGCCGGCGTTGCTGATTATAGCATTTCTAGGCCAAGAAACTCAAATTCGTGATTTTTTGCATTTTCGGTGGGTATTACCACACAGATTTTCTAGAATCCTGTCGACGTTCTCTAATTGTCGTAAAATTCACTCGGTCCATGAAAAACAGGTTTGTGATTTACTCCCATTATTTCGTCATGACCGACGTCACTTATTATTGCCTTTCTAAGCATAGAAACTCAAATTCGTGATTTTTTGCACTTTCGGTGGGTATAAAGCACACGGATTTTCTAGAATCCTGTCGACTTTCTCTAATTGGCCAAAAATTCACCCGGTCCATAAAAACTATGCTTGTGATCGACACTTATTTTTTGTCATGGCTGATGTTGCTCATTATTGAATTTCTAAGCCCAAAAACACAAATTCGTGATTTTTTGCACTTTCGGTAGGTATTAGCACATATATTTTCTAGAATCCTTTCGACTGTCTCTGATTGACCTAATATTTACCCGGTACCTGAAGAATAGACTAGTGATCGACACCCATTACTTTGTCATGACCGACGTTGCTTATTATTGCATTTCTAAGCCCAAAAACTCATGTTCGGGATTTTGGCACTTTCGGTGGATTAATGCACACGAATTTTCTAGAATCCTGTCGACTATCTCGAATTTGACTAAAATTCACCCCATCCATCACAAACAGGCTAGTGATCGACTCCGATTACTTCGTCATTGCCGACGTCCCTTATTATAGCATTTCTAAGCTAAGAAACTCAAATTCGTGATTTTCTTCATTTTCGATGGGTATTAGCACACAGATTTTATAGAATCCTGTCGACTTTCTCTAATTTTCCTAAAATTCACCCGGTCCATTTAAAACAGGCTTGTGATTTACTCCCATTATTTCGTCATGACCGACGTCACTTATTATTGCATTTCTAAGCATAGAAACTCAAATTCGTGATTTTTTACACTTTCGGTGGGTATAATGCACACATATTTTGTAGAATCCTCCCGACTTTCTCTAATTGGCCAAAAATTCACCCGGTCCATAAAAAATAGGCTTGTGATCGGAACTTATTTTTTATCATGGCCGACGTTGCTTATTATGGAATTTCTAAGCCCAAAAACACAAATTCGTGATTTTTTGCACTTTCGGTAGGTATTAGCACACATATTTTCTAGAATCCTTTCGACTGTCTCTGATTGACCTGATATTTACCCGGTACCTGAAGAATAGACTAGTGATCGACACCCATTACTTTGTCATGACCGACGTCGCTTATTATTGCATTTCTAAGCCTAAAAACTCAAATTCATGATTTTATACACTTTCAGTGGGTATTAGCACATGGATTTTCTAAAATCCTGTTGACTTTCTCTAGTTGGCCTAAAATTGACCCAGTCCATGAAAAACAAGCTTTTTATCGACACCCATTACTTCGTCATGGCCGACGTCGCTTATTATAGCATTTCAAAGCAAAGAAACTCAAATTCGTGTTTTTTTACACTTTCGGTGGGTATTATCACACAGATTTTCTAGAATCCTGTCAACTATCTCTAATTTGCCTAAAATTCACCCGATCCATCACAAACAGGCTTGTGATCGACTCTAATTATTTCGTCATGGCCGGCGTTGCTGATTATAGCATTTCTAGGCCAAGAAACTCAAATTCGTGATTTTTTGTATTCTGCGTGGGTATTACCACACAGATTTTGTAGAATCCTGTCGACTTTCTCTAATTGTCGTAAAATTCACTCGGTCCATGAAAAACAGGTTTGTGATTTACTCCCATTATTTCGTCATGACCGACGTCACTTATTATTGCCTTTCTAAGCATAGAAACTCAAATTCGTGATTTTTTGCACTTTCGGTGGGTATAAAGCACACGGATTTTCTAGAATCCTGTCGACTTTCTCTAATTGGCCAAAAATTCACCCGGTCCATAAAAACTATGCTTGTGATCGACACTTATTTTTTGTCATGGCTGATGTTGCTCATTATTGAATTTCTAAGCCCAAAAACACAAATTCGTGATTTTTTGCACTTTCGGTAGGTATTAGCACATATATTTTCTAGAATCCTTTCGACTGTCTCTGATTGACCTGATATTTACCCGGTACCTGAAGAACAGACTAGTGATCGACACCCATTACTTTGTCATGACCGACGTTGCTTATTATTGCATTTCTAAGCCCAAAAACTCATGTTCGGGATTTTGGCACTTTCGGTGGATTAATGCACACGAATTTTCTAGAATCCTGTCGACTATCTCGAATTTGACTAAAATTCACCCCATCCATCACAAACAGGCTAGTGATCGACTCTGATTACTTCGTCATTGCCGACGTCCCTTATTATAGCATTTCTAACCGAAGAAACTCAAATTCGTGATTTTCTTCATTTTCGATGGGTATTAGCACACAGATTTTATAGAATCCTGTCGACTTTCTCTAATTTTCCTAAAATTCACCCGGTCCATTTAAAACAGGATTGTGATTTACTCCCATTATTTTGTCATGACCGACGTCACTTATTATTGCATTTCTAAGCATAGAAACTCAAATTCGTGATTTTTTACACTTTCGGTGAGTATAATGCACACATATTTTCTAGAATCCAGTCGACTTTCTCTAATTGGCCAAAAATTCACCCGGTCCATAAAAAATAGGCTTGTGATCGGAACTTTTTTTTTCATGGCCGACATTGCTTATTATGGAATTTCTAAGCCCAAAAACACAAATTCGTGATTTTTTGCACTTTCGGTAGGTATTAGCACACATATTTTCTAGAATCCTTTCGACTGTCTCTGATTGACCTGATATTTACCTTTACCCGAAGAACAGACTAGTGATCGACACCCATTACTTTGTCATGACCGACGTCGCTTATTATTGCATTTCTAATCCTAAAAACTCAAATTCATGGTTTTTTGCACTTTCGGTGGGTATTAGCACACAGATTTTCTGAAATCCCGTTGACTTTCTCTAGTTGGCCAAAAATTGACCCAGACCATGAAAAACAAGCTCTTTATCGACACCAATTACTTCGTCATGGACGACGTCGCTTATTATACCATTTCTATGCAAATAAACTCAAATTCGTGATTTTTTGCACTTTCGGTGGATATTATCACACGATTTTCTAGAATCATCAACTATCTCTAATTTGCCTAAAATTCACCCGATCCATCACAAACAGGCTTGTGATCGACTCTAATTATTTCGTCATGGCCGGCGTTGCTGATTATAGCATTTCAAGGCCAAGAAACTCAAATTCGTGATTTTATGCATTTTCGGTGGGTATTACTACACATATTTTGTAGAATCCTGTCGACTTTCTCTAATTGTCGTAAAATTCACTCGGTCCATGAAAAACAGGTTTGTGATTTACTCCCATTATTTCGTCATGACCGACGTCACTTATTATTGCCTTTCTAAGCATAGAAACTCAAATTCGTGATTTTTTGCACTTTCGGTGGGTATAAAGCACACGGATTTTCTAGAATCCTGTCGACTTTCTCTAATTGGCCAAAAATTCACCCGGTCCATAAAAACTATGCTTGTGATCGACACTTATTTTCTTCATGGCTGATGTTGCTCATTATTGAATTTCTAAGCCCAAAAACACAAATTCGTGATTTTTTGCACTTTCGGTAGGTATTAGCACATATATTTTCTAGAATCCTTTCGACTGTCTCTGATTGACCTGATATTTACCCGGTACCTGAAGAACAGACTAGTGATCGACACCCATTACTTTGTCATGACCGACGTTGCTTATTATTGCATTTCTAAGCCCAAAAACTCATGTTCGGGATTTTGGCACTTTCGGTGGATTAATGCACACGAATTTTCTAGAATCCTGTCGACTATCTCGAATTTGACTAAAATTCACCCCATCCATTACAAACAGGCTAGTGATCGACTCCGATTACTTCGTCATTGCCGACGTCCCTTATTATAGCATTTCTAAGCTAAGAAACTCAAATTCGTGATTTTCTTCATTTTCGATGGGTATTAGCACACATATTTTATAGAATCCTGTCGACTTTCTCTAATTTTCCTAAAATTCACCCGGTCCATTTAAAACAGGCTTGTGATTTACTCCCATTATTTTGTCATGACCGACGTCACTTATTATTGCATTTCTAAGCATAGAAACTCAAATTCGTGATTTTTTACACTTTCGGTGGGTATAATCCACACATATTTTCTAGAATCCTGTCGACTTTCTCTAATTGGCCAAAAATTCACCCGGTCCATAAAAAATAGGCTTGTGATCGGAACTTATTTTTTATCATGGCCGACGTTGCTTATTATGGAATTTCTAAGCCCAAAAACACAAATTCGTGATTTTTTGCACTTTCGGTAGGTATTAGCACACATATTTTCTAGAATCCTTTCGACTGTCTCTGATTGACCTGATATTTACGCGGTACCTGAAGAATAGACTAGTGATCGACACCCATTACTTCGTCATGGCCGACGTCGCTTATTATAGCATTTCAAAGCAAAGAAACTCAAATTCGTGTTTTTTTACACTTTCGGTGGGTATTATCACACAGATTTTCTAGAATCCTGTCAACTATCTCTAATTTGCCTAAAATTCACCCGATCCATCACAAACAGGCTTGTGATCGACTCTAATTATTTCGTCATGGCCGGCGTTGCTGATTATAGCATTTCTAGGCCAAGAAACTCAAATTCGTGATTTTTTGCATTTTCGGTGGGTATTACCACACAGATTTTGTAGAATCCTGTCGACTTTCTCTAATTGTCGTAAAATTCACTCGGTCCATGAAAAACAGGTTTGTGATTTACTCCCATTATTTCGTCATGACCGACGTCACTTATTATTGCCTTTCTAAGCATAGAAACTCAAATTCGTGATTTTTTGCACTTTCGGTGGGTATAAAGCACACGGATTTTCTAGAATCCTGTCGACTTTCTCTAATTGGCCAAAAATTCACCCGGTCCATAAAAACTATGCTTGTGATCGACACTTATTTTTTGTCATGGCTGATGTTGCTCATTATTGAATTTCTAAGCCCAAAAACACAAATTCGTGATTTTTTGCACTTTCGGTAGGTATTAGCACATATATTTTCTAGAATCCTTTCGACTGTCTCTGATTGACCTGATATTTACCCGGTACCTGAAGAACAGACTAGTGATCGACACCCATTACTTTGTCATGACCGACGTTGCTTATTATTGCATTTCTAAGCCCAAAAACTCATGTTCGGGATTTTGGCACTTTCGGTGGATTAATGCACACGAATTTTCTAGAATCCTGTCGACTATCTCGAATTTGACTAAAATTCACCCCATCCATCACAAACAGGCTAGTGATCGACTCCGATTACTTCGTCATTGCCGACGTCTCTTATTATAGCATTTCTAAGCGAAGAAACTCAAATTCGTGATTTTCTTCATTTTCGATGGGTATTAGCACACAGATTTTATAGAATCCTGTCGACTTTCTCTAATTTTCCTAAAATTCACCCGGTCCATTTAAAACAGGCTTGTGATTTACTCCCATTATTTCGTCATGACCGACGTCACTTATTATTGCATTTCTAAGCATAGAAACTCAAATTCGTGATTTTTTACACTTTCGGTGGGTATAATGCACACATATTTTGTAGAATCCTGTCGACTTTCTCTAATTGGCCAAAAATTCACCCGGTCCATAAAAAATAGGCTTGTGATCGGAACTTATTTTTTTTCATGGCCGACGTTGCTTATTATGGAATTTCTAAGCCCAAAAACACAAATTCGTGATTTTTTGCACTTTCGGTAGGTATTAGCACACATATTTTCTAGAATCCTTTCGACTGTCTCTGATTGACTTGATATTTACCCGGTACCTGAAGAATAGACTAGTGATCGACACCCATTACTTTGTCATGACCGACGTCGCTTATTATTGCATTTCTAAGCCTAAAAACTCAAATTCATGATTTTATACACTTTCAGTGGGTATTAGCACATGGATTTTCTAAAATCCTGTTGACTTTCTCTAGTTGGCCTAAAATTGACCCAGTCCATGAAAAACAAGCTTTTTATCGACACCCATTACTTCGTCATGGCCGACGTCGCTTATTATAGCATTTCAAAGCAAAGAAACTCAAATTCGTGTTTTTTTACACTTTCGGTGGGTATTATCACACAGATTTTCTAGAATCCTGTCAATTATCTCTAATTTGCCTAAAATTCACCCGATCCATCACAAACAGGCTTGTGATCGACTCTAATTATTTCGTCATGGCCGGCGTTGCTGATTACAGCATTTCTAGGCCAAGAAACTCAAATTCGTGATTTTTTGCATTTTCGGTGGTATTACCACACAGATTTTGTAGAATCCTGTCGACTTTCTCTAATTGTCATAAAATTCACTCGGTCCATGAAAAACAGGTTTGTGATTTACTCCCATTATTTCGTCATGACCGACGTCACTTATTATTGCCTTTCTAAGCATAGAAACTCAAATTCGTGATTTTTTGCACTTTCGGTGGGTATAAAGCACACGGATTTTCTAGAATCCTGTCGACTTTCTCTAATTGGCCAAAAATTCACCCGGTCCATAAAAACTATGCTTGTGATCGACACTTATTTTCTTCATGGCTGATGTTGCTCATTATTGAATTTCTAAGCCCAAAAACACAAATTCGTGATTTTTTGCACTTTCGGTAGGTATTAGCACATATATTTTCTAGAATCCTTTCGACTGTCTCTGATTGACCTGATATTTACCCGGTACCTGAAGAACAGACTAGTGATCGACACCCATTACTTTGTCATGACCGACGTTGCTTATTATTGCATTTCTAAGCCCAAAAACTCATGTTCGGGATTTTGGCACTTTCGGTGGATTAATGCACACGAATTTTCTAGAATCCTGTCGACTATCTCGAATTTGACTAAAATTCACCCCATCCATCACAAACAGGCTAGTGATCGACTCCGATTACTTCGTCATTGCCGACGTCCCTTATTATAGCATTTCTAAGCGAAGAAACTCAAATTCGTGATTTTCTTCATTTTCGATGGGTATTAGCACACAGATTTTATAGAATCCTGTCGACTTTCTCTAATTTTCCTAAAATTCACCCGGTCCATTTAAAACAGGCTTGTGATTTACTCCCATTATTTCGTCATGACCGACGTCACTTATTATTGCATTTCTAAGCATAGAAACTCAAATTCGTGA
Organism: Anisodus acutangulus; assembly: GCA_029783415.1. NCBI lineage: Eukaryota > Viridiplantae > Streptophyta > Magnoliopsida > Solanales > Solanaceae > Anisodus > Anisodus acutangulus. The sequence continues at coordinate 8,251,077 of CM056498.1, read as the reverse complement.
TTTTTTACACTTTCGGTGGGTATAATGCACACATATTTTGTAGAATCCTGTCGACTTTCTCTAATTGGCCAAAAATTCACCCGGTCCATAAAAAATAGGCTTGTGATCGGAACTTATTTTTATCATGGCCGACGTTGCTTATTATGGAATTTCTAAGCCCAAAAACACAAATTCGTGATTTTTTGCACTTTCGGTAGGTATTAGCACACATATTTTCTAGAATCCTTTCGACCGTCTCTGATTGACCTGATATTTACCCGGTACCTGAAGAATAGACTAGTGATCGACACCCATTGCTTTGTCATGACCGACGTCGCTTATTATTGCATTTCTAAGCCTAAAAACTCAAATTCATGATTTTATACACTTTCAGTGGGTATTAGCACATGGATTTTCTAAAATCCTGTTGACTTTCTCTAGTTGGCCTAAAATTGACCCAGTCCATGAAAAACAAGCTTTTTATCGACACCCATTACTTCGTCATGGCCGACGTCGCTTATTATAGCATTTCAAAGCAAAGAAACTCAAATTCGTGTTTTTTTACACTTTCGGTGGGTATTATCACACAGATTTTCTAGAATCCTGTCAACTATCTCTAATTTGCCTAAAATTCACCCGATCCATCACAAACAGGCTTGTGATCGACTCTAATTATTTCGTCATGGCCGGCGTTGCTGATTATAGCATTTCTAGGCCAAGAAACTCAAATTCGTGATTTTTTGCATTTTCGGTGGGTATTACCACACAGATTTTGTAGAATCCTGTCGACTTTCTCTAATTGTCGTAAAATTCACTCGGTCCATGAAAAACAGGTTTGTGATTTACTCCCATTATTTCGTCATGACCGACGTCACTTATTATTGCCTTTCTAAGCATAGAAACTCAAATTCGTGATTTTTTGCACTTTCGGTGGGTATAAAGCACACGGATTTTCTAGAATCCTGTCGACTTTCTCTAATTGGCCAAAAATTCACCCGGTCCATAAAAAACTATGCTTGTGATCGACACTTAATTTTTTGTCATGCCTGATGTTGCTCATTATTGAATTTCTAAACCCAAAAACACAAATTCGTGATTTTTTAAAACATTCGGTGGGTATTAGCACATATATTTTCTAGAATCCTTCTTTTCTAATTGACTGCCAAAAAACGATCTGATTTACACCTACTTTGTCATGATGCTTATTATTGCATTTCTAAGCCTAAAAACTCTAACTCATGATTTTTGCATTTTCTAAAATACTAAGACTAAAATTGACCCAGACTAAAAGCAAGCTTTTATCGACACCCATTACTTTGTCATGACCGACGTGCTTATTATTGCATTTCTAAGCCCAAAAACTCATGTTCGGGATTTTGGCACTTTCGGTGGATTAATGCACATGGATTTTCTAAAATCCTGTTGACTTTCTCTAGTTGGCCTAAAATTGACCCAGTCCATTACAAACAGGCTAGTGATCGACTCCGATTACTTCGTCATTGCCGACGTCCCTTATTATAGCATTTCTAAGCTAAGAAACTCAAATTCGTGATTTTCTTCATTTTCGATGGGTATTAGCACACAGATTTTATAGAATCCTGTCCACTTTCTATAATTTTCCTAAAATTCACCCGGTCCATTTAAAACAGGCTTGTGATTTACTCCCATTATTTCGTCATGACCGACGTCACTTATTATTGCATTTCTAAGCATAGAAACTCAAATTCGTGATTTTTTACACTTTCGGTGGGTATAATGCACACATATTTTCTAGAATCCTGTCGACTTTCTCTAATTGGCCAAAAATTCACCCGGTCCATAAAAAATAGGCTTGTGATCGGAACTTATTTTTTTTCATGGCCGACGTTGCTTATTATGGAATTTCTAAGCCCAAAAACACAAATTCGTGATTTTTTGCACTTTCGGTAGGTATTAGCACACATATTTTCTAGAATCCTTTCGACTGTCTCTGATTGACCTGATATTTACCCGGTACCTGAAGAATAGACTAGTGATCGACACCCATTACTTTGTCATGACCGACGTCGCTTATTATTGCATTTCTAAGCCTAAAAACTCAAATTCATGATTTTTTGCACTTTCGGTGGGTATTAGCACACAGTTTTTCTAGAATCCTGTCGACTTTCTCTAATTGGCCTAAAATTGACCATCCATGAAAAAACAGTGATCGACACTCACTACTTTGTCATGACCAACGTCGCTTATTATTGCATTTCTAATCCTAAAAACTCAAATTCATGCTTTTTTGCACCTTCGGTGGGTTAGCACACATATTTTCTAAAATCATGTTGACTTTCTCTAGTTGGCCTAAAATGGACCCAGTCCAGGAAAAACAAGCTTTTATCAACACCCATTACTTCGTCATGGTCGACGTCGCTTATTATAGCATTTCAAAGCAAAGAAACTCAAATTCGTGTTTTTTTACACTTTCGGTGGGTATTATCACACAGATTTTCTAGAATCCTGTCAACTATCTCTAATTTGCCTAAAATTCACCCGATCCATCACAAACAGGCTTGTGATCGACTCTAATTATTTCGTCAAGGACGGCGTTGCTGATTATAGCATTTCTAGGCCAAGAAACTCAAATTCGTGATTTTTTGCATTTTCGGTTGGTATTACCACACAGATTTTGTAGAATCCTGTCGACTTTCTCTAATTGTCGTAAAATTCACTCGGTCCATGAAAAACAGGTTTGTGATTTACTCCCATTATTTCGTCATGACCGACGTCACTTATTATTGCCTTTCTAAGCATAGAAACTCAAATTCGTGATTTTTTGCACTTTCGGTGGGTATAAAGCACACGGATTTTCTAGAATCCTGTCGACTTTCTCTAATTGGCCAAAAATTCACCCGGTCCATAAAAACTATGCTTGTGATCGACACTTATTTTTTGTCATGGCTGATGTTGCTCATTATTGAATTTCTAAGCCCAAAAACACAAATTCGTGATTTTTTGCACTTTCGGTAGGTATTAGCACATATATTTTCTAGAATCCTTTCGACTGTCTCTGATTGACCTGATATTTACCCGGTACCTGAAGAACAGACTAGTGATCGACACCCATTACTTTGTCATGACCGACGTTGCTTATTATTGCATTTCTAAGCCCAAAATCTCATGTTCGGGATTTTGGCACTTTCGGTGGATTAATGCACACAAATTTTCTAGAATCCTATCGACTATCTCGAATTTGACAAAAATTCACCCGATTCATCACAAACAGGCTTGTGATCGACTCTAATTATTTCGTCATGGCCGGCGTTGCTGACTATAGCATTTCTAGGCCAAGAAACTCAAATTCGTGATTTTTTGCATTTTCGGTGGGTATTACCACACAGATTTTGTAGAATCCTGTCGACGTTCTCTAATTGTCGTAAAATTCACTCGGTCCATGAAAAACAGGTTTGTGATTTACTCCCATTATTTATCATGACCGACGTCACTTATTATTGCATTTCTAAGCATAGAAACTCAAATTCGTGATTTTTTTCATTTTTGGTGGGTATAATCACACATATTTTGTAGAATCCACTTGACCTTCTCTAATTGTCCAAAAATTCACCCAGTCCATAAAAAATAGGCTTGTGATCGACACTTACTTTTTTTTCATGGCCGACGTTGCTTATTATTGGAATTTCTAAGCCCAAAACACAAATTAGTGATTTTTGCACTTTCGGTGGGTATTAGCACACATATTTTCTAGAATCCTTTTCATTTCTCTAATTGACTGAAAATTTACCCGGTGCCATGAAGAATAGACTAGTGATCGACACCCATTACTTTGTCATGGACCGCTTAATATTGCATTTCTAAGCCTAAAAACTCAAATTCGTGATTTTTGCACTTTCGGTGGGTATTAGCACACATATTTTCTAGAATCCTTTCGACTGCCTCTCGATTGACCTGATATTTACCCTGCACGAAGAATAGACTAGTGATCGACACCCATTTCTTTGTCATGACCGACGCTGCCTATTATTGCATTTCTCAGCCTAAAAACTCAAATTCATGATTTTTTGCAGTTTCGGTGGGTAAGCACACAGATTTTCTAAAATCATGTTGACTTTCTCTAGTTGGCCTAAAATTGACCCGATCCATGAAAAACAGGCTTGTGACCGACACCCATTACTTTGTCATGGCCGATGGCGCTTATTATACCATTTCTAAGCATAGAAACTCAAATTCGTGATTTTTTGCACTTTCGGTGGGTATTATCACAATTTTCTAGAATCCTGTCAACTATCTCTAATTTGCCTAAAATTCACCCGATCCATCACAAACTAGGCTTGTGATCGACACTAATTACTTTGTCATGCCCGACGTCGCTTATTATTGCATTTCTAAGCCTAAAAACTCAAATTCATGATTTTTTGCATTTTCGGTTGGTATTACCACACAGATTTTGTAGAATCCTGTCGACTTTCTCTAATTGTCGTAAAATTCACTCGGTCCATGAAAAACTGGTTTGTGATTTACTCCCATTATTTCGTCATGATACGTCGCTTATTATTGCATTTCTAAGCCTAAAAATTCAAATTCATGCTTTTTTGCACTTTCAGTGGGTATTAGCACACAGTTTTTCTAGAATCCTGTCGACTTTCTCTAATTGGCCAAAAATTCACCCGATCCATAAAAAAATAGGCTTGTGATCGACACTTATTTTTTATCATGGCTGATGTTGCTCATTATTGAATTTCTAAGCCCAAAAACACAAATTCGTGATTCTTTGCATTTTCGGTAGGTATTAGCACATATATTTTCTTGAATCCTTTCGACTGTCTCTGATTGACCTGATATTTACCCGGTACCTGAAAAATAGACTAGTGATCGACACCCATTACTTTGTCATGACCGACGTTGCTTATTATTGCATTCCTAAGCCTAAAAACTCAATTTCGTGATTTTTTGCACTTTCGGTGGGTATTAGCACACAGATTTTCTAAAATCATGTTGACTTTCTCTAATTGGCCTAAAATTCACCCATCCATCACAAACAGGCTTGTGATCGACACCCATTACTTTATCATGGCCGACGTTGCTTATTATAGCATTTCTAAGCTAAGAAACTCAAATTCGTGATTTTCTGCACTTTCGGTGGGTATTAGCACACATATTTTCTAGAATCCTTTCGACTTTCTCTAATTGACCTAAAATTCACCCATCCATTTAAAACAGGCTTGTGATCGACACCCATTACTTCGTCATGACCGACGTCGCTTATTATTGCATTTCTAAGCCTAAAAACTCAAATTCATGCTTTTTTGCACTTTCGGTGGGTATTAGCACACAGTTTTTCTAGAATCCTGTCGACATCCTCTAATTGGCCAAAAATTCACCCGATCCATAAAAAATAGGCTTGTGATCGGCTTATTACTTTATCTTGGCCGACGTCGCTTATTATTGAATTCTAAGCCTAGAAACTCAAATTCGTAATTTTTGCACTTTCGGTGGGTATTAGCACACATATTTTCTCGAGTCCTGTAGACCATCTCTAATTGGCCTGAAATTCACCCGATCCATCACAAACAGACTAGTGATCGACACCCATTACTTTGTCATGACCGACGTCGCTTATTATTGCATTTCTAAGCCTAAAAACTCAAATTAATGATTTTTTGCACTTTCGGTGGGTATTAGCACACAAATTTTCTAAAATCCTGTTGACTTTATCTTGTTGGCCTAAAATTGACCCAGACCATGAAAAACAAGCTCTTTATCGACACCCATTACTTCGTCATGACCGACGTCGCTTATTATTGCATTTCTAAGCCTAAAAATTCAAATTCATGCTTTTTTGCACTTTCGGTGGGTATTAGCACACAGTTTTTCTAGAATCCTGTCGACTTTCTCTAATTGGCCAAAAATTCACCCGATCCATAAAAAATAGGCTTGTGATCGACACAGATTTTTTATCATGGTTGATGTTGCTCATTATTGAATTTCTAAGCCCAAAAACACAAATTCGTGATTTTTTGCACTTTCGGTAGGTATTAGCACATATATTTTCTAGAATCCTTTCGACTGTCTCTGATTGACCTGATATTTACCCGGTACCTGAAGAACAAACTTATGATCGACACTCACTACTTTGTCATGACCAACGTCGCTTATTATTGCATTTCTAGTCCTAAAAACTCAAATTCGTGATTTTTTACACTTTCGGTGGGTATTATCACACAGATTTTCTAGAATCCTGTCAACTATCTCTAATTTGCCTAAAATTCACCTGATCCATCACAAACAGGCTAGTGATCGACTCCGATTACTTCGTCATGGCCGACGTTGCTTATTATAGCATTTCTAAGCCAAGAAACTCAAATTCGTGATTTTTTGCATTTTTGGTGGGTATTACCACACAGATTTTGTAGAATCCTGTTGACTTTCTCTAATTGTCCAAAAATTCACCCGGTCCATAAAAAATAGGCTTGTGATTTACTCCCATTATTTTGTCATGACCAACGTCACTTATTACTGCATTTCTAAGCATAGAAACTAAAATTCGTGATTTTTTGCATTTTTGGTGGGTATTACCACACATATTTTGTAGAATCCTGTTGACTTTCTCTAATTGTCCAAAAATTCACCCAGTCCATAAAAAATAGGCTTGTGATCGACTCTTATTTTTTGTCGTGGCTGATGTTGCTTATTATTGAATTTCTAAGCCCAAAAACACAAATTCGTGATTTTTTGCACTTTCGGTAGGTATTAGCACACATATTTTCTAGAATCCTTTCCACTGTCTCTGATTGACCAGATATTTACCCGGTACCTGAAGAATAGACTAGTGATCGACACCCATTACTTTGTCATGACCGACGTCGCTTATTATTGCATTTCTAAGCCTAAAAACTCAAATTCATGATTTTTTGCACTTTCGGTGGGTATTAGCACACAGATTTTCTGAAATCCCGTTGACTTTCTCTAGTTGGCCTAAAATTGACCCAGACATGAAAAACAAGTTCTTTATCGACACCCACTACTTCTTCATGGCCGATGTCGCTTATTATACCATTTCTAAGCATAGAAACTCAAATTCGTGATTTTTTGCACTTTCGGTGGGTATAAAGCACACGGATTTTAGAATCCTGTCGACTTTCTCTAATTGGCCAAAAATTCACCCGGTCCATAAAAACTAGGCTTGTGATTTACTCCCATTATTTCGTCATGACCGATGTCACTTATTATTGCATTTCTAAGCATAGAAACTCAAATTCGTGATTTTTTGCACTTTCGGTGGGTATTAGCACACATATTTTCTAGAATCTCGTCGACTTTCTCTAATTGGCCAAAATTCACCCGTCCATCAAAAACAGGTTTGTGATTTCGACTCCCATTATTTGTCATGACCGACGTCACTTATTGCCTTTCTAAGCAAAGAAACTCAAATTCGTGATTTTTACACTTTCAGTAGGTATTAGCACACAGATTTCCTAGAATACTGTCGACTTTCTCTAATTGGCCTGAAATTCACCCGGTCCATGAAAAACAAGCTTGTGATTTACTCCCATTACTTTGTCATGGCCGACGCCGCTTATTATTGCATTTCTAAGCCTAAGAAAGTCAAATTCGTAACTTTTTACACTTTCAGTGGGTATTAGCACACAAATTTTCTAGAATCCTATAGACTTTCTCTAATTGGCCTGAAATTCACCTCTTCCATCACAAAAAGGATAGTGATCGACATCCATTACTTAGTCATGACCGACGTCACTTATTATTGCATTTCTAAGCCTAGAAACTCAAATTCGTGATTTTTGCACTTTCGGTGGGTATTATCAAACATATTTTCTAGAATCATGTCGACTTTCTCTAATTGGCAAGAATTCACCAGTTCTTTCACAAACAAGCTAGTGATCGACTCCCATTACTTTGTCATGGCCGATGTTGCTTATTATTGCATTTCTAAGCTCTAACTCAAATTTATGATTTTTGCATGTTCGGTGGGTATTAGCACACATATTTTCTAGAATCCTGTTGACTTTCTCTAATTGGCCTAAAATTCACCCCATCCATCACAAACAGGCTAGTGATCGACTCCCATTACTTCATCATGGCCAATGTTGCTTATTATACCATTTCTAAGCTAAAAACTCAAATTCGTGATTTTTTGAATATTCGGTGGGTATTAGCACATGAATTTTCTAGAATCCTGTCGACTTTCTCTAATTGTCCTAAAATTCACCCGGTCCATGATAAATAGCCTTGTGATTTACTCCCATTACTTTGTCATGACCGACGTCGCTTATTATTGCATTTCTAAGCCTAAGAAACTCAAATTCGTGATTTTTGCACTTTCGGTGGGTATTAGCACACATATTTTCTAGAATCTTGACAACTTTCTCTAATTGTCCTAAAATTCACCCGGTCCATGAAAAATAGGCTTATGATTTACACCCATTACTTCTTCATGGCCGATGTCGCTTATTATACCATTTCTAAGCATAGAAACTCAAATTCGTGATTTTTTGCACTTTCGGTGGATATAAAGCACACGGATTTTAGAATCCTGTCGACTTTCTCTAATTGGCCAAAAATTCACCCGGTCCATAAAAACTAGGCTTGTGATCGACACTTATTTTTTATCATGGCTGATGTTGCTCATTATTACATTTCAAAGCCCAAAAACACCAATTCGTGATTGTTTGCACTTTCGGTGGATATTAGCACACATATTTTCTACAACCCTTTCGACTGTCTCTGGTTGACCTGATATTTAGCAGGTCCATGAAGAACAGACTTGGGCTCGACACCCATTACTTTGTCATGACCAACGTCGCTTATTATTGCATTTCTAAGCCTAAAAACTCAAATTCATGATTTTTTGCACTTTCGGTGGGTATTAGCACACAGATTTTCTAAAATCCTGTTGACTTTCTCTAGTTGGCCTAAAATTGACCCAGACCATGAAAAACAAGCTCTTTATCGACACCCATTACTTCGTCATGGCCGACGTCGCTTATTATACCATTTCTAAGCAAAGAAACTCAAATTCGTGATTTTTACACTTTCAGTGGGTATTAGCACACAAACTTTCTTGAATCCTGTAGACTTTCTCTAATTGGCCTGAAATTCACCCGATCCATCACAAATAGGCTAGTGATGGACTCCCATTACTTCGTCATGATAGACGTCGCTTATTATAGCATTTCTAAGCCAAGAAACTCAAATTTGTGAGTTTCTGCATTTTCGGTGGGTATTAGCACACAAATTTTGTAAAATTCTGTCGACTTTCTCTAATTGTCCTAAAATTCACCCGGTCCATGAAAAGCAGGCTTGTGATTTATTCCCATTATTTTGTCATGACCGACGCTGCTTATTATTGCATTTCTAAGCATAGAAACTCAAATTCGTGATTTTTTGCACTTTCGGTGGGTATTAGCATACACATTTTCTAGAATCATGTCGACTTTCTCTAATTGGCAAAAAATTCACCCAGACATCACAAACTAGGCTAGTGATCGACACACATTACTTTGTCATGTCCGACTTTGCTTATTATTGCATTTCTAAGCTAAACTCAAATTCGTGATTTTTTGCACTTTCGGTGGGTATTAGCACACGGATTTTCTAGAATACTGTCGAATGTCTCTAATTGGCCTGAAATTCACCCGGTCCATGAAAAACAAGCTAGTGATTTACTCCCATTACTTTGTCATGGCTGACGTCGCGTATTATTGCATTTCTAAGCCAAGAAACTCAAATTCGTGATTTTTTGCATATTCGTTGTGTATTAGCACATGGATTTTCTAGAATCTTGTTGACTTTCTCTAATTGTTCTAAAATTCACCCGGTCCATGAAAAATAGGCTTGTGATTTACTTCCATTGCTTCATCATGTTCGACGTTGCTTATTATTGCATTTCTAAGCATGGAAACTCAAATTCGTGATTTTTTCACTTTCGGTGGGTATTAGCACACAAATTTTCTAGAATTGTATCGACTTTCTCTAAATGGCCTGAAATTCTCCTCTTCCATCACAAAAGGATAGTGATCGACATCCATTACTTAGTCATGACCGACGTCCCTTATTATTGCATTTCAAAGCCTAGAAACACAAATTTGTGATTTTTGCACTTTCGGTGGGTATTATCAAACATATTTTCTAGAATCATGTCGACTTTCTCTAATTGGAAAGAATTCACCAGTTCTGTCACAAACAAGCTAGTGATCGACTCCCATTACTGCGTCATGGCCGATGTCGCTTATTATTGCATTTCTAAGCTCAGAAACTCAAATTTATGATTTTTTGCATGTTCAGTGGGTATTAGCACACAGATTTTCTAGAATCCTGTAGACTTTCTCTAATTGGCCTGAAATTCACCCGGTCCGTCATAAACAGGCTGGTGATTGACACCTATTTCGTCATCATGGCCAACGTTGCTTATTATTGCATTCCTAAGCTAGAAACTCAAATTTGTGATTTTTTTGAATATTCGGTGGGTATTGCACATGAATTTTCTAGAATCCTGTCGACTTTCTCTAATTGTCCTAAAATTCATCCGGTCCATGATAAATAGACTTGTGATTTACTCCCATTACTTCATCATGTCCGACGTCGCTTATTATTGCATTTCTAAGCTCAGAAACTCAAATTCGTGATTTTTGCATTTTCGGATGGGTATTAGCACACATATTTTCTAGAATCACATCGACTTTCTCTAATTGTCCTAAAATTCACCCGGTCCATGAAAAATAGTCTTATGATTTACTCCCATTACTTCATCATGGCCGACGTCACCTATTATTGCATTTCTAAGCCTAGAAACTCAAATTCACAATTTTTTGCACTTTCGGGTATTATCGACTCCCATTTTTCTAGAATCCTGTCGACTTTCTCTAATTGGCCAAAAATTCACCCGATCCATAAAAAAATAGGCTTGTGATCGACACAGATTTTTTATCATGGTTGATGTTGCTCATTATTGAATTTCTAAGCCCAAAAACACCAATTCGTGATTTTTTGCACTTTCGGTAGGTTAATAGCACATATATTTTCTAGAATCCTTTCGACTGTCTCTGATTGACCTGATATTTACCCGGTACCTGAAAAACAGACTAGTGATCGACACCCATTACTTTGTCATGACCGACGTTGCTTATTATTGCATTTCTAAGCCTAAAAACTCAAATTAATGATTTTTTGCACTTTCAGTGGGTATTAGCACATAGATTTTCTAGAATCTTGTTGACTTTCTTTATTTGACCTTTGATTCTCCGGTCCATCACAAACATGCTAGTGATCGACACCCATTACTTCGTCATAGCTGACGTCGCTCATTATACCATTTCTAAGAAAAGAAACTCAAATTCGTGACTTTTTACACTTTCAGTGGGTATTAGCAAACAAATTTTCTAGAATCCTGTCGACTTTCTATAATTGTCTTGAAATTCACCCGATCCATCACAAATAGGCTAGTGATGGACTCCCATTACTTCGTCATGATAGACGTCGCTTATTATAGCATTTCTAAGCCAAGAAACTCAAATTCGTGAGTTTCTGCATTTTCGGTGGGTATTAGCACACATATTTTGTAGAATTCTGTAGACTTTCTCTAATTGTCCTAAAATTCACCCGGTCCATGAAAAGCAGGCTTGTGATTTATTCCCATTATTTTGTCATGACCGACGTCGCTTATTATTGCATTTCTAAGCATAGAAACTCAAATTCGTGATTTTTTGCACTTTCTGTGGGTATTAGTATACAAATTTTCTAGAATCCTTTCGACTTTCTCTAATTGGCCTTACGTTCACCCAGTACATCACAAACAGGCTAGTGATCGACTCACATTACTTCGTCATGTCCGACGTCGCTTATAATAGCATTTCTAAGCTAGCAACTCAAATTCGTGATTTGTTTTGCATTTTCGGTGGGTATTAGCACACGGATTTTCTAGAATCCTGTCGAATGTCTCTAATTAGCCTGAAATTCACCCGGTCCATGAAAAACAAGCTTATGATTTACTCCCATTACTTTGTCATGACCGACGTCCGCTTATTATTGCATTTCTAAGCCAAAAAACTCAAATTCATGATTTTTGCACTTTCGGTGGGTATTAGCACATGGATTTTCTAGAATCCGACTTTCTCTAATTTGGCCTAAATTCACCCATCCATCAAAAACAAGCTTTGATCGACTCATTACTTTCATGGCGATGTTGCTTATTATTGCATTTTTAAGCTAAGAAACTCAAATTCGTGATTTTTTTCACTTTCGGTGGGTATTAGCACACAAATTTTCTACAATTGTATCGACTGTCTCAAAATGGCCTGAAATTCTCCTCTTCCATCACAAAAAGGATAGTGATCGACATCCATTACTTAGTCATGACCGACGTCCCTTATTATTGCATTTCTAATCCTAGAAACTCAAATTCGCGATTTTTGGCACTTTCGGTAGGTATTATCAAACATATTTTCTAGAATCATGTCGACTGTCTTTAATTGGCAAGAATTCACCAGTTCTGTCACAAACAAGCTAGTGATCGACTCCCATTACTGCGTCATGGCCGATGTCGCTTATTATTGCATTTCTAAGCTCAGAAACTCAAATTTATGATTTTTTGCATGTTCAGTGGGTATTAGCACACAGATTTTCTAGAATCCTGTAGACTTTCTTTAATAGGCCTAAAATTCACCCTGTCCATCACAAACAGACTAGTGATTGACTCCCATTAGTTCATCATTGCCAATGTCGCTTATTATACCATTTCTAAGCTAAAAAACTCAAATTCGTGATTTTTTTGAATATTCGGTGGGTATTGCACATGAATTTTCTAGAATCCTGTCGACTTTCTCTAATTGTCCTAAAATTCATCCGGTCCATGATAAATAGCCTTGTGATTTACTCCCATTACTTCGTCATGTCCGACGTCGCTTATTATTGCATTTCTAAGCTCAGAAACTCAAATTCGTGACTTTTGCACTTTCGGTGGGTATTAGCACACATGAATTTTCTAAAATCTTGACAACTTTCTCTAATTGTCCTAAAATTCACCCGGTCATGAAAAATAGGCTTATGATTTACTCCTATTACTTCATCATGGCCGACGTCACCTATTATTGCATTTCTAAGCCTAGAAAAAATAATTCACAATTTTTTGCACTTTCGCCTATTATCGACTCCCATTACTTCGCCATGGCCGACGAATTTTCTAGAATCCTGTCAATTTTCTTGAATCTAGTCCATCATATACAGGCTACTGATCGACTCCCACTACTTCGTCATGGCCGACGAATTTTCTAGAATCCTATCGACTGTCTCAAATTGGCCTGAAATTCACCCGTTCCATCACAAATAGACTTGTGATGGACACCTATTACTTTGTCATGGCCGACGTCGCTTATTATTGCATTTCTAAGCCTAGAAACTCAAATTCATGATTTTTTGCACTTTCGGTGGGTATTAGCACAAAAATTTTCTAGAATACTGTCGACTGTCTTTATTTGACCTTTGATTCTCCCGGTCCATCACAAACATGCTAGTGATCGACTTCCATTACTTCGTCAAGGCCGACGTCGCTTGTCATAGTATTTACTCAAATTCGTGATTTTTTGCACTTTCGGTGAGTATTAGCACACATATTTTCTAGAATCATGTCGATTGTCTATAATTGGTCTGAACATCACCTGATCCATTACAAATAGGCTAGTGATGGACTCCCATTACTTCGTCATGGCTGACGTCGCTTATTATAGCATTTCTAAGCTAAGAAACTCAAAGTCGTGAGTTTCAGCATTTTCGGTGGGTATTAGCACACATATTTTGTAGGATTCTGTCGACCTTCTCTAATTGTCCTAAAATTCACCCGCTCCATGAAAAGCAGGCTTGTGATTTACTCCCATTATTTCGTCATGACCGATGTCGCTTATTATTCCATTTCTAAGCATAGAAACTCAAATTCGTGATTTTTTGCACTTTCGGTGGGTATTAGCATACAGATTTTCTAGAATCCTGTCGACTGTCTATAATTGGCCTTACGTTCACCCAGTACATCACAAACAGGCTAGTGATTGACTCACATTACTTCGTCATGTCCGACTTCGCTTATAATAGCATTTCTAAGCTAGGCAACTCAAATTCGTGATTTTTTTGCATTTTCGGTTGGTATTAGCACACGGACTTTCTAGAATCCTGTCGAATGTCTCTAATTGGCCTGAAATTCACCCAGTCCCTGAAAAACAAGCTAATGATTTACTCCCATTACTTCGTCATGGCCGACGTCGCTTATTATTGCATTTTTAAGCTAAGAAACTCAAATCCATGATTTGTTTGCATTTTCGGTGGGTATTAGCATATGGATTTTCTAGAATCTTGTTGACTTTCTCTAATTGTTCTAAACTTCACCTGGTCCATGAAAAATAGCCTTGTGATTTACTTCCATTTCTTCATCATGTCCGACGTTGCTTTTTATTGCATTTCTAAGCATGAAAACTCAAATTCGTGATTTTTTTCACTTTCGGTGGGTATTAGCACACAAATTTTCTACAATTGTATCGACTGTCTCAAAATGGCCTGAAATTCTCCTCTTCCATCACAAAAAGGATAGTGATCGACATCCATTACTTAGTCATGACCGACGTCCCTTATTATTGCATTTCTAATCCTAGAAACTCAAATTCGCGATTTTTGGCACTTTCGGTAGGTATTATCAAACATATTTTCTAGAATCATGTCGACTGTCTTTAATTGGAAAGAATTCACCAGTTCTGTCACAAACAAGCTAGTGATCGACTCCCATTACTGCGTCATGGCCGATGTCGCTTATTATTGCATTTCTAAGCTCAGAAACTCAAATTTATGATTTTTTGCATGTTCAGTGGGTATTAGCACACAGATTTTCTAGAATCCTGTAGACTTTCTTTAATAGGCCTAAAATTCACCCTGTCCATCACAAACAGGCTAGTAATTGACTCCCATTAGTTCATCATTGCCAACGTCGCTTATTATACCATTTCTAAGCTAAAAAACTCAAATTCGTGATTTTTTTGAATATTCGGTGGGTATTGCACATGAATTTTCTAGAATCCTGTCGACTTTCTCTAATTGTCCTAAAATTCATCCGGTCCATGATAAATAGCCTTGTGATTTACTCCCATTACTTCGTCATGTCCGACGTCGCTTATTATTGCATTTCTAAGCTCGAAACTCAAATTCGTGACTTTTGCACTTTCACCACGAATTTTCTAAAATCTTGACAACTTTCTCTAATTGTCCTAAAATTCACCCGGTCATGAAAAATAGGCTTATGATTTACTCCTATTACTTCATCATGGCCGACGTCACCTATTATTGCATTTCTAAGCCTACAAAAAATAATTCACAATATTTTGCACTTTCACCTATTATCGACTCCCATTACTTCGCCATGGCCAAACTAATTTTCTAGAATCCTGTCAATTTTCTTGAATCTAGTCCATCATATACAAAGCATCTGATCGACTCCCACTACTTCGTCATGGCCGATTTAATTTTCTAGAATCCTATCGACTGTCTCAAATTGGCCTGAAATTCACCCGTTCCATCACAAATAGACTTGTGATGGACACCTATTACTTTGTCATGGCCGACGTCGCTTATTATTGCATTTCTAAGCCTAGAAACTCAAATTCATGATTTTTTGCACTTTCGGTGGGTATTAGCACAAAAATTTTCTAGAATACTGTCGACTGTCTTTATTTGACCTTTGATTCTCCCGGTCCATCACAAACATGCTAGTGATCGACTTCCATTACTTCGTCAAGGCCGGCGTCGCTTGTTATAGCATTTACTCAAATTCGTGATTTTTTGCACTTTCGGTGAGTATTAGCACACATATTTTCTAGAATCATGTCGATTGTCTATAATTGGTCTGAACATCACCTGATCCATTACAAATAGGCTAGTGATGGACTCCCATTACTTCGTCATGGCTGACGTCGCTTATTATAGCATTTCTAAGCTAAGAAACTCAAAGTCGTGAGTTTCAGCATTTTCGGTGGGTATTAGCACACATATTTTGTAGGATTCTGTCGACTTTCTCTAATTGTCCTAAAATTCACCCGCTCCATGAAAAGCAGGCTTGTGATTTACTCCCATTATTTCGTCATGACCGATGTCACTTATTATTGCATTTCTAAGCATAGAAACTCAAATTCGTGATTTTTTGCACTTTCGGTGGGTATTAGCATACAAATTTTCTAGAATCCTGTCGACTGTCTCTAATTGGCCTTACGTTCACCCAGTACATCACAAACAGGCTAGTGATCGACTCACATTACTTCGTCATGTCCGACGTCGCTTATAATAGCATTTCTAAGCTAGGCAACTCACATTCGTGATTTGTTTTGCATTTTCGGTGGGTATTAGCACACGGATTTTCTAGAATCCTGTCGAATGTCTCTAATTAGCCTGAAATTCACCCGGTCCATGAAAAACAAGCTTATGATTTACTCCCATTACTTCGTTATGGCCGACGTCGCTTATTATTGCATTTTTAAGCTAAGAAACTCAAATTCGTGATTTTTTTCACTTTCGGTGGGTATTAGCATATGGATTTTCTAGAATCTTGTTGACTTTCTCTAATTGTTCTGAAATTCACCCGGTCCATGAAAAACAAGCTTATGATTTACTCCCATTACTTCGTTATGGCCGACGTCGCTTATTATTGCATTTTTAAGCTAAGAAACTCAAATTCGTGATTTTTTTCACTTTCGGTGGGTATTAGCACACAAATTTTCTACAATTGTATCGACTGTCTCAAAATGGCCTGAAATTCTCCTCTTCCATCACAAAAAGGATAGTGATCGACATCCATTACTTAGTCATGACCGACGTCCCTTATTATTGCATTTCTAATCCTAGAAACTCAAATTCGCGATTTTTGGCACTTTCGGTAGGTATTATCAAACATATTTTCTAGAATCATGTCGACTGTCTTTAATTGGCAAGAATTCACCAGTTCTGTCACAAACAAGCTAGTGATCGACTCCCATTACTGCGTCATGGCCGATGTCGCTTATTATTGCATTTCTAAGCTCAGAAACTCAAATTTATGATTTTTTGCATGTTCAGTGGGTATTAGCACACAGATTTTCTAGAATCCTGTAGACTTTCTTTAATAGGCCTAAAATTCACCCTGTCCATCACAAACAGGCTAGTGATTGACTCCCATTAGTTCATCATTGCCAATGTCGCTTATTATACCATTTCTAAGCTAAAAAACTCAAATTCGTGATTTTTTTGAATATTCGGTGGGTATTGCACATGAATTTTCTAGAATCCTGTCGACTTTCTCTAATTGTCCTAAAATTCATCCGGTCCATGATAAATAGCCTTGTGATTTACTCCCATTACTTCGTCATGTCCGACGTCGCTTATTATTGCATTTCTAAGCTCAGAAACTCAAATTCGTGACTTTTTGCACTTTCACATGAATTTTCTAAAATCTTGACAACTTTCTCTAATTGTCCTAAAATTCACCCGGTCATGAAAAATAGGCTTATGATTTACTCCTATTACTTCATCATGGCCGACGTCACCTATTATTGCATTTCTAAGCCTAGAAAAAATAATTCACAATTTTTTGCACTTTCGCCTATTATCGACTCCCATTACTTCGCCATGGCCGACGAATTTTCTAGAATCCTGTCAATTTTCTTGAATCTAGTCCATCATATACAAAGCTCTCGATCGACTCCCACTACTTCGTCATTGCCGACGAATTTTCTAGACTCCTATCGACTGTCTCAAATTGGCCTGAAATTCACCCGTTCCATCACAAATAGACTTGTGATGGACACCTATTACTTTGTCATGGCCGACGTCGCTTATTATTGCATTTTAAGCCCAGAAACTCAAATTCATGATTTTTTGCACTTTCGGTGGGTATTAGCACAAAAATTTTCTAGAATACTGTCGACTGTCTTTATTTGACCTTTGATTCTCCCGGTCCATCACAAACATGCTAGTGATCGACTTCCATTACTTCACAAGGCCGACGCCGCTTGTTATAGCATTTACTCAAATTCGTGATTTTTTGCACTTTCGGTGAGTATTAGCACACATATTTTCTAGAATCATGTCGATTGTCTATAATTGGCCTGAAATCCACCCGATCCATCACAAATAGGCTAGTGATGGACTCCCATTACTTCGTCATGATAGACGTCGCTTATTATAGCATTTCTAAGCCAAGAAACTCAAATTCGTGAGTTTCTGCATTTTCGGTGGGTATTAGCACACAAATTTTGTAGAATTCTATCGACTTTCTCTAATTGTCCTAAAATTCACCCGGTCCATGAAAAGCAGGCTTGTGATTTACTCGCATTATTTTATCATGTCCGACGTCGCTTATTATTGCATTTCTAAGCATAGAAACTCAAATTCGTGATTTTTTGCACTTTCTGTGGGTATTAGTATACAAATTTTCTAGAATCCTTTCGACTTTCTCTAATTGGCCTTACGCTCACCCAAGACATCACAAACAGGCTAGTGATTGACTCACATTACTTCGTCATGTCCGACGCCGCTTATAATAGCATTTCTAAGCTAGGCAACTCAAATTCGTGATTTTTTTGCATTTTCGGTTGGTATTAGCACACGGACTTTCTAGAATCCTGTCGAATGTCTCTAATTGGCCTGAAATTCACCCAGTCCCTGAAAAACAAGCTAATGATTTACTCCCATTACTTCGTCATGGCCGACGTCGCTTATTATTGCATTTTTAAGCTAAGAAACTCAAATCCATGATTTGTTTGCATTTTCGGTGGGTATTAGCATATGGATTTTCTAGAATCTTGTTGACTTTCTCTAATTGTTCTAAACTTCACCTGGTCCATGAAAAATAGCCTTGTGATTTACTTCCATTGCTTCATCATGTCCGACGTTGCTTTTTA
Source organism: Anisodus acutangulus (assembly GCA_029783415.1). Lineage (NCBI taxonomy): Eukaryota > Viridiplantae > Streptophyta > Magnoliopsida > Solanales > Solanaceae > Anisodus > Anisodus acutangulus. Next base: position 8,232,199 of record CM056498.1, on the reverse strand, counting down.
TTGCATTTCTAAGCATAGAAACTCAAATTCGTGATTTTTTTCACTTTCGGTGGGTATTAGCACACAAATTTTCTACAATTGTATCGACTGTCTCAAAATGGCCTGAAATTCTCCTCTTCCATCACAAAAAGGATAGTGATCGACATCCATTACTTAGTCATGACCGACGTCCCTTATTATTGCATTTCTAATCCTAGAAACTCAAATTCGCGATTTTTGGCACTTTCGGTAGGTATTATCAAACATATTTTCTAGAATCATGTCGACTGTCTTTAATTGGCAAGAATTCACCAGTTCTGTCACAAACAAGCTAGTGATCGACTCCCATTACTGCGTCATGGCCGATGTCGCTTATTATTGCATTTCTAAGCTCAGAAACTCAAATTTATGATTTTTTGCATGTTCAGTGGGTATTAGCACACAGATTTTCTAGAATCCTGTAGACTTTCTTTAATAGGCCTAAAATTCACCCCGCCCATCACAAACAAAGCTAGTGATTGCCTCCCATTAGTTCATCATTGCCAACGTCGCTTATTATACCATTTCTAAGCTAAAAAACTCAAATTCGTGATTTTTTTGAATATTCGGTGGGTATTGCACATGAATTTTCTAGAATCTCGTCGACTTTCTCTAATTGTCCTAAAATTCATCCGGTCCATGATAAATAGCCTTGTGATTTACTCCCATTACTTCGTCATGTCCGACGTCGCTTATTATTGCATTTCTAAGCTCAGAAACTCAAATTCGTGACTTTTTGCACTTTCACACGAATTTTCTAAAATCTTGACAACTTTCTCTAATTGTCCTAAAATTCACCCGGTCATGAAAAATAGGCTTATGATTTACTCCTATTACTTCATCATGGCCGACGTCACCTATTATTGCATTTCTAAGCCTAGAAAAAATAATTCACAATTTTTTGCACTTTCGCCTATTATCGACTCCCATTACTTCGCCATGGCCGACGAATTTTCTAGAATCCTATCAATTTTCTTGAATCTAGTCCATCATATACAGGCTACTGATCGACTCCCACTACTTCGTCATGGCCGATTTAATTTTCTAGAATCCTATCGACCGTCTCAAATTGGCCTGAAATTCACCGCTCCATCACAAACAGACTTGTGATGGACACCTATTACTTTGTCATGGCCGACGTCGCTTATTATTGCATTTCTAAGCCTAGAAACTCAAATTCATGATTTTTTGCACTTTCGGTGGGTATTAGCACACAAATTTTCTAGACTACTGTCGACTGTCTTTATTTGACCTTTGATTCTCCCGGTCCATCACAAACATGCTAGTGATCGACTTCCATTACTTCGTCAAGGCCGACGTCGCTTGTTATAGCATTTACTCAAATTCGTGATTTTTCGCACTTTCGGTGAGTATTAGCACACATATTTTCTAGAATCATGTCGATTGTCTATAATTGGTCCGAACATCACCGATCCATTACAAATAGGCTAGTGATGGACTCCCATTACTTCGTCATGGTCGACGCCGCTTATTATAGCATTTCTAAGCTAAGAAACTCAAAGTCGTGAGTTTCAAAGATTTTCGATGGGTATTAGCACACATATTTTGTAGGATTCACGACTTTCTCTAATTCTCCTAAAATTCATCCCCTCCATGAAAAGCAGGCTTGTGATTTACTCCCATTATTTCGTCATGACCGATGTCGCTTATTATTGCATTTCTAAGCATAGAAACTCAAATTCGTGATTTTTTGCACTTTCGGTGGGTATTAGCATACAGATTTTCTAGAATCCTGTCGACCGCCTCTAATTGGCCTTACGCTCACCCAAAGACATCACAAACAGGCTAGTGATCGACTCACATTACTTCGTCATGTCCGACGTCGCTTATAATAGCATTTCTAAGCTAGGCAACTCACATTCGTGATTTTTTTTGCATTTTCGGTGGGTATTAGCACACGGATTTTCTAGAATCCTGTCGAATGTCTCTAATTAGCCTGAAATTCACCCGGTCCATGAAAAACAAGCTTATGATTTACTCCCATTACTTCGTCATGGCCGACGTCGCTTATTATTGCATTTTTAAGCTAAGAAACTCAAATCCATGATTTGTTTGCATTTTCGGTGGGTATTAGCATATGGATTTTCTAGAATCTTGTTGACTTTCTCTAATTGTTCTAAACTTCACCTGGTCCATGAAAAATAGCCTTGTGATTTACTTCCATTGCTTCATCATGTCCGACGTTGCTTTTTATTGCATTTCTAAGCATAGAAACTCAAATTCGTGATTTTTTTCACTTTCGGTGGGTATTAGCACACAAATTTTCTACAATTGTATCGACTGTCTCAAAATGGCCTGAAATTCTCCTCTTCCATCACAAAAGGATAGTGATCGACATCCATTACTTAGTCATGACCGACGTCCCTTATTATTGCATTTCTAATCCTAGAAACTCAAATTCGCGATTTTTGGCACTTTCGGTAGGTATTATCAAACATATTTTCTAGAATCATGTCGACTGTCTTTAATTGGCAAGAATTCACCAGTTCTGTCACAAACAAGCTAGTGATCGACTCCCATTCTTTGCGTCATGGCCGATGTCGCTTATTATTGCATTTCTAAGCTCGTAAACTCAAATTTATGATTTTTGCATGTTCAGTGGGTATTAGCACACGATTTTCTAGAATCCTGTAGACTTTCTTTAATAGGCCTAAAATTCACCCCGTCCATCACAAACAGGCTAGTGATTGACTCCCATTAGTTCATCATTGCCAACGCCGCTTATTATACCATTTCTAAGCTAAAAACTCAAATTCGTGATTTTTTGAATATTCGTGGGTATTGCACATGAATTTTCTAGAATCCTGTCGACTTTCTCTAATTGTCCTAAAATTCATCCGGTCCATGATAAATAGCCTTGTGATTTACTCCCATTACTTCGTCATGTCCGACGTCGCTTATTATTGCATTTCTAAGCTCGTAAACTCAAATTCGTGACTTTTGCACTTTCACACTAATTTTCTAAAATCTTGACAACTTTCTCTAATTGTCCTAAAATTCACCCGGTCATGAAAAATAGGCTTATGATTTACTCCTATTACTTCATCAGGGCCGACGCCACCTATTCTTGCATTTCTAAACCTAGAAAAATAATTCACAATTTTTTGCACTTTCGCCTATTATCGACTCCCATTACTTCGCCATGGCCGACGAATTTTCTAGAATCCTATCAATTTTCTTGAATCTAGTCCATCATATACAGGCTACTGATCGACTCCCACTACTTCGTCATGGCCGACGAATTTTCTAGAATCCTATCGACTGTCTCAAATTGGCCTGAAATTCACCCGTTCCATCACAAACAGACTTGTGATGGACACCTATTACTTTGTCATGGCCGACGTCGCTTATTATTGCATTTCTAAGCCTAGAAACTCAAATTCATGATTTTTTGCACTTTCGGTGGGTATTAGCACACAAATTTTCTAGACTACTGTCGACTGTCTTTATTTGACCTTTGATTCTCCCGGTCCATCACAAACATGCTAGTGATCGACTTCCATTACTTCGTCAAGGCCGACGTCGCTTGTTATAGCATTTACTCAAATTCGTGATTTTTCGCACTTTCGGTGAGTATTAGCACACATATTTTCTAGAATCATGTCGATTGTCTATAATTGGTCTGAACATCACCTGATCCATTACAAATAGGCTAGTGATGGACTCCCATTACTTCGTCATGGCTGACGTCGCTTATTATAGCATTTCTAAGCTAAGAAACTCAAAGTCGTGAGTTTCAGCATTTTCGATGGGTATTAGCACACATATTTTGTAGGATTCTGTCGACTTTCTCTAATTGTCCTAAAATTCACCCGCTCCATGAAAAGCAGGCTTGTGATTTACTCCCATTATTTCGTCATGACCGATGTCGCTTATTATTGCATTTCTAAGCATAGAAACTCAAATTCGTGATTTTTTGCACTTTCGGTGGGTATTAGCATACAGATTTTCTAGAATCCTGTCGACTGTCTCTAATTGGCCTTACGTTCACCCAGTACATCACAAACAGGCTAGTGATCGACTCACATTACTTCGTCATGTCCGACGTCGCTTATAATAGCATTTCTAAGCTAGGCAACTCACATTCGTGATTTTTTTTGCATTTTCGGTGGGTATTAGCACACGGATTTTCTAGAATCCTGTCGAATGTCTCTAATTAGCCTGAAATTCACCCGGTCCATGAAAAACAAGCTTATGATTTACTCCCATTACTTCGTCATGGCCGACGTCGCTTATTATTGCATTTTTAAGCTAAGAAACTCAAATCCATGATTTGTTTGCATTTTCGGTGGGTATTAGCATATGGATTTTCTAGAATCTTGTTGACTTTCTCTAATTGTTCTAAACTTCACCTGGTCCATGAAAAATAGCCTTGTGATTTACTTCCATTGCTTCATCATGTCCGACGTTGCTTTTTATTGCATTTCTAAGCATAGAAACTCAAATTCGTGATTTTTTTCACTTTCGGTGGGTATTAGCACACAAATTTTCTACAATTGTATCGACTGTCTCAAAATGGCCTGAAATTCTCCTCTTCCATCACAAAAAGGATAGTGATCGACATCCATTACTTAGTCATGACCGACGTCCCTTATTATTGCATTTCTAATCCTAGAAACTCAAATTCGCGATTTTTGGCACTTTCGGTAGGTATTATCAAACATATTTTCTAGAATCATGTCGACTGTCTTTAATTGGCAAGAATTCACCAGTTCTGTCACAAACAAGCTAGTGATCGACTCCCATTACTGCGTCATGGCCGATGTCGCTTATTATTGCATTTCTAAGCTCGTAAACTCAAATTTATGATTTTTGCATGTTCATGGGTATTAGCACATGATTTTCTAGAATCCTGTAGACTTTCTTTAATAGGCCTAAAATTCACCCCGCCCATCACAAACAGGCTAGTGATTGACTCCCATTAGTTCATCATTGCCAACGCCGCTTATTATACCATTTCTAAGCTAAAAACTCAAATTCGTGATTTTTTGAATATTCAGTGGGTATTGCACATGAATTTTCTAGAATCCTGTCGACTTTCTCTAATTGTCCTAAAATTCATCCGGTCCATGATAAATAGCCTTGTGATTTACTCCCATTACTTCGTCATGTCCGACGTCGCTTATTATTGCATTTCTAAGCTCGTAAACTCAAATTCGTGACTTTTGCACTTTCACACGAATTTTCTAAAATCTTGACAACTTTCTCTAATTGTCCTAAAATTCACCCGGTCATGAAAAATAGGCTTATGATTTACTCCTATTACTTCATCATGGCCGACGTCACCTATTATTGCATTTCTAAGCCTAGAAAAATAATTCACAATTTTTGCACTTTCGCCTATTATCGACTCCCATTACTTCGCCATGGCCGACTAATTTTCTAGAATCCTATCAATTTTCTTGAATCTAGTCCATCATATACAAAGCATCGATCGACTCCCACTACTTCGTCATGGCCGATTTAATTTTCTAGAATCCTATCGACTGTCTCAAATTGGCCTGAAATTCACCGTTCCATCACAAACAGACTTGTGATGGACACCTATTACTTTGTCATGGCCGACGTCGCTTATTATTGCATTTCTAAGCCTAGAAGCTCAAATTCATGATTTTTTGGACTTTCGGGGGGGTTTAGCCCACAAATTTTCTAGACTACTGTCGACTGTCTTTATTTGACCTTTGATTCTCCCGGTCCATCACAAACATGCTAGTGATCGACTTCCATTACTTCGTCAAGGCCGACGTCGCTTGTTATAGCATTTACTCAAATTCGTGATTTTTCGCACTTTCGGTGAGTATTAGCACACATATTTTCTAGAATCATGTCGATTGTCTATAATTGGTCTGAACATCACCTGATCCATTACAAATAGGCTAGTGATGGACTCCCATTACTTCGTCATGGCTGACGTCGCTTATTATAGCATTTCTAAGCTAAGAAACTCAAAGTCGTGAGTTTCAGCATTTTCGATGGGTATTAGCACACATATTTTGTAGGATTCTGTCGACTTTCTCTAATTGTCCTAAAATTCACCCGCTCCATGAAAAGCAGGCTTGTGATTTACTCCCATTATTTCGTCATGACCGATGTCGCTTATTATTGCATTTCTAAGCATAGAAACTCAAATTCGTGATTTTTTGCACTTTCGGTGGGTATTAGCATACAGATTTTCTAGAATCCTGTCGACTGTCTCTAATTGGCCTTACGTTCACCCAGTACATCACAAACAGGCTAGTGATCGACTCACATTACTTCGTCATGTCCGACGTCGGCTATAATAGCATTTCTAACCTAGGCAACTCACATTCGTGATTTTTGCATTTTCGTGGTATTAGCACACGGATTTTCTAGAATCCTGTCGAATGTCTCTAATTAGCCTGAAATTCACCCGGTCCATGAAAAACAAGCTTATGATTTACTCCCATTACTTCGTCATGGCCGACGTCGCTTATTATTGCATTTTTAAGCTAAGAAACTCAAATCCATGATTTGTTTGCATTTTCGGTGGGTATTAGCATATGGATTTTCTAGAATCTTGTTGACTTTCTCTAATTGTTCTAAACTTCACCTGGTCCATGAAAAATAGCCTTGTGATTTACTTCCATTGCTTCATCATGTCCGACGTTGCTTTTATTGCATTTCTAAGCATAGAAACTCAAATTCGTGATTTTTTTCACTTTCGGTGGGTATTAGCACACAAATTTTCTACAATTGTATCGACTGTCTCAAAATGGCCTGAAATTCTCCTCTTCCATCACAAAAAGGATAGTGATCGACATCCATTACTTAGTCATGACCGACGTCCCTTATTATTGCATTTCTAATCCTAGAAACTCAAATTCGCGATTTTTGGCACTTTCGGTAGGTATTATCAAACATATTTTCTAGAATCATGTCGACTGTCTTTAATTGGCAAGAATTCACCAGTTCTGTCACAAACAAGCTAGTGATCGACTCCCATTACTGCGTCATGGCCGATGTCGCTTATTATTGCATTTCTAAGCTCAGAAACTCAAATTTATGATTTTTTGCATGTTCAGTGGGTATTAGCACACAGATTTTCTAGAATCCTGTAGACTTTCTTTAATAGGCCTAAAATTCACCCTGTCCATCACAAACAGGCTAGTGATTGACTCCCATTAGTTCATCATTGCCAACGTCGCTTATTATACCATTTCTAAGCTAAAAACTCAAATTCGTGATTTTTTGAATATTCATGGGTATTGCACATGAATTTTCTAGAATCCTGTCGACTTTCTCTAATTGTCCTAAAATTCATCCGGTCCATGATAAATAGCCTTGTGATTTACTCCCATTACTTCGTCATGTCCGACGTCGCTTATTATTGCATTTCTAAGCTCGTAAACTCAAATTCGTGACTTTTGCACTTTCACACGAATTTTCTAAAATCTTGACAACTTTCTCTAATTGTCCTAAAATTCACCCGGTCATGAAAAATAGGCTTATGATTTACTCCTATTACTTCATCATGGCCGACGTCACCTATTATTGCATTTCTAAGCCTAGAAAAAATAAGTCACAATTTTTTGCACTTTCGCCTATTATCGACTCCCATTACTTCGCCATGGCCGACCAATGTTCTAGAATCCTATCAACTTTCTTGAATCTAGTCCATCATATACAAAGCTCTTGATCGACTCCCACTACTTCGTCATGGCCATGGCCGACAATTTTCTAGAATCCTATCGACTGTCTCAAATTGGCCTGAAATTCACCCGTTCCATCACAAACAGACTTGTGATGGACACCTATTACTTTGTCATGGCCGACGTCGCTTATTATTGCATTTCTAAGCCTAGAAACTCAAATTCATGATTTTTTGCACTTTCGGTGGGTATTAGCACACAAATTTTCTAGACTACTGTCGACTGTCTTTATTTGACCTTTGATTCTCCCGGTCCATCACAAACATGCTAGTGATCGACTTCCATTACTTCGTCAAGGCCGACGTCGCTTGTTATAGCATTTACTCAAATTCGTGATTTTTCGCACTTTCGGTGAGTATTAGCACACATATTTTCTAGAATCATGTCGATTGTCTATAATTGGTCTGAACATCACCTGATCCATTACAAATAGGCTAGTGATGGACTCCCATTACTTCGTCATGGTGGCGCCGCTATTATAGCATTTCTAAGCTAAGAAACTCAAAGTCGTGAGTTTCAGCATTTTCGATGGGTATTAGCACACATATTTTGTAGGATTCTGTCGACTTTCTCTAATTGTCCTAAAATTCACCCGCTCCATGAAAAGCAGGCTTGTGATTTACTCCCATTATTTCGTCATGACCGATGTCGCTTATTATTGCATTTCTAAGCATAGAAACTCAAATTCGTGATTTTTTGCACTTTCGGTGGGTATTAGCATACAGATTTTCTAGAATCCTGTCGACTGTCTCTAATTGGCCTTACGTTCACCCAGTACATCACAAACAGGCTAGTGATCGACTCACATTACTTCGTCATGTCCGACGCCGCTTATAATAGCATTTCTAAGCTAGGCAACTCACATTCGTGATTTTTTTTGCATTTTCGGTGGGTATTAGCACACGGATTTTCTAGAATCCTGTCGAATGTCTCTAATTAGCCTGAAATTCACCCGGTCCATGAAAAACAAGCTTATGATTTACTCCCATTACTTCGTCATGGCCGACGTCGCTTATTATTGCATTTTTAAGCTAAGAAACTCAAATCCATGATTTGTTTGCATTTTCGGTGGGTATTAGCATATGGATTTTCTAGAATCTTGTTGACTTTCTCTAATTGTTCTAAACTTCACCTGGTCCATGAAAAATAGCCTTGTGATTTACTTCCATTGCTTCATCATGTCCGACGTTGCTTTTTATTGCATTTCTAAGCATAGAAACTCAAATTCGTGATTTTTTTCACTTTCGGTGGGTATTAGCACACAAATTTTCTACAATTGTATCGACTGTCTCAAAATGGCCTGAAATTCTCCTCTTCCATCACAAAAAGGATAGTGATCGACATCCATTACTTAGTCATGACCGACGTCCCTTATTATTGCATTTCTAATCCTAGAAACTCAAATTCGCGATTTTTGGCACTTTCGGTAGGTATTATCAAACATATTTTCTAGAATCATGTCGACTGTCTTTAATTGGCAAGAATTCACCAGTTCTGTCACAAACAAGCTAGTGATCGACTCCCATTACTGCGTCATGGCCGATGTCGCTTATTATTGCATTTCTAAGCTCAGAAACTCAAATTTATGATTTTTTGCATGTTCAGTGGGTATTAGCACACAGATTTTCTAGAATCCTGTAGACTTTCTTTAATAGGCCTAAAATTCACCCTGTCCATCACAAACAGGCTAGTGATTGACTCCCATTAGTTCATCATTGCCAACGTCGCTTATTATACCATTTCTAAGCTAAAAAACTCAAATTCGTGATTTTTTGAATATTCCTGGGTATTGCACATGAATTTTCTAGAATCCTGTCGACTTTCTCTAATTGTCCTAAAATTCATCCGGTCCATGATAAATAGCCTTGTGATTTACTCCCATTACTTCGTCATGTCCGACGTCGCTTATTATTGCATTTCTAAGCTCAGAAACTCAAATTCGTGACTTTTTGCACTTTCACACGAATTTTCTAAAATCTTGACAACTTTCTCTAATTGTCCTAAAATTCACCCGGTCATGAAAAATAGGCTTATGATTTACTCCTATTACTTCATCATGGCCGACGTCACCTATTATTGCATTTCTAAGCCTAGAAAAAATAATTCACAATTTTTTGCACTTTCGCCTATTATCGACTCCCATTACTTCGCCATGGCCGACGAATTTTCTAGAATCCTATCAATTTTCTTGAATCTAGTCCATCATATACAGGCTACTGATCGACTCCCACTACTTCGTCATGGCCGACGAATTTTCTAGAATCCTATCGACTGTCTCAAATTGGCCTGAAATTCACCCGTTCCATCACAAACAGACTTGTGATGGACACCTATTACTTTGTCATGGCCGACGTCGCTTATTATTGCATTTCTAAGCCTAGAAACTCAAATTCATGATTTTTTGCACTTTCGGTGGGTATTAGCACACAAATTTTCTAGACTACATCATTGTCTTTATTTGACCTTTGATTCTCCCGGTCCATCACAAACATGCTAGTGATCGACTTCCATTACTTCGTCAAGGCCGACGTCGCTTGTTATAGCATTTACTCAAATTCGTGATTTTTCGCACTTTCGGTGAGTATTAGCACACATATTTTCTAGAATCATGTCGATTGTCTATAATTGGTCTGAACATCACCTGATCCATTACAAATAGGCTAGTGATGGACTCCCATTACTTCGTCATGGTGAGGTCGCTTATTATAGCATTTCTAAGCTAAGAAACTCAAAGTCGTGAGTTTCAGCATTTTCGATGGGTATTAGCACACATATTTTGTAGGATTCTGTCGACTTTCTCTAATTGTCCTAAAATTCACCCGCTCCATGAAAAGCAGGCTTGTGATTTACTCCCATTATTTCGTCATGACCGATGTCGCTTATTATTGCATTTCTAAGCATAGAAACTCAAATTCGTGATTTTTTGCACTTTCGGTGGGTATTAGCATACAGATTTTCTAGAATCCTGTCGACTGTCTCTAATTGGCCTTACGTTCACCCGAAGACATCACAAACAGGCTAGTGATCGACTCACATTACTTCGTCATGTCCGACGCCGCTTATAATAGCATTTCTAAGCTAGGCAACTCACATTCGTGATTTTTGCATTTTCGGTGGGTATTAGCACACGGATTTTCTAGAATCTGTCGAATGTCTCTAATTAGCCTGAAATTCACCCGGTCCATGAAAAACAAGCTTATGATTTACTCCCATTACTTCGTCATGGCCGACGCCGCTTATTATTGCATTTTTAAGCTAAGAAACTCAAATCCATGATTTGTTTGCATTTTCGGTGGGTATTAGCATATGGATTTTCTAGAATCTTGTTGACTTTCTCTAATTGTTCTAAACTTCACCTGGTCCATGAAAAATAGCCTTGTGATTTACTTCCATTGCTTCATCATGTCCGACGTTGCTTTTTATTGCATTTCTAAGCATAGAAACTCAAATTCGTGATTTTTTTCACTTTCGGTGGGTATTAGCACACAAATTTTCTACAATTGTATCGACTGTCTCAAAATGGCCTGAAATTCTCCTCTTCCATCACAAAAAGGATAGTGATCGACATCCATTACTTAGTCATGACCGACGTCCCTTATTATTGCATTTCTAATCCTAGAAACTCAAATTCGCGATTTTTGGCACTTTCGGTAGGTATTATCAAACATATTTTCTAGAATCATGTCGACTGTCTTTAATTGGCAAGAATTCACCAGTTCTGTCACAAACAAGCTAGTGATCGACTCCCATTACTGCGTCATGGCCGATGTCGCTTATTATTGCATTTCTAAGCTCAGAAACTCAAATTTATGATTTTTTGCATGTTCAGTGGGTATTAGCACACAGATTTTCTAGAATCCTGTAGACTTTCTTTAATAGGCCTAAAATTCACCCTGTCCATCACAAACAGGCTAGTGATTGACTCCCATTAGTTCATCATTGCCAACGTCGCTTATTATACCATTTCTAAGCTAAAAAACTCAAATTCGTGATTTTTTTGAATATTCTTGGGTATTGCACATGAATTTTCTAGAATCCTGTCGACTTTCTCTAATTGTCCTAAAATTCATCCGGTCCATGATAAATAGCCTTGTGATTTACTCCCATTACTTCGTCATGTCCGACGTCGCTTATTATTGCATTTCTAAGCTCAGAAACTCAAATTCGTGACTTTTTGCACTTTCACACGAATTTTCTAAAATCTTGACAACTTTCTCTAATTGTCCTAAAATTCACCCGGTCATGAAAAATAGGCTTATGATTTACTCCTATTACTTCATCATGGCCGACGTCACCTATTATTGCATTTCTAAGCCTAGAAAAATAATTCACAATTTTTGCACTTTCGCCTATTATCGACTCCCATTACTTCGCCATGGCCGACTAATTTTCTAGAATCCTATCAATTTTCTTGAATCTAGTCCATCATATACAAAGCTCTTGATCGACTCCCACTACTTCGTCATGGCCGACGAATTTTCTAGAATCCTATCGACTGTCTCAAATTGGCCTGAAATTCACCCGTTCCATCACAAATAGACTTGTGATGGACACCTATTACTTTGTCATGGCCGACGTCGCTTATTATTGCATTTCTAAGCCTAGAAACTCAAATTCATGATTTTTTGCACTTTCGGTGGGTATTAGCACAAAAATTTTCTAGAATACTGTCGACTGTCTTTATTTGACCTTTGATTCTCCCGGGCCATCACAAACATGCTAGTGATCGACTTCCATTACTTCGTCAAGGCCGGCGTCGCTTGTTATAGCATTTACTCAAATTCGTGATTTTTTGCACTTTCGGTGAGTATTAGCACACATATTTTCTAGAATCATGTCGATTGTCTATAATTGGTCTGAACATCACCTGATCCATTACAAATAGGCTAGTGATGGACTCCCATTACTTCGTCATGGCTGGCGTCGCTTACTATAGCAGTTCTAAGGGAAGAAACTGAAAATCGTGGGTTTCAAAGATTTTCGATGGGTATTAGCACACATATTTTGTAGGATTACGTCGACTTTCTCTAATTGTCCTAAAATTCACCCGCTCCATGAAAAGCAGGCTTGTGATTTACTCCCATTATTTCGTCATGACCGATGTCGCTTATTATTGCATTTCTAAGCATAGAAACTCAAATTCGTGATTTTTTGCACTTTCGGTGGGTATTAGCATACAGATTTTCTAGAATCCTGTCGACTGTCTCTAATTGGCCTTACGTTCACCCAGTACATCACAAACAGGCTAGTGATCGACTCACATTACTTCGTCATGTCCGACGTCGCTTATAATAGCATTTCTAAGCTAGGCAACTCACATTCGTGATTTTTTTTGCATTTTCGGTGGGTATTAGCACACGGATTTTCTAGAATCCTGTCGAATGTCTCTAATTAGCCTGAAATTCACCCGGTCCATGAAAAACAAGCTTATGATTTACTCCCATTACTTCGTCATGGCCGACGTCGCTTATTATTGCATTTTTAAGCTAAGAAACTCAAATCCATGATTTGTTTGCATTTTCGGTGGGTATTAGCATATGGATTTTCTAGAATCTTGTTGACTTTCTCTAATTGTTCTAAACTTCACCTGGTCCATGAAAAATAGCCTTGTGATTTACTTCCATTGCTTCATCATGTCCGACGTTGCTTTTTATTGCATTTCTAAGCTAAGACACTCAAATTCGTGATTTTTTTCACTTTCGGTGGGTATTAGCACACAAATTTTCTACAATTGTATCGACTGTCTCAAAATGGCCTGAAATTCTCCTCTTCCATCACAAAAAGGATAGTGATCGACATCCATTACTTAGTCATGACCGACGTCCCTTATTATTGCATTTCTAATCCTAGAAACTCAAATTCGCGATTTTTGGCACTTTCGGTAGGTATTATCAAACATATTTTCTAGAATCATGTCGACTGTCTTTAATTGGCAAGAATTCACCAGTTCTGTCACAAACAAGCTAGTGATCGACTCCCATTACTGCGTCATGGCCGATGTCGCTTATTATTGCATTTCTAAGCTCAGAAACTCAAATTTATGATTTTTTGCATGTTCAGTGGGTATTAGCACACAGATTTTCTAGGAAAATCTGTAGACTTTCTTTAATAGGCCTAAAATTCACCCCTGTCCATCACAAACAAGGCTAGTGATTGACTCCCATTAGTTCATCATTGCCAACGTCGCTTATTATACCATTTCTAAGCTAAAAAACTCAAATTCGTGATTTTTTTGAATATTCGGTGGGTATTGCACATGAATTTTCTAGAATCCTGTCGACTTTCTCTAATTGTCCTAAAATTCATCCGGTCCATGATAAATAGCCTTGTGATTTACTCCCATTACTTCGTCATGTCCGACGTCGCTTATTATTGCATTTCTAAGCTCAGAAACTCAAATTCGTGACTTTTTGCACTTTCACACGAATTTTCTAAAATCTTGACAACTTTCTCTAATTGTCCTAAAATTCACCCGGTCATGAAAAATAGGCTTATGATTTACTCCTATTACTTCATCATGGCCGACGTCACCTATTATTGCATTTCTAAGCCTAGAAAAAATAATTCACAATTTTTTGCACTTTCGCCTATTATCGACTCCCATTACTTCGCCATGGCCGACGAATTTTCTAGAATCCTATCAATTTTCTTGAATCTAGTCCATCATATACAGGCTACTGATCGACTCCCACTACTTCGTCATGGCCGAAATTTTCTAGAATCCTATCGATTGTCTCAAATTGGCCTGAAATTCACCGTTCCATCACAAACAGACTTGTGATGGACACCTATTACTTTGTCATGGCCGACGCCGCTTATTATTGCATTTCTAAGCCTAGAAACTCAAATTCATGATTTTTGCACTTTCGGTGGGTATTAGCACACAAATTTTCTAGACTATCGTCGGCTGTCTTTATTTGACCTTTGATTCTCCCGGTCCATCACAAACATGCTAGTGATCGACTTCCATTACTTCGTCAAGGCCGACGTCGCTTGTTATAGCATTTACTCAAATTCGTGATTTTTCGCACTTTCGGTGAGTATTAGCACACATATTTTCTAGAATCATGTCGATTGTCTATAATTGGTCTGAACATCACCTGATCCATTACAAATAGGCTAGTGATGGACTCCCATTACTTCGTCATGGCTGACGTCGCTTATTATAGCATTTCTAAGCTAAGAAACTCAAAGTCGTGAGTTTCAGCATTTTCGATGGGTATTAGCACACATATTTTGTAGGATTCTGTCGACTTTCTCTAATTGTCCTAAAATTCACCCGCTCCATGAAAAGCAGGCTTGTGATTTACTCCCATTATTTCGTCATGACCGATGTCGCTTATTATTGCATTTCTAAGCATAGAAACTCAAATTCGTGATTTTTTGCACTTTCGGTGGGTATTAGCATACAGATTTTCTAGAATCCTGTCGACTGTCTCTAATTGGCCTTACGTTCACCCAGTACATCACAAACAGGCTAGTGATCGACTCACATTACTTCGTCATGTCCGACGTCGCTTATAATAGCATTTCTAAGCTAGGCAACTCACATTCGTGATTTTTTTTGCATTTTCGGTGGGTATTAGCACACGGATTTTCTAGAATCTGTCGAATGTCTCTAATTAGCCTGAAATTCCCCCGGTCCATGAAAAACAAGCTTATGATTTACTCCCATTACTTCGTCATGGCCGACGTCGCTTATTATTGCATTTTTAAGCTAAGAAACTCAAATCCATGATTTGTTTGCATTTTCGGTGGGTATTAGCATATGGATTTTCTAGAATCTTGTTGACTTTCTCTAATTGTTCTAAACTTCACCTGGTCCATGAAAAATAGCCTTGTGATTTACTTCCATTGCTTCATCATGTCCGACGTTGCTTTTTATTGCATTTCTAAGCATAGAAACTCAAATTCGTGATTTTTTTCACTTTCGGTGGGTATTAGCACACAAATTTTCTACAATTGTATCGACTGTCTCAAAATGGCCTGAAATTCTCCTCTTCCATCACAAAAAGGATAGTGATCGACATCCATTACTTAGTCATGACCGACGTCCCTTATTATTGCATTTCTAATCCTAGAAACTCAAATTCGCGATTTTTGGCACTTTCGGTAGGTATTATCAAACATATTTTCTAGAATCATGTCGACTGTCTTTAATTGGCAAGAATTCACCAGTTCTGTCACAAACAAGCTAGTGATCGACTCCCATTCTTTGCGTCATGGCCGATGTCGCTTATTATTGCATTTCTAAGCTCGAAACTCAAATTTATGATTTTTGCATGTTCGGTGGGTATTAGCACCACAGATTTTCTAGAATCCTGTAGACTTTCTTTAATAGGCCTAAAATTCACCACTGTCCATCACAAGCAGGCTAGTGATTGACTCCCATTAGTTCATCATTGCCAACGTCGCTTATTATACCATTTCTAAGCTAAAAACTCAAATTCGTGATTTTTTGAATATTCATGGGTATTGCACATGAATTTTCTAGAATCCTGTCGACTTTCTCTAATTGTCCTAAAATTCATCCGGTCCATGATAAATAGCCTTGTGATTTACTCCCATTACTTCGTCATGTCCGACGTCGCTTATTATTGCATTTCTAAGCTCGAAACTCAAATTCGTGACTTTTGCACTTTCACACGAATTTTCTAAAATCTTGACAACTTTCTCTAATTGTCCTAAAATTCACCCGGTCATGAAAAATAGGCTTATGATTTACTCCTATTACTTCATCATGGCCGACGTCACCTATTATTGCATTTCTAAGCCTAGAAAAATAATTCACAATTTTTGCACTTTCGCCTATTATCGACTCCCATTACTTCGCCATGGCCAATTTAATTTTCTAGAATCCTATCAATTTTCTTGAATCTAGTCCATCATATACAGGCTCTTGATCGACTCCCACTACTTCGTCATGGTCGATTTAATTTTCTAGAATCCTATCGACTGTCTCAAATTGGCCTGAAATTCACCCGTTCCATCACAAACAGACTTGTGATGGACACCTATTACTTTGTCATGGCCGACGTCGCTTATTATTGCATTTCTAAGCCTAGAAACTCAAATTCATGATTTTTTGCACTTTCGGTGGGTATTAGCACACAAATTTTCTAGACTACTGTCGACTGTCTTTATTTGACCTTTGATTCTCCCGGTCCATCACAAACATGCTAGTGATCGACTTCCATTACTTCGTCAAGGCCGACGTCGCTTGTTATAGCATTTACTCAAATTCGTGATTTTTCGCACTTTCGGTGAGTATTAGCACACATATTTTCTAGAATCATGTCGATTGTCTATAATTGGTCTGAACATCACCTGATCCATTACAAATAGGCTAGTGATGGACTCCCATTACTTCGTCATGGCTGACGTCGCTTATTATAGCATTTCTAAGCTAAGAAACTCAAAGTCGTGAGTTTCAGCATTTTCGATGGGTATTAGCACACATATTTTGTAGGATTCTGTCGACTTTCTCTAATTGTCCTAAAATTCACCCGCTCCATGAAAAGCAGGCTTGTGATTTACTCCCATTATTTCGTCATGACCGATGTCGCTTATTATTGCATTTCTAAGCATAGAAACTCAAATTCGTGATTTTTTGCACTTTCGGTGGGTATTAGCATACAGATTTTCTAGAATCCTGTCGACTGTCTCTAATTGGCCTTACGTTCACCCAGTACATCACAAACAGGCTAGTGATCGACTCACATTACTTCGTCATGGCCGACGGTGCTTGTAATAGCAATTCTAAGCTAGGCAACTCACATTCGTGATTTTTGCATTTTCGGTGGGTATTAGCACACGGATTTTCTAGAATCCTGTCGAATGTCTCTAATTAGCCTGAAATTCACCCGGTCCATGAAAAACAAGCTTATGATTTACTCCCATTACTTCGTCATGGCCGACGTCGCTTATTATTGCATTTTTAAGCTAAGAAACTCAAATCCATGATTTGTTTGCATTTTCGGTGGGTATTAGCATATGGATTTTCTAGAATCTTGTTGACTTTCTCTAATTGTTCTAAACTTCACCTGGTCCATGAAAAATAGCCTTGTGATTTACTTCCATTGCTTCATCATGTCCGACGTTGCTTTTTATTGCATTTCTAAGCATAGAAACTCAAATTCGTGATTTTTTTCACTTTCGGTGGGTATTAGCACACAAATTTTCTACAATTGTATCGACTGTCTCAAAATGGCCTGAAATTCTCCTCTTCCATCACAAAAAGGATAGTGATCGACATCCATTACTTAGTCATGACCGGCGTCCCTTATTATTGCATTTCTAGTCCTAGAAACCGAAATTCGCGATTTTTGGCACTTTCGGTAGGTATTATCAAACATATTTTCTAGAATCATGTCGATTGTCTTTAATTGGCAAGAATTCACCAGTTCTGTCACAAACAAGCTAGTGATCGACTCCCATTACTGCGTCATGGCCGATGTCGCTTATTATTGCATTTCTAAGCTCAGAAACTCAAATTTATGATTTTTTGCATGTTCAGTGGGTATTAGCACAGATTTTCTAGAATCCTGTAGACTTTCTTTAATAGGCCTAAAATTCACCCTGTCCATCACAAACAGGCTAGTGATTGACTCCCATTAGTTCATCATTGCCAACGTCGCTTATTATACCATTTCTAAGCTAAAAAACTCAAATTCGTGATTTTTTTGAATATTCGGTGGGTATTGCACATGAATTTTCTAGAATCCTGTCGACTTTCTCTAATTGTCCTAAAATTCATCCGGTCCATGATAAATAGCCTTGTGATTTACTCCCATTACTTCGTCATGTCCGACGTCGCTTATTATTGCATTTCTAAGCTCAGAAACTCAAATTCGTGACTTTTTGCACTTTCACACGAATTTTCTAAAATCTTGACAACTTTCTCTAATTGTCCTAAAATTCACCCGGTCATGAAAAATAGGCTTATGATTTACTCCTATTACTTCATCATGGCCGACGTCACCTATTATTGCATTTCTAAGCCTAGAAAAAATAATTCACAATTTTTTGCACTTTCGCCTATTATCGACTCCCATTACTTCGCCATGGCCGACGAATTTTCTAGAATCCTATCAATTTTCTTGAATCTAGTCCATCATATACAGGCTACTGATCGACTCCCACTACTTCGTCATGGCCGACGAATTTTCTAGAATCCTATCGACTGTCTCAAATTGGCCTGAAATTCACCCGTTCCATCACAAACAGACTTGTGATGGACACCTATTACTTTGTCATGGCCGACGTCGCTTATTATTGCATTTCTAAGCCTAGAAACTCAAATTCATGATTTTTTGCACTTTCGGTGGGTATTAGCACACAAATTTTCTAGACTACTGTCGACTGTCTTTATTTGACCTTTGATTCTCCGGTCCACCACAACCATGCTAGTGATCGACTTCCATTACTTCGTCAAGGCCGACGTCGCTTGTTATAGCATTTACTCAAATTCGTGATTTTTCGCACTTTCGGTGAGTATTAGCACACATATTTTCTAGAATCATGTCGATTGTCTATAATTGGTCTGAACATCACACGATCCATTACAAATAGGCTAGTGATGGACTCCCATTACTTCGTCATGGTGGCGCCGCTTATTATAGCATTTCTAAGCTAAGAAACTCAAAGTCGTGAGTTTCAACATTTTTCGATGGGTATTAGCACACAGATTTTGTAGAATTCTGTCGACTTGCTGTAATTGTCCTAAAATTCACCCGCTCCTTGAAAAGCAGGCTTGTGATTTACTCCCATTATTTCGTCATGACCGATGTCGCTTATTATTGCATTTCTAACCATAGAAACTCAAATTCGTGATTTTTTGCAGTTCCGGTGGGTATTAGCACTCAGATTTTCTAGAATACTGTCGATTGTCTCTAATTGGCCTTACGTTCACCCAGTACATCACAAACAGGCTAGTGATCGACTCACATTACTTCGTCATGTCCGACGACGCTTATAATAGCATTTCTAAGCTAGGCAACTCACATTCGTGATTTTTTTGCATTTTCGGTGGGTATTAGCACACGGATTTTCTAGAATCCTGTCGAATGTCTCTAATTAGCCTGAAATTCACCCGGTCCATGAAAAACAAGCTTATGATTTACTCCCATTACTTCGTCATGGCCGACGTCGCTTATTATTGCATTTTTAAGCTAAGAAACTCAAATCCATGATTTGTTTGCATTTTCGGTGGGTATTAGCATATGGATTTTCTAGAATCTTGTTGACTTTCTCTAATTGTTCTAAACTTCACCTGGTCCATGAAAAATAGCCTTGTGATTTACTTCCATTGCTTCATCATGTCCGACGTTGCTTTTTATTGCATTTCTAAGCATAGAAACTCAAATTCGTGATTTTTTTCACTTTCGGTGGGTATTAGCACACAAATTTTCTACAATTGTATCATTGTCTCAAAATGGCCTGAAATTCTCCTCTTCCATCACAAAAAGGATAGTGATCGACATCCATTACTTAGTCATGACCGACGTCCCTTATTATTGCATTTCTAATCCTAGAAACTCAAATTCGCGATTTTTGGCACTTTCGGTAGGTATTATCAAACATATTTTCTAGAATCATGTCGACTGTCTTTAATTGGCAAGAATTCACCAGTTCTGTCACAAACAAGCTAGTGATCGACTCCCATTACTGCGTCATGGCCGATGTCGCTTATTATTGCATTTCTAAGCTCAGAAACTCAAATTTATGATTTTTTGCATGTTCAGTGGGTATTAGCACACAGATTTTCTAGAATCCTGTAGACTTTCTTTAATAGGCCTAAAATTCACCCTGTCCATCACAAACAGGCTAGTGATTGACTCCCATTAGTTCATCATTGCCAACGTCGCTTATTATACCATTTCTAAGCTAAAAAACTCAAATTCGTGATTTTTTTGAATATTCGGTGGGTATTGCACATGAATTTTCTAGAATCCTGTCGACTTTCTCTAATTGTCCTAAAATTCATCCGGTCCATGATAAATAGCCTTGTGATTTACTCCCATTACTTCGTCATGTCCGACGTCGCTTATTATTGCATTTCTAAGCCCAGAAACTCAAATTCGTGACCTTTTGCACTTTCACACGAATTTTCTAAAATCTTGACAACTTTCTCTAATTGTCCTAAAATTCACCCGGTCATGAAAAATAGGCTTATGATTTACTCCTATTACTTCATCATGGCCGACGTCACCTATTATTGCATTTCTAAGCCTAGAAAAATAATTCACAATTTTTGCACTTTCGCCTATTATCGACTCCCATTACTTCGCCATGGCCGACGAATTTTCTAGAATCCTATCAATTTTCTTGAATCTAGTCCATCATATACAAAGCTCTTGATCGACTCCCACTACTTCGTCATGGCCGACGAATTTTCTAGAATCCTATCGACTGTCTCAAATTGGCACTGAAATTCACCCGATCCATCATAAACAGACTAGGAATCAACACCTATTACTTTGTCATGGCCAACGTCGCTTATTATTGCATTTCTAAGCCCAGAAACTCAAATTCGTGATTTTTTGCACTTTCGATGGGTTGCACACATATTTTCTAGACTACTGTCATTGTCTTTATTTGACCTTTGATTCTCCGGTCCATCACAAACATGCTAGTGATCGACTTCCATTACTTCGTCAAGGCCGACGTCGCTTGTTATAGCATTTACTCAAATTCGTGATTTTTCGCACTTTCGGTGAGTATTAGCACACATATTTTCTAGAATCATGTCGATTGTCTATAATTGGTCTGAACATCACCTGATCCATTACAAATAGGCTAGTGATGGACTCCCATTACTCGTCATGGTGACGCCGCTTATTATAGCATTTCTAAGCTAAGAAACTCAAAGTCGTGAGTTTCAAAGATTTTCGATGGGTATTAGCACACATATTTTGTAGGATTCTGTCGACTTTCTCTAATTGTCCTAAAATTCACCCGCTCCATGAAAAGCAGGCTTGTGATTTACTCCCATTATTTCGTCATGACCGATGTCGCTTATTATTGCATTTCTAAGCATAGAATCTCAAATTCGTGATTTTTGCACTTTCGGTGGGTATTAGCATACTGATTTTCTAGAATCCTGTCGATTTGTCTCTAATTGGCCTTACGTTCACCCAATTACATCACAAACAGGCTAGTGATCGACTCACATTACTTCGTCATGTCCGACGTCGCTTATAATAGCATTTCTAAGCTAGGCAACTCACATTCGTGATTTTTGCATTTTCGGTGGGTATTAGCACACGGATTTTCTAGAATCCTGTCGAATGTCTCTAATTAGCCTGAAATTCACCCGGTCCATGAAAAACAAGCTTATGATTTACTCCCATTACTTCGTCATGGCCGACGTCGCTTATTATTGCATTTTTAAGCTAAGAAACTCAAATCCATGATTTGTTTGCATTTTCGGTGGGTATTAGCATATGGATTTTCTAGAATCTTGTTGACTTTCTCTAATTGTTCTAAACTTCACCTGGTCCATGAAAAATAGCCTTGTGATTTACTTCCATTGCTTCATCATGTCCGACGTTGCTTTTTATTGCATTTCTAAGCATAGAAACTCAAATTCGTGATTTTTTTCACTTTCGGTGGGTATTAGCACACAAATTTTCTACAATTGTATCGACTGTCTCAAAATGGCCTGAAATTCTCCTCTTCCATCACAAAAGGATAGTGATCGACATCCATTACTTAGTCATGACCGACGTCCCTTATTATTGCATTTCTAATCCTAGAAACTCAAATTCGCGATTTTTGGCACTTTCGGTAGGTATTATCAAACATATTTTCTAGAATCATGTCGACTGTCTTTAATTGGCAAGAATTCACCAGTTCTGTCACAAACAAGCTAGTGATCGACTCCCATTACTGCGTCATGGCCGATGTCGCTTATTATTGCATTTCTAAGCTCAGAAACTCAAATTTATGATTTTTTGCATGTTCAGTGGGTATTAGCACACAGATTTTCTAGAATCCTGTAGACTTTCTTTAATAGGCCTAAAATTCACCCTGTCCATCACAAACAGGCTAGTGATTGACTCCCATTAGTTCATCATTGCCAACGTCGCTTATTATACCATTTCTAAGCTAAAAAACTCAAATTCGTGATTTTTTTGAATATTCGGTGGGTATTGCACATGAATTTTCTAGAATCCTGTCGACTTTCTCTAATTGTCCTAAAATTCATCCGGTCCATGATAAATAGCCTTGTGATTTACTCCCATTACTTCGTCATGTCCGACGTCGCTTATTATTGCATTTCTAAGCTCAGAAACTCAAATTCGTGACTTTTTGCACTTTCACACGAATTTTCTAAAATCTTGACAACTTTCTCTAATTGTCCTAAAATTCACCCGGTCATGAAAAATAGGCTTATGATTTACTCCTATTACTTCATCATGGCCGACGTCACCTATTATTGCATTTCTAAGCCTAGAAAAAATAATTCACAATTTTTTGCACTTTCGCCTATTATCGACTCCCATTACTTCGCCATGGCCGACGAATTTTCTAGAATCCTATCAATTTTCTTGAATCTAGTCCATCATATACAAAGCTCTTGATCGACTCCCACTACTTCGTCATGGCGAGCGAATTTTCTAGAATCCTATCGACTGTCTCAAATTGGCTGAAATTCACCCGTTCCATCACAAACAGGACTTGTGATGGACACCTATTACTTTGTCATGGCCGACGTCGCTTATTATTGCATTTCTAAGCCTAGAAACTCAAATTCATGATTTTTTGCACTTTCGGTGGGTATTAGCACACAAATTTTCTAGACTACTGTCGACTGTCTTTATTTGACCTTTGATTCTCCCGGTCCATCACAAACATGCTAGTGATCGACTTCCATTACTTCGTCAAGGCCGACGTCGCTTGTTATAGCATTTACTCAAATTCGTGATTTTTCGCACTTTCGGTGAGTATTAGCACACATATTTTCTAGAATCATGTCGATTGTCTATAATTGGTCTGAAGATCTCCGGATCCATTACAAATAGGCTAGTGATGGACTCCCATTACTTCGTCATGGCTGACGTCGCTTATTATAGCATTTCTAAGCTAAGAAACTCAAAGTCGTGAGTTTCAGCATTTTCGATGGGTATTAGCACACATATTTTGTAGGATTCTGTCGACTTTCTCTAATTGTCCTAAAATTCACCCGCTCCATGAAAAGCAGGCTTGTGATTTACTCCCATTATTTCGTCATGACCGATGTCGCTTATTATTGCATTTCTAAGCATAGAAACTCAAATTCGTGATTTTTTGCACTTTCGGTGGGTATTAGCATCTGATTTTCTAGAATCCTGTCATTTGTCTCTAATTGGCCTTACGTTCACCCAAGACATCACAAACAGGCTAGTGATCGACTCACATTACTTCGTCATGTCCGACGTCGCTTATAATAGCATTTCTAAGCTAGGCAACTCACATTCGTGATTTTTTTTGCATTTTCGGTGGGTATTAGCACACGGATTTTCTAGAATCCTGTCGAATGTCTCTAATTAGCCTGAAATTCACCCGGTCCATGAAAAACAAGCTTATGATTTACTCCCATTACTTCGTCATGGCCGACGTCGCTTATTATTGCATTTTTAAGCTAAGAAACTCAAATCCATGATTTGTTTGCATTTTCGGTGGGTATTAGCATATGGATTTTCTAGAATCTTGTTGACTTTCTCTAATTGTTCTAAACTTCACCTGGTCCATGAAAAATAGCCTTGTGATTTACTTCCATTGCTTCATCATGTCCGACGTTGCTTTTTATTGCATTTCTAAGCATAGAAACTCAAATTCGTGATTTTTCACTTTCGGTGGGTATTAGCACACAAATTTTCTACAATTGTATCGACTGTCTCAAAATGGCCTGAAATTCTCCTCTTCCATCACAAAAGGATAGTGATCGACATCCATTACTTAGTCATGACCGACGTCCCTTATTATTGCATTTCTAATCCTAGAAACTCAAATTCGCGATTTTGGCACTTTCGGTAGGTATTATCAAACATATTTTCTAGAATCATGTCGACTGTCTTTAATTGGCAAGAATTCACCAGTTCTGTCACAAACAAGCTAGTGATCGACTCCCATTCTTTGCGTCATGGCGATGTAAACTTATTATTGCATTTCTAAGCTCGAAACTCAAATTTATGATTTTTGCATGTTCGGTGGGTATTAGCACACAGATTTTCTAGAATCCTGTAGACTTTCTTTAATAGGCCTAAAATTCACCTGTCCATCACAAACAGGCTAGTGATTGACTCCCATTAGTTCATCATTGCCAACGTCGCTTATTATACCATTTCTAAGCTAAAAAACTCAAATTCGTGATTTTTTTGAATATTCGGTGGGTATTGCACATGAATTTTCTAGAATCCTGTCGACTTTCTCTAATTGTCCTAAAATTCATCCGGTCCATGATAAATAGCCTTGTGATTTACTCCCATTACTTCGTCATGTCCGACGTCGCTTATTATTGCATTTCTAAGCTCAGAAACTCAAATTCGTGACTTTTTGCACTTTCACACGAATTTTCTAAAATCTTGACAACTTTCTCTAATTGTCCTAAAATTCACCCGGTCATGAAAAATAGGCTTATGATTTACTCCTATTACTTCATCATGGCCGACGTCACCTATTATTGCATTTCTAAGCCTAGAAAAAATAATTCACAATTTTTTGCACTTTCGCCTATTATCGACTCCCATTACTTCGCCATGGCCGACGAATTTTCTAGAATCCTATCAATTTTCTTGAATCTAGTCCATCATATACAAAGCTCTTGATCGACTCCCACTACTTCGTCATGGCCGACGAATTTTCTAGAATCCTATCGATTGTCTCAAATTGGCCTGAAATTCACCTGCTCCATCACAAACAGGACTTGTGATGGACACCTATTACTTTGTCATGGCTGACGTAGCTTATTATTGCATTTCTAAGCCTAGAAACACAAATTCATGATTTTTGCACTTTCAGTGGGTATTAGCACACAAATTTTCTAGACTACTTGTCGATTGTCTTTATTTGACCTTTGATTCTCCGGTCCATCACAAACATGCTAGTGATCGACTTCCATTACTTCGTCAAGGCCGACGTCGCTTGTTATAGCATTTACTCAAATTCGTGATTTTTCGCACTTTCGGTGAGTATTAGCACACATATTTTCTAGAATCATGTCGATTGTCTATAATTGGTCTGAACATCACACGATCCATTACAAATAGGCTAGTGATGGACTCCCATTACTTCGTCATGGTGGCGCCGCTTATTATAGCATTTCTAAGCTAAGAAACTCAAAGTCGTGAGTTTCAGCATTTTCGATGGGTATTAGCACACATATTTTGTCGGATTCTGTCGACTTTCTCTAATTGTCCTAAAATTCACCCGCTCCATGAAAAGCAGGCTTGTGATTTACTCCCATTATTTCGTCATGACCGATGTCGCTTATTATTGCATTTCTAAGCATAGAAACTCAAATTCGTGATTTTTTGCACTTTCGGTGGGTATTAGCATACAGATTTTCTAGAATCCTGTCGACTGTCTCTAATTGGCCTTACGTTCACCCAGTACATCACAAACAGGCTAGTGATCGACTCACATTACTTCGTCATGTCCGACGTCGCTTATAATAGCATTTCTAGAATCCTGACAACTTTCTCTAATTGTCCTAAACTTCACCCAGTCATGAAAAATAGGCTTATGATTTACTCCCATTACTTCATCATGGCCGACGTCACCTATTATTGCATTTCTAAGCCTAGAAAAAAAAATTACAATTTTTTGCACTTTCCCCTATTATCGACTCCCATTACTTCGCCATGGCCGGCGAATTTTCTAGAATCCTCTCAATTTTCTAGAATCTAGTCCATCATATACAGGCTACTGATCAACTCCCACTACTTCGTCATGGCCGACGAATTTTCTAGAATCCTATCGACTGTCTCAAATTGGCCTGAAATTCACCTGTTCCATCACAAACAGACTTGTGATGGACACCTATTAATTTTTCATGGCCGACGTCGCTTATTATTGCATTTCTAAGCCTAGAAACTCAAATTCATGATTTTTTGCACTTTCGGTGGGTATTAGCACACAATTTTTCTAGAATACTGTCGACTGTCTTTATTTCGCCTTAGATTCTCCCGGTACATCACAAACATGCTAGTGATCAACTTCCATTACTTCGTCAAGGCCGACGTCGCTTGTTATAGCATTTACTCAAATTCGTGATTTTTTGCACTTTCGGTGAGTATTAGCACACATATTTTCTAGAATCATGTCGATTGTCTATAATTGGTCTGAACATCACCTGATCCATTACAAATAGGCTAGTGATGGACTCCCATTACTTAAATGGTGGCGCCGCTTATTATAGCATTTCTAAGCTAAGAAACTCAAAGTCGTGAGTTTCAACATTTTCGGTGGGTATTAGCACACAGATTTTGTAGAATTCTGTCGACTTTCTCTAATTGTCCTAAAATTCACCCGCTCCATGAAAAGTAGGCTTGTGATTTACTCCCATTATTTCGTCATGACCGATGTCGCTTATTATTGCATTTCTAAGCATAGAAGCTCAAATTCGTGATTTTTTGCACTTTCGGTGGGTATTAGCATACAGATTTTCTATAATCCTATCGACTGTCTCTAATTGGCCTTACGTTCACCCAGTACATCACAAACAGGCTAGTGATCGACTCACATTACTTCGTCATGTCCGACGTCGCTTATAATAGCATTTCTAGAATCCTGACAACTTTATCTAATTGTCCTAAACTTCACCCAGTCATGAAAAATAGGCTTATGATTTACTCCCATTACTTCATCATGGCCGACGTCACCTATTATTGCATTTCTAAGCCTAGAAAAAAAAATTACAATTTTTTGCACTTTCGCCTATTATCGACTCCCATTACTTCGCCATGGCCGGCGAATTTTCTAGAATCCTCTCAATTTTCTAGAATCTAGTCCATCATATACAGGCTACTGATCAACTCCCACTACTTCGTCATGGTAAGCGAATTTTCTAGAATCCTATCGACCGTCTCAAATTGGCCTGAAATTCACTGTTCCATCACAAAGCAGGACTTGTGATGGACACCTATTAATTTTTCATGGCCGACGTCGCTTATTATTGCATTTCTAAGCCTAGAAACTCAAATTCATGATTTTTGCACTTTCGGTGGGTATTAGCACACAATTTTTCTAGAATATTGTCGATTGTCTTTATTTCGCCTTAGATTCTCGGTACATCACAAACATGCTAGTGATCAACTTCCATTACTTCGTCAAGGCCGACGTCGCTTGTTATAGCATTTACTCAAATTCGTGATTTTTTGCACTTTCGGTGAGTATTAGCACACATATTTTCTAGAATCATGTCGATTGTCTATAATTGGTCTGAACATCACCTGATCCATTACAAATAGGCTAGTGATGGACTCCCATTACTTCGTCATGGCTGACGTCGCTTATTATAGCATTTCTAAGCTAAGAAACTCAAAGTCGTGAGTTTCAACATTTTCGGTGGGTATTAGCACACAGATTTTGTAGAATTCTGTCGACTTTCTCTAATTGTCCTAAAATTCACCCGCTCCATGAAAAGCAGGCTTGTGATTTACTCCCATTATTTCGTCATGACCGATGTCGCTTATTATTGCATTTCTAAGCATAGAAACTCAAATTCTTGATTTTTTGCACTTTCGGTGGGTATTAGCATACAGATTTTCAATAATTCTATCGACTGTCTCTAATTGGCCTTACGTTCACCCAGTACATCACAAACAGGCTAGTGATCGACTCACATTACTTCGTCATGTCCGACGTCGCTTATAATAGCATTTCTAGAATCCTGACAACTTTATCTAATTGTCCTAAACTTCACCCAGTCATGAAAAATAGGCTTATGATTTACTCCCATTACTTCATCATGGCCGACGTCACCTATTATTGCATTTCTAAGCCTAGAAAAAAAAATTACAATTTTTTGCACTTTCGCCTATTATCGACTCCCATTACTTCGCCATGGCCGGCGAATTTTCTAGAATCCTCTCAATTTTCTAGAATCTAGTCCATCATATACAGGCTACTGATCAACTCCCACTACTTCGTCATGGCCGACGAATTTTCTAGAATCCTATCGACTGCCTCAAATTGGCCTGAAATTCACCTGTTCCATCACAAACAGACTTGTGATGGACACCTATTAATTTTTCATGGCCGACGTCGCTTATTATTGCATTTCTAAGCCTAGAAACTCAAATTCATGATTTTTTTGCACTTTCGGTGGGTATTAGCACACAAATTTTCTAGAATACTGTCGACTGTCTTTATTTCGCCTTAGATTCTCCCGGTACATCACAAACATGCTAGTGATCAACTTCCATTACTTCGTCAAGGCCGACGTCGCTTGTTATAGCATTTACTCAAATTCGTGATTTTTTGCACTTTCGGTGAGTATTAGCACACATATTTTCTAGAATCATGTCGATTGTCTATAATTGGTCTGAACATCACCTGATCCATTACAAATAGGCTAGTGATGGACTCCCATTACTTCACATGGTCGACGTCGCTTATTATAGCATTTCTAAGCTAAGAAACTCAAAGTCGTGAGTTTCATCATTTTCGGTGGGTATTAGCACACAGATTTTGTAGAATTCTGTCGACTTTCTCTAATTGTCCTAAAATTCACCCGCTCCATGAAAAGCAGGCTTGTGATTTACTCCCATTATTTCGTCATGACCGATGTCGCTTATTATTGCATTTCTAAGCATAGAAACTCAAATTCGTGATTTTTTGCACTTTCGGTGGGTATTAGCATACAGATTTTCTATAATCCTATCGACTGTCTCTAATTGGCCTTACGTTCACCCAGTACATCACAAACAGGCTAGTGATCGACTCACATTACTTCGTCATATCCGACGTCGCTTATAATAGCATTTCTAGAATCCTGACAACTTTATCTAATTGTCCTAAACTTCACCCAGTCATGAAAAATAGGCTTATGATTTACTCCCATTACTTCATCATGGCCGACGTCACCTATTATTGCATTTCTAAGCCTAGAAAAAAAATTACAATTTTTTGCACTTTCGCCTATTATCGACTCCCATTACTTCGCCATGGCCGGCGAATTTTCTAGAATCCTCTCAATTTTCTAGAATCTAGTCCATCATATACAGGCTACTGATCAACTCCCACTACTTCGTCATGGCCGACGAATTTTCTAGAATCCTATCGACTGCCTCAAATTGGCCTGAAATTCACCTGTTCCATCACAAACAGACTTGTGATGGACACCTATTAATTTTTCATGGCCGACGTCGCTTATTATTGCATTTCTAAGCCTAGAAACTCAAATTCATGATTTTTTTGCACTTTCGGTGGGTATTAGCACACAAATTTTCTAGAATACTGTCGACTGTCTTTATTTCGCCTTAGATTCTCCCGGTACATCACAAACATGCTAGTGATCAACTTCCATTACTTCGTCAAGGCCGACGTCGCTTGTTATAGCATTTACTCAAATTCGTGATTTTTTGCACTTTCGGTGAGTATTAGCACACATATTTTCTAGAATCATGTCGATTGTCTATAATTGGTCTGAACATCACCTGATCCATTACAAATAGGCTAGTGATGGACTCCCATTACTTCGTCATGGCTGACGTCGCTTATTATAGCATTTCTAAGCTAAGAAACTCAAAGTCGTGAGTTTCATCATTTTCGGTGGGTATTAGCACACAGATTTTGTAGAATTCTGTCGACTTTCTCTAATTGTCCTAAAATTCACCCGCTCCATGAAAAGCAGGCTTGTGATTTACTCCCATTATTTCGTCATGACCGATGTCGCTTATTATTGCATTTCTAAGCATAGAAACTCAAATTCGTGATTTTTTGCACTTTCGGTGGGTATTAGCATACAGATTTTCTATAATCCTATCGACTGTCTCTAATTGGCCTTACGTTCACCCAGTACATCACAAACAGGCTAGTGATCCACTCACATTACTTCGTCATATCCGCCGTCTCTTATAATAGCATTTCTAGAATCCTGACAACTTTATCTAATTGTCCTAAACTTCACCCAGTCATGAAAAATAGGCTTATGATTTACTCCCATTACTTCATCATGGCCGACGTCACCTATTATTGCATTTCTAAGCCTAGAAAAAAAATTACAATTTTTTGCACTTTCGCCTATTATCGACTCCCATTACTTCGCCATGGCCGGCGAATTTTCTAGAATCCTCTCAATTTTCTAGAATCTAGTCCATCATATACAAAGCTCTTGATCAACTCCCACTACTTCGTCATGGTAAGCCAATTTTCTAGAATCCTATCGACTGTCTCAAATTGGCCTGAAATTCACCTGTTCCATCACAAACAGACTTGTGATGGACACCTATTAATTTTTCATGGCCGACGTCGCTTATTATTGCATTTCTAAGCCTAGAAACTCAAATTCATGATTTTTTGCACTTTCGGTGGGTATTAGCACACAAATTTTCTAGAATACTGTCGACTGTCTTTATTTCGCCTTAGATTCTCCTGGTACATCACAAACATGCTAGTGATCAACTTCCATTACTTCGTCAAGGCCGACGTCGCATGTTATAGCATTTACTCAAATTCGTGATTTTTTGCACTTTCGGTGAGTATTAGCACACATATTTTCTAGAATCATGTCGATTGTCTATAATTGGTCTGAACATCACCTGATCCATTACAAATAGGCTAGTGATGGACTCCCATTACTTCGTCACGGCAGACGTCGCTTATTATAGCATTTCTAAGCTAAGAAACTCAAAGTCGTGAGTTTCAGCATTTTCGGTGGGTATTAGCACACAGATTTTGTAGAATTCTGTCGACTTGCTGTAATTGTCCTAAAATTCACCCGCTCCTTGAAAAGCAGGCTTGTGATTTACTCCCATTATTTCGTCATGACCGATGTCGCTTATTATTGCATTTCTAAGCATAGAAACTCAAATTCGTGATTTTTTGCACTTTCGGTGGGTATTACCATACAAATTTTCTAGAATCTTGTCGACTGTCTCTAATTGGCCTTACGTTCACCCAGTACATCACAAACAGGCTATTGATCGACTCACAGTACTTCGTCATGTCCGACGTCGCTTATAATAGCATTTCTAAGCTAGACAACTCAAATTCGTGATTTTTTTGCATTTTCGGTGGGTATTAGCACACGGATGTTCTAGAATCATGTCGAATGTCTCTAATTGGCCTGAAATTCACCCGGTCCATGAAAAACTAGATTATGATTTACTCCAATTACTTCGTCATGGCCGACGTCGCTTATTATTGCATTTTTAAGCTAAGAAACTCAAATCCATGATTTATTTGCATTTTCGGTGGGTAATAGCATATGGATTTTCTAGAATCTTGTTGACTTTCTCTAATTCTTATAAACTTCACCTGGTCCATGAAAAATAGCCTTGTGATTTACTTCCATTACTTCATCATGACCGATGTTGCTTTTTATTGCATTTCTAAGCACAGAAACTCAAATTCGTGATTTTTTTCAGTTTCGGTGGGTATTAGCACACAAATTTTCTACAATTGTATCGACTGTCTCAAATTGGCCTGAAATTCTCCTCTTCCACCACAAATAGGATAGTGATCGACATCCATTACTTAGTCATGATCGACGTCTCTTATTATTGTATTTCTAATCCTAGAAACTCAAATTCGCGATTTTTTGCACTTTCGGTAGGTATTAGCAAACAGATTTTCTAGAATCATGTCGACTGTCTCTAATTGGCTTGAATTCACCAGCTTCGTCACAAACAAGCTAGTGATCGACTCCCATTACTGCATCATTGCCGATGTCGCTTATTATTGCATTTCTAAGCTCAGAAACTCAAATTTATGATTTTTTGCATTTTCTGTGGGTATTAGCACACAGATTTTCTAGAATCCTGTAGACTTTCTTTAATAGGCCTAAAATTCACCCTGTCCATCACAAACAGGCTAGTGATTGACTCCCATTAGTTCATCATTGCCAACGTCGCTTATTATACCATTTCTAAGCTAAAAAATTCAAATTCGTGATTTTTTTTAATATTCGGTGGGTATTGCACATGAATTTTATAGAATCCTGTCCACTTTCTCTAATTGTCCTAAAATTCATCCGGTCAATGATAAATAGCCTTGTGATTTACTCCCATTACTTCGTCATGTCCGACGTCGCTTATTATTTCATTTCTAAGCTCAGAAACTCAAATTCGTGACTTTTTGCACTTTCACACGAATTTTCTAGAATCATGACAACTTTCTCTAATTGTCCTAGAATCATGACAACTTTCGGTGGGTATTAGCACACAAATTTTCTAGAATACTGTCGACTGCCTTTATTTGACCTTAGATTCTCCCGGTCCATCACAAACATGCTAGTGATCGACTTCCATTACTTCGTCAAGGCCGACGTCGCTTGTTATTGCATTTACTCAAATTCGTGATTTTTTGCACTTTCGGTGAGTATTAGCACACATATTTTCTAGAATCATGTCGATTGTCTATAATTGGTCTGAAATTTACCTGATCCATTACAAATAGGCTAGTGATGGACTCCCATTACTTCGTCATGGCTGACGTCGCTTATTATAGCATTTCTAATCTAAGAAACTCAAAGTCGTGAGTTTCAGCATTTTCGGTGGGTATTAGCACATAGATTTTGTAGAATTCTGTCGACTTTCTCTAATTGTCCTAAAATTCACCCGCTCCATGAAAAGCAGGCTTGTGATTTACTCCCATTATTTCGTCATGACCGATGTCGCTTATTATTGCATTTCTAAGCATTGAAACTCAAATTCGTGATTTTTTGCACTTTCGGTGGGTATTAGCATACAGATTTTCTAGAATCCTGTCGACTGTCTCTAATTGGCCTTACGTTCACCCTGTACATCACAAACAGGCTAGTGATCGACTCACATTACTTCGTCATGTCCGACGCCGCTTATAATAGCATTTCTAAGCTAGGCAACTCAATTCGTGATTTTTTTGCATTTTCGGTGGGTATTAGCACACGGATTTTCTAGAATCCTATCGAATGTCTCTAATTCGCCTGAAATTCACCCGATCCATGAAAAACAAGATTATGATTTACTCCCATTACTTCGTCATGGCCGACGTCGCTTATTATTGCATTTTAAGCTAAGAAACTCAAATCCATGATTTGTTTGCATTTTCGGTTGACTTTCTCTAAACTTCACCTGGTCCATGAAAAATTGCCTTGTGATTTACTTCCATTACTTCATCATGACCGACGTCGCTTATTATTGCATTTCTAAGCTCAGAAACTCAAATTTATGATTTTTTGCATTTTCAGTGGGTATTAGCACACAGATTTTCTAGAATCCTGTAGACTTTCTCTAATTGGCCTAAAATTGACCCTGTCAATGAAAATAGGCTTGTGATCGACATCCATTACTTCATCATGGCAGACGTCACTTATTAATACGTTTCTAAGAAAAGAAACTCAAATTCGTGATTTTTTGCACTTATGGTAGGTATTGTTGGAAATTTGCCTTTGGCGGGGAGATGCGTCCACCCATCTTTGATGAATTAAACACTAGTGTTCCGCATGTTGGAGACCTTTTCTCTTCACACATGCATGATCTACGAAGTGAGTAGATGACCGTAGGGCCAAGAATCGTCAAATTTCGTTGAGAAATGAAAGAGATATTGGTCCACGAAGTAAGGTGTTTGAGGCATGAAAATGTGGTGTGGGACAAATCTACCACATCGGTGGGAATAGGAAGAATTGCTCTCTATATAAGTCTCTAATTGGTAAAGGGTTTGGGACCCCAAGGGGTATCCATGTGTTTAAAGGAGGGAAGACCTAGATGTGCCAGATGTACAGTTTGATCCCTGAAGTTTCATATGTACAGTTTGGACCTGAATTCTTTCATATATACAGTTTGGTTCCTGAAGTTTCAATAATTACAGTTTGGTCCCCAGAGTTTCTGGAAAGTTGATTGTGGGGTGACGGAAGGCAGAAAACTTTCTGCCTACCGTTGGATTGTTTTATAGAGCATTAACCAGCCATTATTTGGCTAATTAACTCCTCCATTTTCACCCTCATTCATGTCCATTAAGCAGCCTCCTTCAACGGCCATTAACAGCCATTACTTGGCTGTTTTAATGACCTCCTAATGGCCATTAACAGCCATGTTTTGGGCAGTTGTTTAGCCCCTCCTCCATGCTATATATTGAGCCTCCTTTGGCTCAATTCAGTGACGAAAAAAACACAGAAAAATAGACTGAAAAATAGGCAAAAACAGTCACGAAAACAGTGGCCAAAAACTGCTCGAAACAGTGACTGAAATTCAGTGAAAAAATAGTGATCAAACCCTCACATATATACAAGATATACACTACAGAGACACACTATATACACAGAGACAAAAGAGAAGAGTTATCAAGATTCAAGACACAACAAGGTTGCGGCAGTTTTGAAGATTGGCCTATTTGTTCAACAAGATTCAATTTCTGAAGATTGAATATTTGTTCATCATTACGAATACTTGTAATAGTTATTTACTTCCCGTACTTCTTTATAAAGTACAATAGAGTACCAACAATTTAAGACAAGATTGCCCTGTATATATGATTTTACGTTAGCGGGCAATAGTCTCCCAAGATAAAACAACACTTTAATCTTAACGCTACAAAGCCAATAGGTTGAGCCTGGCGAAGAAAACAAATACGAATCGACTTGCTGAAGATATGGAATAGGAAGGAAGAGTTTCTCTTTACTCTTCTCTTTTGTCTCTGTGTATATAGTGTGTCTCTATTGTGTATATCTTGTGTATATGTGAGGGTTTGGTCACTGTTTTTCAGCCACTGTTTTGCTGAATTTCAGTCACTGTTTTGCTGAATTTCAGCCACTGTTTTGCTGAATTTTCAGCCACTGTTTTACTGAATTTCAGCCACTGTATTTCTGTTTTTCTGTTTTTTTTTCCTTGTGGTTGAATTGAGCCAAATGAGGCTCAATATATAGCATGGATGAGGGGCTAAACAACTGCCCAAAACATGGTTGTTAATGGCCATTAGGAGGGCATTAAACAACCAAGTAAGGTATTAGCACACATATTTTCTAGCATCCTGTCGATTGTCTCTAATTGGCCTGAAATTTACCATGTCCAACACAAACAGGCTAGTGATTGACTCCCATTACTTCATCATTGCCAACGTCTCTTATTATACCATTTCTAAGCTAAAAAACTCAAATTCGTGATTTTTTTTGCATTTTCGGTGGGTATTAGCACATGCATTTTCTAGAATTCTGTCGACTTTCTCTAATTGTACTAAAATTCATCCGGTCCATGAAAAATAGCCTTGTGATTTACTCCCATTACTTCGTCATGTTCGACGTCGCTTATTATTGCATTTCTAAGCTCAGAAACTCAAATTCGTGATTTTTTGCACTTTCACTTTCTAGAATCCTGTCAACTTTCTCTAATTGTCCTAAAATTCACCCGGTCATGAAAAATAGGCTTATTATTTACTCCCATTACTTCATAATGGCCGACGTGGCCTATTATTGCATTTTTAAACCTAGAAACACAAATTCACGATTTTTTGCACTTTCGCCTATTATTGACTCCCATTACTTCGTCATGACCGATGAAGTTTCTAGAATCCTGTCAATTTTCTAGAATCTTGTCCATCACATACATACTATTGCTCAACTCCCATTACTTCGTTATGGCCAACGAATTTTCTAGAATCCTATCGACTGTCTAAAATTGGCCTGAAATTCACCCGTTCCATCACAAACAGACTTGTGATGGACACCTATTACTTTGTCATGGCCGACATCGCTTATTATTGCATTTCTAAGCCTAGAAACTCAAATTCATGATTTTTTGCACTTTCGGTGGGTATTAGCACACAGATTTTCTAGAATCCTGTCGACTCTCTTTAATTGTACTAAACTTCAGCCGGTCCATGAAAAACAGGCTTATGATTTACTCCCATTACTTCGTCATGGACGAAGTCACTTATTATTGCATTTCTAATCTCAGAAACTCAAATTCGTGATTTTTGCACTTTCGGTGGTATTAGCACACAGATTTTCTAGAATCCTGTCGACTGTCTCTATTTGGCCTTAAATTCACCCGGTAGATCACAAAAAGGCTAGTGATCGACTCCCATTACTTCTTCATGGTCGACGTCACTTATTATAGCATTTCTAAGCTAGGAAACTCAAATTCGTGATTTTTTTGCATTTTCGGTGGGTATTAGCACACGGATTTTCTAGAATCCTATCGACTGTCTCTAAATGGCCTGAAATTCACCCGGTCCATCACAAAATGGCTAGTGATCGACATCCTTTACTTAGTCATGGCTGAAGTCTCTTATAATTGCATTTCTAAGCTTAGAAACTCAAATTCATGATTTTTTGCACTTTCAGTGGGTATTACCACACAGATTTTCTAGAATCCTAGCGACTTTCTCTAATTGGCCTAAAATTGACCCGGTCAATGAAAAACAGGCTTGTGATAGACACCCATTACTTCGTCATGGCCGACGTCTCTTATTATTGCATTTCTAATCCAAGAAACTCAAAATTTTGATTTTTTGCACTTTCGGGCGGTATTACCACACAGATTTTTAGACTCCTGACGACTGTCTCTAATTGGCCTGAAAATAACCCCATCCATCACAAATAGACTAGTGATCAACTCCCATTACTCTGTCATGGCTGACGTCGATTATTATAGCATTTCTAAGCTAAGAAACTCAAATTCGTGATTTTCTGCATTTTTGGTGGGTATTAGCACACAGATTTTGTATAATCCTGTCGACTTTCAATAATTGTCCTAAAACTCACCCGGTCTATGAAAAGCAGGATTGTAATTTACTCTCATTACTTCATCATGGACGACGTCGCTTATTAATGTATTTCTAGGCACAGAAACACAAATTCGTAATTGTTTGCACTTTCGGTGGGTATTAGCACAAGAATTTTCTAGAATCCTATCGAGTGTCTCTAATTGGCCTGAAATTCACCCGGTCCATCACAAAATATCAAGTGATCGACATCCATTACTTAGTCAGGGCTGAAGTCGCTTATAATTGCATTTCTAAGCCTAGAAACTCAAATTCATGATTTTTTGCACTTTGGGTTGGAATTAGCACACGAGTTCTATAGAATCCTGTCGACTTTCTCTAATTGGCCTAAAATTGACCCGGACAATGAAAAATAGGCGTGTGATCGACATCCATTACTTCGTCATGTCTGACGTCGCTTATTATTGCATTTCTAAGCCTAGAAACTCATATTCGTGATTTTCTGCATTTTCGGTGGGTATTAGCACACATATATTCTAGAATCCTTTCGAATGTCTCTAATTGGCCTAAAATTCACCAGGTATCACAAACAGGCTAGTGATTGACTCCCATTACTTCGTCATTGTCGATGTCACTTATTATAACATTTCTAAACTAAGAAACTCAAATTCGTGAGTTTTTGCATTTTCGATGGGTATTAGCACACGGATTTTCTATAATCCTGTCGACTTTATCTATTTGGCCTGAAATTCATCTGTTCCATCACAAATAAGCTAATGATTGACTCCCATTACTTCGTCATTGCCGACGTCGCTTATTATAGCATTTCTAAACTAATAAACTCAAATTCGTGATTTTTTGCATTTTCGGTGGGTATTAGCACACAAATTTTCTAGAATCCTGTCGACTTTCTCTAATTGTCCTAAAATGCAACCGGTCCATGAAAAGCAGGCTTGTGATTTACTCCCATCACTTCGTCATGGTCGACGTCGCTTATTATTGCATTTCGAAGCACAGAAACTCAAATTCGTGATTTTTTGCACTTTCGGTCTGTATGAGCACACGAATTTTCTAGAATCCTGTCGACTTTCTCTAATTGGCCTAAAATTCAGTCGGTCCTTGAAAACCAGGCTTCTGATGGACACCCATTACTTCGTCATGGCCGTCATCACTTATTATTGCATTTGAAGCCTAGAAACTTAAATTCATGATTTTTTGCACTTTCGGAGGGTGCTCACGAATTTTCTAAAATCCTATTGACTTTCTCTAATTGGCCTAAAATTTACCCGGTCAATGAAAAATAGGCTTGTGATAGACACCCATTACTTCGTCATGGCCGACGACGCTTATTATTGCATTTCTAAGCCAAGAAACTCAATTTTTTTATTTTTTTGCACTTTCTGTGGGTTAATGCACATAGATTTTCTAGAATCCTGTCGACTTTCTCTAATTGGCCTGAAATTCACCCAGTACATGGAAAATAGGATTGTGATTGACATCCATTACTTTGCCATGGCCGACGTCGCTTATTATTGCATTTCTAAACCCAAAAACTCAAATTTGTGATTTTTTGCACTTTCGGTAGGTATTAGCACACGGATTTTCTAGAATCTTGTCAGCTGTCTCTAATTGGTCTGGAATTCACTCGGTCCATCACAAACAGTCTAGTGATCAACTCCCATTAATTCATCACGGCCGACGTCGCTTATTAATCATGCTTTTTGCACTTTCGGTTGGGATTAGCACACAAATTTTCTAGAATCCTATCGACTATTTCTGATTGGCCTAAAATTCACCCGGTCCATCACAAATAGGATGATGATCTATACCCATTAATTCGTCATGGCTGATGTTGCTTATTAACCCAGAAACTAAAATTCGTGATTTTTTGCACTTTCGGTGAGTATTAGCGCATGGATTTTCTATAATAAGGTCGACAGTCTCTGATTGGCCTTAAATTCACCTAGTCCATCACGAACACGATGATGATCGATACCCATTACTTTGTCATGGCCGGCATCTCTTATTATTATATTTCATAAGCAAGACTCTACTAGACACGACTTGTAGACATCCCTAGGACTGACCTGCTCTAATATCATACATATTTATAATAAGACCAACATAAACATAATAAATCTACTGAAAAGGCCGACAAGGCAACATACATAACACACAATCTACAAGCCTCTAAAGAGTATGCTGACAACAACTGATCGGGAAAGGGCCTGCCATATCCATCATACCTATCATATTACTGTACAACTCAAAAAGAACGGAACGTGATGACCTCCAGTTGAGTCGAGTCCTACTGTGAAGATATCATCTACATCATTATCCGTACCTGCGGGCATGAAACACAATGTCTCCGAAAAGGGACATCAGTATGAAAGATGTATTGAATATGTAAGGCAGATAATCAATATAGACAGAAGATATATCATAAAAGGTAAGGGTATAGAAGTCAACTTAAAACTCATAATAAGTTGCTCAGTGGGGCCAAATAATATAACATTCAGCCTCTCTGCGGGGTAAATCATATCATAATACATATATATCGTTTCCAGCCTTGATGAGGACTCGATCGTACCCGACCCAAATATGGAACTCGGTAATATCAAAACCAATTGCAGTTGGGTGGAAATCTACGTGCCCTACCCGACCGACTATAGCATGGCTCGGTAAAAAAATAAATACATATATATAAGTACAATGCAAGACAGAATCTAAGGAGCTTTATGAAACCAATCGGAGTGACTCAAGGTCATTATTCTCCGATTATCATTTTGTAACTGTATTTGTATCACTAGCTGAGAGTCATCAATGATCATAAGAAAACATAAGGTTCAAGAGACTATCAAGTCGGGAAAATGCTTCAGAAATGGAGCAACAAGAGTTATGAATTGCAACAATATGGTACGAAAGTAATCGCAAGCTTTAAATTTAAGAGCCGAGTTCCTTTTGAAGGGACGTCGTTATGGTTATACTTATTCGTCGATCATGCCAAAGAATAAAAGAGTATGCCTTAACATACCTAAGTCTTCATCACCACAATTGTTCTATAAGACATCTCACTCTTATGGGTGATCATCTACATCACATAACAAGTTGACGTCAATATCGACTTCAAATTCCATAGAGGAATTTCACTTATGCATCTTATCGACAATCTTGAAGACTTCGTGTTCTTAGATTTCTTTATAAGGGATTCTTATGCACTTAAAATCCCACGGTTTTGCAAAACACAATTTCCATAGAAAACTTTTCTAGGTGTTCTTCGACAATTTTAAGCATAAACAATTTTTTAAGCTTTTCTTGTACGGAAGGTCTTAGATGATTCAATTTCACAATCTTTAAAACCATATTCTTCACAATCCATAACGTACACAGTCAATCCAATTATCCAATTCCATTCATACTTAGAGTAAAACAGCCCAAAAACTTCTACTACGAAAGGGGACTCTTTCATACCTGCTAACTCCTAGGATGAGAAGTAGGTCTAATATTTCATAAGTTTATAAAGTTTTGATTATGAAAATTCTTCCACAATATTCTTCAATCATCAATTAACCATAAATTTAGGTAAAAGAAGATAAGACTTAACTTTAGGCACCATAATCACTTCCAAATAATAGGGTACCTTCTCCCAAAGTGTTTTCAAAATTTCTTCCACAAGATGATAAGACCTCTGGGGATAATCACGGGCTTTATCACGTAATTCTTGCGGATTATGGCCTTGATTTCGTATTGGGGTGATGGGGTATGATGGAGAGAGCTTAGGAGAGGTTTTTGGGATTGATTTGGGGTAAAAATGAGGGTTCTAAGTCGAAGACTTAATTTAAACCAGTAGCAAGATTTGCACAGCCGCAAATTGATGGTCCGTCAAATGTTTGATAGTCCGTCAACCTGTACCGTCAATCCTTCTTTGAGAACTAAAAATTTCAGACCATTTGACGGTTACCTCTTGCACTTTGACAGTCCGTCAAACTCCTCGTCAAATTGCCCAGTTTTCTGATTTTGTTGAAACATATTTTATTTGATCTGTTTAACTTCCAAACACCCTGGTACTTCCATGAACAATATGTAAACCTTTATTACTCTTTTGTAAGGTCGTACCTATTCCCGGGATATCGGTATCAATTAATGACAAGGCAGAATGCGAAATTTATGGGGTGTAATAAGATGTTCCACCCCTGCCTCTACCTCTACCAGTTGATGTCTGCGTACCTTTCCCAAGAGGGCGTACAAATGAAGAAGAAGAATCTACAGATCCTATCAGTTGCGCCATACTTCCCCCTCCTTTCTTCGAACAAAATCACATAATATGACTGAGCTACCTACACGAATAGCACACATGCAAACCTTGATAGCACTTTCCAGAATGAGCTCTACCACACCGATCACAATAGGGCAATGGAGGTCTCATCTTATACTCACATTTGTAATGCAGACATGATGTCCGCAAACTCTGACCCTGACCAGAATAAGTGATCTGATCACGATGATGGCCCTAGAACTGTAGTTGTGCACTGGCTACAAGATAAGATTGGCGCCTAGAGAACTATGGTCTGAAACCACCTCTAAAATCTCTAGTATCACTCGCAGATCGGGCCCTTTTATGCAGACCCCTATCCCCCTCTCAATCTAACAGTTGATGCCTCTTATGATCTTCCAAATTCTATGTGTAGGCCTGAATGTGAGCGATATCCATATTTGGATTTAATGAAGTCGTAGTACACTCATTAACCAGGTGTGTTCCCAAACTACACACAAAGCGATATACCTGGTCACTCATCTCAGCCACAACTGTAAGAACATACCTGGCCAAAAGTTAAACTACATACTATACTCCCGAACACTCATATTACCCTACTCCAAATGTAGAAACCTATCTTGCCTAGCTCGGCAAAGCTCAACAAGAAAATATTGTTGAAAGAATGCCTCAAAAAACTCTTTTCATCCTGTTGGTGGGGCATGGGGTCCCCTAGACTACTCCCATGTCTCATAAACATAATAAATCTACTGAAGAGGCCGACAAGGCCACACACAAAACACACTATCCACAAGTCTCTAAAGAGTATACTGACAAAAACTGATCGGGACAGGGCCCCACCATTTGTAATAATATACATATGCATATCCATCATACCTATCATCTTACTATACAACTCAAAAAGAATGGAGCGTGATGACCTCCAGTTGAGTCGAGTCCTATTGTAAAGAAATCATCTGCATCAGTATCCGTACCTGCGGGCATGAAACGTAATGTCCTCGGAAAGGGACATCAATATGAAAGATGTACTGAATATGTAAGGAAGATAACCAATATGGACAGTAGATATATCATAAGAGGTACAGGTACAGAAGTCAACTTGAAATACATAATAAGCCTCTGAGGGCTTACCTGTCACAATCATGAAAATATATGCATGTCTTTAAAAATCAAGCCGCATAGTGGTGCCAAATAATATAACATTCAGCCTCTCTGCGGGGTAAATCATATCATAATACATATATATCGTACCCAGCCTTGATAAGGACTCGGTCGTACCCGACCCAAATATGGAACTCGGTAATATCAAAACCAACTGCAGTTGGGTGGACATCTACGTGCCCTACCCGACCGACTATAGCATGCCTCGGTAAAAAAATAAATACATATATATAAGTACAATGCAAGACAGAATCTAAGGAGATTTATGAAACCAATTGGAGTGACTCAAGGTCATTATTCTCCGATTATCATTTTGTAACTGTATTTGTATCACTAACTGAGAGTCATCAATTATCATAATAAAACATAAGGTTCAAGAGACTATCAAGTTGGGAAAAGGCTTCATAAATGGAACAACAAGAGTTATGAATTGCAGCAATATGGTACGAAAGTAATCGCAAGCTTTAAATTTAAGAGTCAGGTTCCTTTTGAAGGGACGTCGTTATGGTTATACTTATTCATCGATCATGCCAAAGAATAAAAGAGTATGCCTTAACATACCTAGTCTTCATCACCACAATTCTTCTATAAGCCCTCTCTCCTCTTACGGGTGATCATCTACATCACATAACAAGTTGACTTCAATAACGACTTCAAATTCCATAGAGGAATTTCACTTATGCATCTTAGTCACAATCTTGAACACTTCATGTTTTTAGATTTCTTTATAAGGGATTCTTATGCACTTAAATCCCACAGTTTTGCAAAACACAATTTCCATAGAAGACTTTTCTTGGTGTGCTTCGACAATTTTAAGCATAAACAATCTTTTAAGCTTTTCATGTACGGAAGGTCTTAGATGATTCAATTTCACTATCCTTCAAACCATATTCTTCACAATCCATAACGTACCCAATCAATCCAATTATTCAATTCCATTCATACTTAGAGTAAAACAACCCAAAAACTTCTACTAGTAATATTTCATAAGTTTATAAAGTTTTGATTAAGAAAATTCTTCCGGAATATTCTTCAATTATCATTTAACAATAAAGTTAGGTAAAAGAAGATAAGACTTACCTTTAGGCACCATAATCACTTCCAAACAGTAGGTTACCTTCTCTCAAAGTGTTTCCGAAATTTCTTCCACAAGATGATAAGACCTCTAGGATAATCACGGGCTTTATCATGTAATTCTTATGGATTATGGCCTTGATTTCGTATTGGGGTGTGATGGAGAGAGCTTATGAGAGGTTTTTGGGATTTATTTGAGGTAAAAATGACGGTTCTAAGTCGAAGACTCAATTTAAACCCATAGCAAGATTTGTACCGCCGCAAATTGACGGCCAATTTGACGGTCCGTCAAATGTTTGATAGTCTGACCTGGACCTTCAATCCTTCTTTGAGAAGTAAAAAATTTCAGAACATTTGACGGTTGCCTCTTGCACTTTGACAGTCCGTCAAACTCCTCGTCAAGTTGCCCAGTTTTCTAATTTTGTTGAAATATATTTTCTTTGATCTGTTTAACTTCCAAACACCCTGGTACTTCGATAAACAAGTTGTAAACCTTTATTACTCTTTTGTAAGTTCGTACCTATTCCCGGGACATCGGTATCAATTGATGACAAGGCAGAATGCGAAACTTATGTGGTGTAATAAGATGCTCCACCCCTGCATCTACC
This sequence comes from Anisodus acutangulus, assembly GCA_029783415.1. Classification (NCBI taxonomy): domain Eukaryota; kingdom Viridiplantae; phylum Streptophyta; class Magnoliopsida; order Solanales; family Solanaceae; genus Anisodus; species Anisodus acutangulus. Next base: position 8,187,527 of record CM056498.1, on the reverse strand, counting down.
TCAACCAACCGATGTCAGCGTACCTTTCCCAGGAGGGCATATAAATAAAGAAGAAAAATCTACAGATCCTATCAGCTGCGCCATACCTCCCCCTCCTCTCGTCGAACAAAATCACATAATATAATCGAGCTACCTACACGAATAGCACACATCCAAACCCTGATAGCACTGCCCAGAATGAGCTCTACCACACCGATCACAATAGGGCAATGTAAGTCTCATCTTATATACTCACCTCTGTAATGCAGGCCTGATATCCGCGAACTCTGACCCTGACCAGAATAAGTGGTCTGATCACGATGATGGCCCTAGAACTGCGATTATGCACTGGTTGCCGGATAAGATGGGCACCTATAGAACTATGGCCTAAACTCACCTCTGAAATCTCTAGTATCACTCGCAGATCGGGCCCTCTTATGCTGACCCCTATCTCGCTCTCAATCTAACTGTTGATGTCTCTTATGATCCTCCAAATTTTATACATAGGCCTGAATGCGAGCGATATCCATATTTGGATTTAAAGAAGTCATACTACACTGATTAACCAGGTGTGGTCCCAAACCACCCACGAAGCGATATATCGGGTCACTCATCTTAGCCACAACTGTAGGAGCATACCTGGCCAAAAAGTTAAATTGCATACTATACTCCCGAACACTCATATTACCCTACTCCAAATGTTGAAACCTATCTAGCCTAGCTCAGCAAAGCTCAACAAGCAAGTACTGTTGAAAGAATGCATCAAAAACTCTTTCCAGCCTGCTGGTGGGGCACGGGGTCCCCTAGATTACTCCCAGGTCTCATAAATATAATAAATCTACTAAAGAGGCAGACAAGGCCACACACCTAACACACAATCTACAAGCCTCTAAAGAGTATACTAACAATAACTGATCGAGACAGGGCCCCACCATATGCAACTATATACATATGCATATCCATCATACCTATCATCTTACTATACAACTCCAAAAGAATAGAGCGTGATGACCTCCAGTTGAGTCGAGTCTTACTGTGAAGAAATCATCTGCATAATTATCCGTATCTACGGGCATGAAATGCAATATCCCCGAAAAGGGAAATTAGTATGAAAGATGTACTGAATATGTAAGGCAGATAACCAATATGGACAGAAGATATATCATAAGAGGTAAGGGTACAGAAGTCAACTTACCTGTCACAATCATGAAAATGTATGCATATCTTTAAAAATCAAGTCGCTCAGTGGGGCCAAATAATATAACATTCAACCTCTCTACGGGGTAAATCATATCATTATACATATATATCGTACCCAGCCTCGAATAGGACTCGGTCATACCCGACCTAAATATAGAACTCGGCAATATCAAAACCAACTGCAATTGGGTGGACATCTATGTGTCGTACCCGACCAACTATAGCATGGCTTGATAAAAAAATAAATACATATATATAAGTGCAATGCAAGATAGAATCTGAGGAGCTTTATGAAACCAAACAGAGTGACTCAAGGTCGTTATTCTCCGATTATCATTTTGTAACTGTATTGTATCACTAACTGAGAGTCATCAATGATCATAAGAAAACATAAGGTTCAAGAGACTATCAAGTCCAGAAAATGCTTCCGAAATGGAATAACAAGAGTTATGAATTGCAACAATATGGTACAAAGTGATCGCAAACTTTAAATTTAAGGACGTCATTATAGTTATACTTATTCGTCGATCATGCCAAATAATAAAATAGTATGCCTTAACATATAGATCAAAAAGAAAGGTAACCATCCTAAATGTCATATAGCCTCCTATTTATAAATTTGGTGAACAACAAACCCATAAACAAGACTCTACTAGACACGGCTTGCACACTCCCTATGACAGACCTGCTCTGATACCAAGTTTGTCACAACCCATCCTTGGAGGGTGTGGTCGCCACTCGGCATCCTAAGGCCCAAGAAAACCAACTATAGTGCATGAATGTAACGATACAAATATTTGGCCGAGAAGGCCTCCAAATGACAATAATAAGATAGAAAAAAACAATAACCTGCACGCAGAAAAGGCCCGTCACGAGTATGTCAACAACTGAAAAGGGCCGATAAGGCCAAATAAAACAAATATACTCTAATCATTGGTCTGTAAGCCTCTAAGAGTGCTACAATACATTAATTGGTCGAGAAAGGGCCCCACTATACCCAAAAAACTAGGAATATATACAATAATAACTATCAACTCTATATAGTAACCCTGGAGAAGTGGAGTGCATCTACCAATAGCTGGAAATAGGTACCCTACTGAGGAGGTATGTCAGTCTATACCTACAGGAATGAACATAGTGTCCCAGAAAGGAACGTCAGTATGAAAGATGTAATGAATATGTAAGATAGGTAAAGCAGGTAAATCAAAGATATAATACCAGAGAAGGGCATAAAAATCAACCCGAAACTTAAAAAAACAATCGTTGAGGGCATACAGCTGATGTAATCATGAATATATGTATGTAAGTAAAATAAATCCTCTCTATAGGGCCATATAACGTAGTATCAAGTACCTCTATTGGGTAAGCTCATCATAAACTACCCCGGCCATATAGGACGCGGTAATATCTGCCCAACTAATCAGTGGTATGCACATATAAGTGCATGTCTGGCCGATTATAGCATGGCGCGGTAAGAAAATAGATACATACATATAGTTACAATGCAAGACCAATCTCAAAGGACATCATAAATAGAGTTGGAGTGACCTATGGTCGTTATCCTCCGACTATGTTATTGTCGCTACGTTCTTCAATCTTAAGCTAGTCATCCTGAGACATAGAATACAAAAAATACAACTGATAAATAATATACAAGAGATATGTACAACTTCATTAAGAGAGGAATATGATTGTTCAAACTTAACAAGAGGAGAATCGTTTCAAGGAAGTGTATATACCAAATCATGCCAAAGAAGGAAATTAGCCTTACATACCTTGTCGCCTTAGTTTAACGGATCCCACACATCATTTTATGCTCTACGAATGATTATCTATATTATACGAATGATTTACATCAATATCAATTTTATAACGCATAAGAAGATTCATTTAGATGTTTCGTCGAACACCTTATATGCGTAGATTTCACATACTCCTTTACATGCTAACTTATACATTAAACTACACAATCAATTCCCCTAATCCTTCTCCTCAACCTTCACCACATCAACATTAATCCAACATATCATCTCATACTCATAACTTCATAAAAGCAGCCCACACAACACAACAACACTTCAACCAATCCTACAACTCACACAATTGATATCTTGTATTCTTTCATTCCATAAACTTATCCAAGACTTAAACATGTCCAAATCCATGATAGGGAGGAAGAAAAGAACTTAAATAGTTAGGAGAGGATGTGAAACAATCACCTTCAAGCTTGGAACATCCTACAACTTAGCCACAACACCATAGAAGTTAGTTTTCCCATGCTTACAACACTTTTGATGGAAGAGGTGAGTGTTTTAACCTTGGATTTGCTTGAGAACCAAGAGGAAATGATTTGAGAGAGTTTAGAGGTGTTTAGGTTATGTCTTGGTCGAGAAATGAGAGAAAGAGGTCGAGCTATCATTTAAATAACCCCAAAACGTCGGTCACTACTTCGGATATGCGGCCTGATCTGCGATGCATATCACCATATGCGGCCGCAGATCCCACTATTTTTCTGAGGCAGTGATTTCTTGACTTCAGGGTATAATATGTGGTGCCAATATGCCGCGCATATCCAACTTTGCAGGGCATATATCTCCGCATATCACCCCATACTTGTCGAATTTCATTGACACTACTTCCTTTGATCCAACAAGTCTTAAATCCTTTTGAAACTTACTTAACACATACGCAAACCATTATTGGTCTCTCGGAGGGGTCTTATCATCTACGGGCCCATGTCGGCTAACATTACGGTAATGACAACGCACGAAAACACGAGGTGTAACATATATAGTAGTGATACATATACAATAATGATACATTTTATATACATATGCTGGAATTAGTAAAAATGGCTAGAAAATGGAATTATTTTGAAAAGGCTAAAAATGACTTTTAAGATTCTTGGGCCATCGGGTATCCATAGTTTCACCCGGATGGCCATTTATATCCTTTTCTCTTTAATTTATAATCAGATTTTTTTCAAAATATTTAAATGCTAGTTAGTGCAAATAAACTTAAAAAGAATTGCTCCCCCGTCGCTTCTTATGCAACAATTAAAGTATAATGCTCGAAGAAGTGGATCTTGAATTTCGAACATGTAAAGTGAGTGTCCTTGAAAAAGTTTGGAAACATTGGTAAATCACGAAGGCCATTTTTGCAAGCTGATATGCCAAACTTCAGGCAAAACTTTGAAACGTGAAATTTTGCAATTTCGGATGAGTATGTCGAAAGTTGTTTTTGACGTGGCTAAACTTACAAAAATTATAAAATTTGACTATGGTTTAAATTATAGTCCCAAAAGTGTTTTAGGCGTTTCATTTTATTTCAAAATAAGTGGTGCTTCATGATTTTAAGAAGAATTTGACTTTATTCTTCCAAAATTACTCTTATTTACATAATCAAGAATCATTAAGTAGTTTTTCTTTTGTAGACATTAATTAAGGGGGAGTTTGTAAAAACACGTATAATTTTCTAGGAATAAGCAATTTCTTAGGGATGTGCATAAGCTAAAAACATTACTTATTATGGAACGGAAAATACTATTTTTAGAATAACGAGCAAAGCTGAGCATCATCTTAACATTAACAATGTGAATGTTTTAATAGAAGAAAATCACGTACTACTGTCTTGCACGCAAGGCAATTATTATTAAATCATCTTTGTGAATTGTGAGGGAATAAAACCTATCAACTGTCTCCAAAGTAGGGATGGCAACGGATAGGATTTGGACCGGATCCTACTAGATTCAGGTCCAGATCCGTTTTTCATATCCGTTTTTCATATTCATCGGGTTCATAAAATCATATCCAAATCCGGATCCATCGGATCCACGAATCGGATCTGGATCCACATGTAAAAAAAATTGCCTTGCTAAGAATGTAACCTTGCTAAAAAAAAAATTTGAACTATCAAACAATTTTTACTTAGCTAACAATTTATTGTGTTTCAATTTTGAAATGTTCATATGAGATATTTTGTTCGTTGTCTCGTTTTGATTGTGAGCTATTAATTGAAAATGACAATAGTTGAGGAAAATGCTGACTAGTATTTTCACAATGTAGAACTTGCATGTGCTTGAAATCTTCACAAATGAAGTGAATATAATTTTAACTACTTGTCTATGGAGATGTTAGTCATTCACTAATATAACATTGATTTTATTATCGAAGTTACCTCTTTATTTTTTGGTTATTGAGTTAACGCAGGGATAAATTAAACTTGTTTTGAGAATTAAACTTGGAAGGATGTGCTTAGCAATTTTAAGAAAATACTTATAAAATTACATTCTAGGTTATGAATATATTTAATAAAAAATGGATCCACGGGTCGGATCTGGACCGGATACGGATCTCAAATACAAGATCCAGATCCAGATCTGATTCGTCAGAAACGGATCCGGGTCTGATCCGGATCCGTCGGGTCCAAACTTTGAAGATCTATATTCTATAAAACGGATCTGGATCCACCGGATCCGGACCAGGTCCAAGATCCACTTCCATCTCTGCTCCAAAGTCTACACTTACCTCAAATAATAATTCAAGCCATGTTAATATAGTAATAATGTCAGTTCTCTATTGTTTTAACGATACTAATGATAAGAGTTGGAGTATTTCAGATTGTGTAAAGTTTTGTTCAAAATAACGAAAAAACTAACCCAATCAGTTGAAGAGGGTCTACTAACTATTGTCTGGTTTGCATTGAATTTAGTATACTACTAGTTAATTTGTTCGTACTTCGCGCGATTAGACATATTTATAAATTTAGTTGATATACAAATGATATAAATTTTATAATACCAAAAGTAAAAAATAACAAATTTATAACATAGGACATACATACAAATTAGTTTCACAAATGTATTAGAAAAGACTACATATTAAAAAATAGGTTAAATATGACATAACAAATACATTCAAATATACATTTTTCTAGTTTTAAAGTTTGTGAAGAATAAATATAGATGATAAAGCTAAATAACATAAACATAGAAGAAAGATTGAAACATTAAAAACAGAAAAAAGATTAATCAGGCATCGTTTGCTGAAGACTTTCAAAAATCTCTTCCCCAATAGTAGTTAGTGAACTTTCCAAGCTTCATTTTTTTTTTGTTTAAACTATGAACTAATTCTTTCTGTAACAATAGTATCTCTTAGAGCAAATTACTTATCTTTTATAGAAACTTCAATTTGTAAACCTGAACACATTGTCATGATATCGTCCCTGCAAGTGTTAACACTAAAGCTTACAAATAATTATCTTGAGTTATATAGTGAATACTTCAATGGAAAAAAGTCTGGCCCGCAATAAAGATATGAAAAAAGACCAGGTTGATTAACAACATGAAGTTTTTTATCTAAGTACGAACACCTGACTCTTTAATATGCGCTTATAAGGTAATAATTATTATAAGACTTATTTCATATACTTATTCTATAAAATAAAATAAAACTCATAATGTTAATCACATATAATTAGTTGTAAGACTTATTTGGTATGGATTATTTTGCTTAATCTAATTAGATTTTCAAATTAACTGCAACAATAATATTTGATACTAAGTGGCCGTTGAAACATGAATATTTTTTACTTTTTCCGGATATAAATTTTGGAAATCATATTTGACCATAAAATTTTGAAATTCCGGAATTTGAAAACACCAACTAACATTTTTCAAAAACAATTTCAATTTGTATTCATGGTCAAACACAACTCTAATTTTCAAATAACACTTTCACATTATAAACAAAAACTACCTTATCAAATACTCACAATTTCCATGGGCAAACGGGCCCTTAAAACTCATAAAATACTATTTAACTCAATTTCTTCTTCATAAACAGAGTAATAGTAATAGCATAATATGGTCTTATTGCAGCCAAATTGAACACTACATAATAAATATATATAAAACAAATGAAATTAGGAAAAGAAAATATGGACAACGTGAAGAAGCAAATAAGGAGATACTTTCATGCGTGCCAATAATATTTTGTGCACCTATTCATGTTTTCACTCCTTTCCCCACAAGCCATTATATAATCCAGCTTCATATCACAACTCACAACTCTTCATTTCTATAACTCCTACTAAATGGTTAATGAGTTTATTATACTTAAAAGCTTCTATCCATTTTTTTGCTAGTGCTCTAAATAGAGCTAAATAGAATGTGAATCTCTTAATTTCTTTTTTTTTTTAAAAGGAAGAAAAGAATCTGAACTTTCTAAACAACAAAGAAAGGTCAGAAGACATTAAACAATTACGGAGTAGCATTTTCTACTTACGGAGTAGTATGTTCTACCTGTTAGATGACAAATAAAGTGCTTATAAGTTTGCACAATAATTATTTTGGCGGTTATGAAGCTTGGGAGTTATGAATACTATTAGTTACTAATAAAAAGTAGAAGTTATGAAAATCAAGGAATGTGACTAATTATGGAGATGATTTTTGAAATGAAATAATTAAAAAATTGAGAGAAAAATACAAAAAAAGAAGAAAAGATAAATCGTATTTTTGGCCAAAGAAAAGTATCACATCACCTTTCTATTGCCTAGTTTTATATTATATATAGATATAGATAGATTTACTCTTGGCTAGAAATTAAAACCTCCAAGTAGTGCGTGGAAATTAAAACTTCCGTAGCTGAAAGAGTCAAGTCTTATTCCAAATAAAACATTTCATTTACTTAGGTTGGAATACAAAAAGTTGCCAGAATTTTTAACGATGACGGCTGGGTTTCTTAAAAGGATAATGTATTGTAAAGGAAAATAATGAGAGAAAAAAGACAAATAAAGGAGATTAAGAGTATAAAAGAAATGACTTTTCATTTTTTTTTAAATATGACACATTTAATATAATTAAGAGAGTTAAATGATTGATTTTTAAGTTTCTTTTAACATAACATAAATGGGAAAACATAAGGAAAAAAGGCAAAAAAAAAAAGAGAAAAAAGATAAATGCCAATGGAAGTCATTGAGAGGTACCACATAGGATTTCTTATTCCTAGCTTTATATTATATATGGATATAGATTAACTACAAATTAGTACTAACATAGTGTATATTACTAACTGTAGACTTGCTAATAGTATTTATGTCTGTGTTAAAGGCTTTCTATTTTCTTGGTTGGTTAGTGGCAGTCTTTAGTTTATTTCTGTTTTGCATATTATTGTTCGACATTTTCCAAATTAGCCTTGTTGCTAAAAAAAAGACTTTTTCTTTCCTTAACTTTTGTTTTTACTGTGCTATTTATATAGCCGACCACCAATTAATTCTTTGAAATTGCGACGTCATAGCAATTATTATCATGTATTTAATTGTTCATATGCACACATAATATTTTGGAGGCAATGGAAGAACTATATATGGTGAAGGGATTGAGTGAATTTTCCTCGCCAGAAAACTGCACACTGTGTATATAAAAATATGATGAAGGGAGTTCAATTAAATTCCTCTTGCCGAAATATTGTATTGCGTATATAAGTAATATAAATATGACCTGTTGTTTTTTATATAAAAAAGTTTTAGTATAGTATTTTTTGAATTTTTTTAATAAATTTCTGTCTCTACCACTGTTTGAAGGTTGTTATTTGGAAAATTGAGACATAAGAAAAAGGTAATCTCAAGTCTCAACTAATATTGCTCCTTAATCGTGTGTATTTAGCTTAATATTCTATTGTTATGGTTTTACCCACGTGCTTCAACCTAACTTCAAGTCTTCCTAAATGGTTGATAAAACAAAGAAAAAAGCAAACAGAAAAATTTACAATAAAAATCCCAATGAATTGAAGGGTAAAATGCTTAAGTTAGTAATGTTCCATGAAAAATTAACCAAATTGAAATCTTAGGAACCTAAGTAGAAGCCTTTGATGCTGCCAGAGGATTTGTAATAATCGTGGAATACCTAAATAAAAGTCTGAACAACTTGAAAACAGACAGATCTTTTAAGTTTAATCCTAGATGCTCAAAGCTAGATCACACCCATGAGCTTTGCTGATGACCTGCTTCTTTTCTCAAAGGGGGACCTTGCTACTGTAAGTGCTTTGCACAAAGCTTTTTGTCGTTCTCTCAGGCAAAGACGAATTTAGGATTTCTAAATATGGGCTTACCACTAAAAAATGTATTTGTTGGGATTAAATGATAGATTGAATGGGAAATGGAGGGAGTTCCCTTTTGCTCTATAAAATAATCATTTGTCCCACATCGGTAGTGGAAAGAAAAGTGGGAGTTGTCCCACATCGGTAGTGGAAAGAAAAGTGGGAGTTGTCCCACATCGGTAGTGGAAAGAAAAGTTCTTCTATTTATAAGTAGAATTACTCCTTCTTGTCAGTAAAAGGGTTGAGGGGGCAAGGACCCCTCGCGCCGTCGTCGTCGCTCGCTCGGCTCGGCTTCGGCTTCGGCTCCGGCTCCGGCTCCGGCTCCGGCTCCGGCTCCGGCTCCGGCTCCGGCTCCGGCTCGACTCGACTCGGCTCGGCTCCGGCTCGGCTCGACTCCGACTCCGGCTCCGACTCGGCCGGATTGATTCGGTTCTGACCCGCGACCGGTTTCTTTCCCACATTTAAATTTCCCACCGCTTTAGTGATTGTTCGTAACGGTTGCAAACCTTCGTAACAAGATACTTCCATGGCTATAAATTCATTTGATTCTTCGAATTTTACTTACTAATTTTACGAACTACAAAATCTTCTTCTTCTTCTCGCACGAATCAATTACGTGTGATATACTCTTTGTTGAGTGGTTCGCCGCTACCGAGTTTGGAGTACTACTATTACGGTAAGATAATCGTTCTATCCTGGGAGGATATTCCATCAACCTCGAGTCTTGTGAGGGAATATTTTCCTTAAGGACACACTTTGAACTAAGTGGGCTCGATTATATTCTGGAAAAATTATTCTTATTTTTTCAACACTGATTTTGTTTATTTTCAGTGTTTATTATTTACTGGTTTTTATTTTGGAATACAGATTACTAACAATCTTAAGGAAATTATATTTTTAGAGTAATCAGATTTTGTTTTGGAGACTAAAACTGTGTGGTTTTCTACTCGTGTGAAATTTCATATTCGACTTGAAGACATACAAACTTCGTTGGAATATTAAAGTTCATACTTGTACAACGATTTGAAGAACATAAAAACTTCATCGTTGTTGTATTCTCGTTTGGAGATTAAAACTTGTGCGCTTTTCTACTCCATATGAATATTAGTATTCGACTCGAAGATATAAAAACTTCGTTGGAATACTAAAGTTTCATAATTATCTTGCAATTTGAAGAAATAAAATCTTCATCGTTTAAGTCCAGAATGAATTGCTATTACGGTTTTATTAACTAAAGCAGTTTGTCGATTTGTGATGACAAGCGAATAATGGCAATTGAGACTGGAACTACCTCTGCAATTCTTGCACCGGTTACTCCTACGACCACTGCCGTTGTGCCACCAGCCGAGAAACTGCGAAGTTCAACGGTGCTAACTTTAAAGGATGGCGACAAAGAATGTTCTTTTGGCTTACCACCCTTGGTATGCAAAAGTTCACCAATGAGGACCCTCCCGTTCGCCACGACATGCCCGACAACCAAAAGTTCATGGTTACCGAGGCTTGGAAACAGTGACTTTTTGTGCAAAGGCTACATTTTGAGTGCCTTAGAAGATGACTTGTACAACGTCTACACAGTGCAAAGAGAGACTTCCAAAGAACTATGGAGTGCACTTGAAAAGAAGTACAAAAGCGAAGATGCTTGCTTGAAGAAGTTTGTGGTTGCCAAATTCCTAGACTACAAAATGGTGGATGGAAAAACCGTTGGAACCCAAGTTCAAGAGCTTCAACTTATCTTCCATGACCTTATTCTTTGAAGGTATGGTAGTAAATGAAGCGTTCAAGTGGCTGCAATGATTGAGAAGTTGCCGCCCTCTGGAAAGATTTCAAGAATTATCTTAAGCACAAAAGAAAGGAAATGAAGTTGGAAGATCTTTTGATTCGTCTCAAGATCGAGGAAGATAACAAAACCGTGAGAAGAGGTACCGTAAGACTTCACCAATTGAAGGGGCAAACATCGTTGAAGATCTTTGCTCTGAAAAAGAACAAGAAAAGAAAGAGGCCTTCGGAAAGGAGAAGGATTCCAACAAGAAAAAGTTCAAGGGCAACCGCTTTAATTGTGGGAAAGGCGGCCACAAAGCCCCAGTTGTCGTCTCTAAAAGAACAAGGGAAAAGGACAAGCCAATATGGTGGAAAAGAATGATGATATGGATGATCTGTGTGCAATGCTATCGAGTGCAATTTGGTTGGAAACCCAAAGGAGTGGTGGCTTGATTACGGTGCCACTCGACATGTTTGCGCTACAAAAGAAGCATTTGCAAACTATGCTCCCCGGACCCGAAGAGGTACTGTTTATGGGAAATCTTACCTTGACCAAGGTTGAAGGATATGGGAAGATACTTCAAGATGACTTAGGCAAGGTCCTCGACTCTCAACAATGTTATGCACGCTCCAACAATTCGAAGAATTTAGTTTCAGCGGACTACTCGTCAAGAACGGGTTTAAATGTGTGTTGGTTAGTGAGAAAATTGTAATAAGTAAGAATGATTTGTTCATAGGAAAGGGCTACCTCACCGAGGGCCTTTTCAAACTCAATGTAATGGTTGTTGTGATGATTAATAAGAATTCAGCTTCGTCTTACTTATTGGAGTCAAATAATTTATGGCATGTTCGTTTAGGACATGTCAACTACAAAACTCTTGAAATTGATTAATTTAGAAGTATTGCCTAAATTCGAGTGTAATAAATCTAAATGTGAAATCTGTGTCGAATCTAAGTTTGTTAAACATCCATATAAGTCTATTGATAGGAATTCAAATCCTTTAGATTTAATTCACACAGATATATGTGATATGAAGTCAATACCATCTCGCGGTGGGAAAAAGTATTTTATAACTTTTATTGATGATTGCACTCGATATTGTTATGTGTATTTGCTTAATAGTAAGGATGAAGCAATTGATGCATTTAAGCAATACAAAAATGAAGTGGAAAATCAATTGAATAAAAAGATAAAAATGATTAGAAGTGATAAGGGAGGAGAGTACGAATCTCCTTTTGCAAAGATATGTTTAGAATATGGAATTATTCATCAAACTACTGCCCCTTACACACCACAATCAAATGGAATTGCGGAAAGGAAAAACCGAACATTAAAGGAAATGATGAATGCCTTACTAATAAGTTCTGGTTTACCGCAAAGCTTGTGGGGGGAAGCTATCCTTCTGACTAACCGAATACTCAACAGGTGCCCCACAAAGAAACACAATCTATTCCATATGAACTATGGAAAGGAAGAAAACCCAACTTGAAATATTTCAAAGTGTGAGGGTGTTTAGCAAAGGTCCAAGTTCCTTTGCCCAAAAGGGTAAAAATCGGACCAAAAACCGTGGATTGTGTTTTTATTGGTTATGCTACAACAAAGAAAGCTTGTCGGTTTTGGTTCTAAATCGGACAATCCCGAAATTCATGTAAATACGGTAATTGAATCGGATAATGCTGAATTCTTTGAAAATATTTATCTCAGTATAAAACTGAGCGTGAGTCGTCAAGTGAAAGATCTAAGCGACCGCGGGAAGAACCAAAGGAAAATACACCAAGTAAAGCGGATGCAAGGCGTAGCAAACGTCAAAGGACATCTACTTCCTTTGGACCAGATTTTGTGACATTCTTGCTTGAAAATGAGCCTCAAACATTTAAAGCAAATGATGTCTTCTTCGATTGACATTTTGGAAAGAGGCGATCAATAGTTAGATTGAATCAATTTTGAACAACCATACATGGGAATTGGTTGATCTTCCTCCTGAAATAAACCTTTAGGATCAAAATGGATTTTTAAAAGGAAAATGAAAGTTGATGGCACTATTGACAAATATAAGGCAAGACTTGTGGTCAAAGGTTATAGACAAAAAGAAGGCCTTGATTACTTTGACACATACTACTTGTAACAAGAATAACATCTATTCGGGTGTTAGTAGCACTGGCGTCAGATATGGTCTTGAAATCCATCAAATGGATGTCAAGACAGCTTTCTTAAATGGAGAATTGGAGGAAGAAATTTACATGGAACAACCTGAGGGCTTTGTGGTTCCTGGTAAAGAAAGGAAAGTGTGCAAACTTGTTAAGTCACTTTATGGACTTAAACAAGCACCCAAACAATGGCATGCGAAATTTGACCAAACAATGTTGGCAAATGGATTTAAGATTAATGAGTGTGACAAATGTGTTTACATTAAAAATACTCCAAATCATGAAGTCATTGTTTGTTTATATGTTGATGACATGTTGATAATGAGTAGAGATATTACCAATAGAAATGCTACGGCGTATCTTTGGCTAGCAAATTTGATATGAAAGACTTAGGAGTTCTTGATTTGATCTTAGACATCAGAATTCATAACACTCCACAAGGTCTAGCATTATCGCAGTCTCATTATATTGAAAGAGTACTTGACAAGTTTAAGTATTTAAATTTCAATATTGTAAAAACTCCAATTGATGTAAGTTTTGCACTTCAAAAGAATAAAGGTGAAAGTGACTCACAATTGGACTATGCACGAGTTTTGGGAAGTTTGATGTATATTATGAATTGTACACGACCGGATATAGCATGTGCTATAAGCAAGGTGAGTCGATTCACGAGTAATCCCAATCAAACTCATTGGATGGCAATGAAACGAGTCTTGGGGTATTTAAAACACACCCAAGACTATGCTTTGCATTATAACAAATATCCCGCCGTGATCGAAGGATATAGTGATGCAAATTGGATCACCGGTCATTTGAAGTTAAATCCACGAGTGGTTATGTTTTCACAATTGGGGTGGATCGGTGTCTTGGAAATCATCAAAGCAGACATGCATCGCCCGCTCTACAATGAAATCTGAATCTATAGCTTTAGACAAGGCCAAGAAGGTGAATGGCTCAGGCATTTCTTAGAAGATATTCCATTCTCGCCCAAACCTTTGGCTCCTATATGTATACATTGTGACAGTCAAGCAAAGAATAGGTAGAGGCAGTGAGCGTAATGTATAACGGAAAATCTCGTCACATACGGCGAAGACACAATACCGTTAGACAACTCCTCTCTAGTGGCGTTATCACGATTGACTATGTAAAGTCAAGAGATAACGTGGCGGATCCGCTTACAAAAGGCTTATCTAGAGAGGGAGTTAGTAGATCATCAATGGGAATGGGGTTAAGGCCGAGGACAAGTCATCATGGCGGTAACTCTACCTAGGAGGCTGGAGAGCCCAAGAGCGAGGTTCAAGGAAAGCAAACAAAGTTGTGGATCGACGGTTCAACATTGTCAAATAACTCAACCCATTTTCGGATGAAGACAATGTTCAGAAATAAGGATAAAACCTTATGGCTTGTTAATGAGTTAATAAAGCATTAAGGTTCTTTAATGATTATCTAAATCTGGCAGTGTATGACCAGATAATGTGGATATAGGACCACATGTTTAGAAATCACCTATGTGAGTGTTAAGTGTAAGCCGCTTTAAAGGGGAATGACAGGAAAGGCCCATTCTCTACACACTCATGAAACCAGGAGGTGTTCAGGGCTGAAACGAACACAACAGCGAGAAACATAAAACGGTTGAGGGTTGATTGTGTGACTTATGTTGTCTAGGTATACAACAAAGTTCGACGGTTCAAAGATATCAAATCTACCGATTGATCGAGTATATCCGATATAAGTTCACTACGGAAAGTTCAAAGGGAAACCTACTTATCCAGATGCAGTCAATTCTCGCTTGTATATCACACTTGTCAGCGCATTCCTTTATCTTATAGTCATTCCCCATTCATGTGGGGGATTGTTGGGATTAAATGATAGATTGAATGGGAAATGGAGGGAGTTCCCTCTTGCTCTATAAAATAATCATTTGTCCCACATCGGTAGTGGAAAGAAAAGTGGGAGTTGTCCCACATCGGTAGTGGAAAGAAAAGTGGGAGTTGTCCCACATCGGTAGTGGAAAGAAAAGTTCTTCTACTTATAAGTAGAATTACTCCTTCTTGTCAGTAAAAGGGTTGAGGGGGCAAGGACCCTCGCCGTCGTCGTCGCTTCGCTCGGCTCGGCCGGCTTTCGCCGGCTCGGCTCGACTTCGCTCGCCGGCTTCGGCTTCGGCCGGCCCGGCCGGATTCGGATTCGGATTCGATTCGGATTCAGATTCGGTTGATTTGGATTTGGATTTGGATTTGGATTTGGATTTGGATTTGGATTTGGTCAAATGATCTGATTGATTGATAATCTTTTTGGACCAAATTTTCTTTAATTTTTAATTAATTAATTAATTATTATTTAATTAAATTAATTAACTTATCCAATCCTACCCGTTAGTGATCCTGACCATGACCCTACGATCCGCTTCAATTCGCTAATCTGCTTCTTTCCCACATTTAAATTTCCCACCAGTTTTAGTGATTGTTCAGAACGGTTGCAAACCTTCAGAAACAGTACTTCCATGGCTATAAATTCATTTGATTCTTCAGAATTTTACTTACTAATTTTCTGAACTACAAAATCTTCTTCTTCTTCTTCTGCACGAATCAATTCTGTGTGATATACTACTGTTGAGTGGTTCGCCGCTACCATAGTTTGGAGTACTACTATTCTGGTAAGATAATCGTTCTATCCTGGGAGGGGATATTCCATCAACCTCGAGTACTGTGAGGGGAATAATTTCCTTAAGGACACACTTTGAACTAAGTGGGCTCGATTATATTCTGGAAAAATTATTCTTATTTTTTCAACACTGATTTTGTTTATTTTCAGTGTTTATTATTTACTGGTTTTTATTTTGGAATACAGATTACTAACAGTATTAAGTGGGACTTGATCCCTAGTCCTCTAGTAAATAATTCAACTTTAGATTAAGTGCACCATTTAGCCTTTTTATAGCAGGGTTCCAGAGATATTATACTAATTTTTAAAATATATACATAAAATAACTACTTTTACGGAGATTATGTGTTCATGTGCTCCAATTTTAGCACCTAAAATCGACCCTGCTCTTAGGCCTCAGGGTTACAAGCAAATATTATAAAAGTTCAGTATATTTTGGAGGAGTCACACAAGTTGAGAGAGACAAAATCCTTCGACACTTGGATGTACACATGGAAATCTCTCTTTCAAGTATTTTGGCATCTCTTTATCTACTAAAAAGTTGACTTTAGTATAATGGGAATCATTGATTGAGAAGATTGTTAAGAGAGTATCCTCGTGAACTGCTAAGCAATTGTATTATGCAGGAAGAGTGTTTCATTTGGCACTCAAGGCTACTGGGTCCTGCAAGAATGGAAGTCCATATACGGAGTTTATGTTCCCATTTCATATCCGATGTGTACTCTTAACAGGTCCAGTTATTTATCATACCTATTAAGGTGATCAAGGCTATTGAAGCCTACTGTTGGAGTTACGTGTGGTATGGAGTCAATACAATCACCAAAAGAGCTCTAGTGGCATGAGATAGAGTTTGTTGTCCTAAAGCATATGAGGGCCTTAACCTCATAAACCTCCATTTTTGGAATCAAGCTGCTATAGCTAAGTTGTGTTCGGACCTGGCCAGTAAATAAGATAGACTTTGGATCAAATAGTTCTATACCAACTACAACAAAGATTAGGACATGGCCAATGTAACAGTACCTGGCCAAGCTCGTTGGATGGTGAGACAACTTATTGGTTCTTGGAGAATTCTGGAGCAAGTGACTGTTATCCCTCAACCTTGCAAGAGCATGATTAAAAGTATTTACTTGCAACTTGTATGACATAATTTGTTGAAATCAAAGTAGTACGTGAAGTAAATAAATATTACAAGTGTTCGAAAGGATAAACAAACAGTCAATATTAGAATTGTCGCAAGCTTGTTGAATCTTGATAACCTGAAATGAAGAAACACTAAATCTGGATTGTTACAACTATGGCTGAGTCGAGAGATGGCTCTCTGTCTTTAAGAAAAGATTGCCCCGTATATATGTTTTTACGTTAGCGGGCAATATTCTCCCAAGATAAACAACAACTAATCAACACTACAAAGTAAATAGGTTGATTCTGACGAAGAAAACAAATATGAAACGACTTGCTGAAGAATGGAAAATTAGAGGAAAATGAAGAGTTTCAGTTCTTTTCTTTTCGTTACTGTTTCTGCTATTTCTTTTGGACTGTTTTTCTCTTCTTCTTTTTTCGTCCTCTCCCTACCTCAAATCTGTTTCAGGCAATATATAGTGTTTAGGAGGAGGAGAGGTGATTAAGAGGTGTATTCATGGCCTGAAACGTTTTGTAGTAACTGCAAAACGTTTCACAAATATGAGAAGTAGCCCATATCCCGAGACCCGAGCCCAGACCGTACGGGACGGGCGAGCGGCGACGCGCATGTTGGGCTAGCCTCGAACCCAAGCACACCTAGGTCCTCCCTCCTTCAAACAAATGGGTTACCCCTTGGGGTCCCAAACCCTTATCCATTTTTTAGGCTTATAAAGAGAACAATTCTTCATTTTCCCACCGATGTGGTAGATTTGTCCCACACCATATTTCCATGCCTCAAACACCTTACTTCGTGGACCAATATCTCTTTCATTTCTTAACGAAATTTGACGATCCTTGGCCCTACGGTCATCTACTCACTTAGTAGATTATGCATGTGTGAAGAGACAAAGTCTCCAACATGCGGAACCCTAGTATTTAAGTCATTAAATATGGGTGGACGTAACCTCCCCACTAAAGGCAAATTTCTTACACAACTTTTGGGTCATCTTAAAAGAATCAGTTGGAAGTGTATGATGTTTCAAAATGCTACTAGACCAAAAGTTGTCTTCACATTGTGGCTATGTTTACATGACTGCTAACAGACTCATTCAATGGGACTTGAGTGTAGAATTGATCTCGCCCAAATTACACATTTAATAGTATAACACGGTCATTGTCAAATATAGTAACCCAACATAGGTTGGGGTCGAATCCCACAAGGAATACAATAAGAAACTAGTCTATTCGTGCAAGTATTATGACTTTACTAATTACATTACTTCTATGGTAACCAAGTTGTTTGTTTGTTTGTTTGTTTGTTTTATCTACTTCAAATTACCAATTTAAATGTGAAATCTTCCTCCTTGCTAACTCTTCAGAACTTGCCTTAGAACATAGATTATGAAATATGGAATTGAGTCTCGGTTTCTGTGCTTAAAACCCACTATTTTCCATCTACAGTACCTACTATGTGAATGCGAGAAGCTTCATGCGAATGAGAAGATCAACAATACCCAACGCTTTGCGATTGCAAGGTATTGCTCGCGATCGCATAGCAGCGCTACTGAGCCCATCCAGACAAGCATATGCTCGCGATCGAGGGACTCCCTGACGCGAACGCGAAGAGCACTAGCCCCACACCTTCGCAATCGCGAAGAAGAAAATTAGAAGTGAACATCAGATTTTTCTAGTGTTTTCCAAACTTAGTTTTGACACTCAAAATCACCCTAGAACCTCCCGGACACAAACCAAATATGCATACAACCTATAATTAATGCTATAAACTTGCTCACGCATTAAAATAACTCATCACGCAACCCGAAGGTACATTTGTCTATGAAACTTCTAAGGTTCAAACTTCACGATGAAATACTTAAATCATCACCTAAGTCCTCGAAATCCAACCAAAGGCCCAACTAAGTCATATATGTCGTTCCGGACCTAATGGAACTGACGAAACTCAAAAAAAGATAATAATACCCCTGATGTTGACTTTAGTTAACCCTTTTTCCACTTATTCAACTTAGAAGCTCTAAAATCCTCAAAATCAAATCAAAACCGCCCAACTACCTCGGGAATCAAACTAATCATCCCAACAAGTCAAATATACCCTAACAGAGCTTAGGAAGGATCAACAGTGGTAAAATGGTCAAATTGACATAAATAACCAAATGGGTCGTTACATGTCTAGACGCTACTAGTGACTAGATGCGTTGAGATATTCAACTAGAGGAACTTTCATTTCACAAGGTTCATATAATTCAATGTGCTCTCACAACAAAGAAGTCTCAAACTCATTCAAAGATTTTCTTTTCAAAACAAGGGACAAACAATATCACTTGCACTCACAAAGAATTTCAAGTATCACAAGTATCATGCCATAGGCTTGCCTTTATTTTAAGTCACTACTACTCAAAGAGTTCTCGATTTCAGATATCTAAGGACCCTATCAAGCTTGTAATGTAGGCTTAAGGATAGGTATGGTATTCATTTAGGTACAAGTGGCTTTTTCCACCTCTGCGCTACATGTTTCTCAATTCATAGCTCAACTCATTTTTTTTCCAACTTCCTTCTTCACCCCCTTTATTCAAGCATTTTCCCACTTTATTTCATTCTTTTTGTGGTTCATTTTCTCTTTTCTTTTCTATTGTTTTTTCTTTTCATTGTCTTCTTTTTCTCAATTTTCTTTTTCTATTTTTTTAGAACCACTCACATGACAATCTTCTTCCGTTCTTTTCTTTGCATATCCCACCCCCAACTTAGGCTTTTGCCTTCATTCATCACTTTTCATACATTCAATGGGGGATTTGGTTCAAAAGATGTTTTATTTTAAAAAGGGTTTCAGTTTGCAATGTGGTAGCCAAAGAAAAATCAAAAAGCTAAAGGGGAAAACTAGTTCTCTCAACTCACGGGTAGGTCAAAGAAGTTGTTAATCAAGAAGATTCACTCTCATGTGAAAGTCTAAGATCATTTCCTCAACCAAGAAAATCTAGTTTCGCGGTAAAAACCATTGAGAAAAGTTCTAGATGACACAAGAAAACACAAGATAGGAATCAAGTACTCACCACTCTATGCACATGAACTACAAGAACCGCTACATTTTATATTCTCTATCAAACACAAGGCTATCATCTCATGAGATTCAAATACAAATAGACATGGAGTCACAAAATAAGGCATGATTTCATAGAATAATCATTTGAAGGATCACGCTAATCTTGTTTTCAAAATTCAAATCTTCGAGGGATGTCATTAAAACCAAAAAGAGCTACACGTGCTAGAAACTATAAACAAGTACCAACCAAGTCAAAACTATTCTATCACTAGGCCATGGTTACTGAACATACACCCTTGGAAAAGAACCAGGTGAAGGAAAACCAAGGGGAACAAAACATAAAACACAATACGAAAAATAACAAAATACGGAATGTAACAGAATACAAAACATAAAAAAATACGATGGTAGCTATTTGTCATTTTTCCCAAAAACATACAAAGTACCCCACCCCAATTTTTAAAAACATGTGTTGTCCTCAATGCATAAAAGAAAATAAAGAGCAAGGACAAAAAGTTAGGGTCTTCCTGAGGTGCACTAAGCACCCTCTTGAGTCTAGCTCACAGATGTGGCCTTTGCTGGGGCATCAGTGCCCTATGATTGTGGAGTGGGAATGGGTAACTCAACATCTCTCATCACAGGCTCACTCTGTAGTGGTAGTGGTGGTGTGGTCTCGGTGGCTGGTGGAGTGATGTACACAACTGGTGGAAAAGTAGGACCTCCAGTATCAATGTCTGTATGTGGCTCCTAGGCCACTCCACTTGAACCAATCATCAAGGTCTCCTTACGAGACTGTGCCACCATCGCATTAAACACTACCTACTTTATCAATATCAGGTCCTCATCAACAACAACTCTCTCAATTGTGCGGGGATTCTCACGCCCCTCCTCATTTGTCTCATCATCATCATCCTCACCATGTGCCTACCTCTCTAAGTCATAGGGCATCTCACCAACACCTTCTATCAAGCCCTCCACCCCAAGGCCACTTACCTATTGTGGATCAACCCTCAGCGGCTAGAGCGGGATACCTAAGAGGTCATAAATCTCGGCAATCTTCAAACTCTTCACTTCCTTCTTCAAGTTTTCTATGTCTGCCTGAAGTAAAGAGATATCACCACCGCTATCGGCCTCAAGTTTGTATACCTGTCCTGTCAAGAGGACAAGTGTATCCCCTTGCTCTCTCTGCCTCTGCTACACTACACTCAAGGAATCTCTAATCAGGGCTAAAGACGATATGGATCATCTCAGGAATACTTGACTCAAGTCTGGATGATCGAGCATCAGGAATGGACACAATCTGGCCTATCCTCACTATACCAACCCTCAATAAGACGAGCTCTGATCTAGTAGCAGCTGAAGGTACGGGAGGAATAGGGGACCATTAAACTTCTGGTAGTCCATGCAAACTCTCCACCCGATTATCGTTCTCATTGGTATCAACTCATTTTTATCATTTGGGACCACTGTGATCCCTCCTTTATTTGGCACACATTACACGAGCTTACCCATGCACTATCAAAAATGAGGGTACACTACCTCGACATCTAACCACTTTATAATTTCTTTCTTGATAACCTCTTGCATTGAGGAGTTTAACCTCTGTTGATTCTCAACACTTGGGGAACTATTCTCTACAAGATGGATTCGATGAGTACACACACCCAGACTTATCCCTTGGATGCCCGCTATAGTCCACCAAATTTCTCTTCTATAGGTTCTCAAGATTGACAATAAAGCTTCTACTTGGCTTTTATTAAGCTTGGATGAGGTAATAACCTGAAATAAATCATTCGGCCAAAGTAACTTTTACTCCAAATGGCTTGGAAGTGGCTTGAGCTCAAGGGTTGGAGGTTCTTAAATGGAAGGCCGGAGGGGACTCCACGATTTTCCAAGTCCAAGGCCAAACGCCTATGAGCATACGAATAGGACCCTTGGCCCTAAAGAGCAAGCATAGTCTCTGTCATCCCTTCAACTACCTCATCATCATGGTTTATAATACTGTCATCAATTCCCCTTCAATAACATCAACCTCGGCGTTCAATTATACCTCATCATCAATAACTGAAATTACCCCCATATCCATAGATTATTTCATAGATTTGCACACATGGAAGGTAACCTCTTCGTCAATCATTCAGAATTTCAACTCTCCGCTCTCCATATCACAAATCGATATCCCCGTCGCTAAGAATGGACGTCCCAAGATTATGGGAACATCGTAGTCGACCGCACAATCCAATATCACAAAATTAGTGGGAAAGATAAATTTATCAACCTTCACAAGAATATCATATATGATCCCCATTAATCGCTTGACCGTCCTATCCGCCATGAGCAATGTCATACTTGTAGGTCAGGGATTGCCAAAACCTAGCTTCTTGAAAATAGCAAATGACATCAAATTTATGCTTGCTCTAAGGTCACAAAAGGACTTTGAGAATTAGTACACCCTAATGGTGCACGAAATGGTGAAAGCACCGGGATCCTCTTGCTTCTTCTTAATAGAGCTAGAAACGATGGCACTACATTGGTGAGCAACATCCACTGTCTCAAAACTCACTCTTTGCTTCTTTGTAATCAAGTCCTTCATAAACTTGGCATACCCTGGCATTTGGTCCAAGGCTTCAACAAGTAGAATATTTACTGATAATCGCTTTAACATCTCCATGAACTTGTTGAACTTGCAATATTCAATTATCTTGGAAAATCTTTGTGGAAAGGGAGGAGAAGGCCTTGGAGTAGGCTTTAAGGCTTTTGGAGCCTCCTCTTCTTTATCGTTCCCTATTTCATTTTCAAGGACTTCCTCTCTTTCATCAACCTTCTTTTTCTCATCACTCTTCTCTTCTATCAAGACAAAGTCATTTACCATCTTATCATGACTCTTCTTCGCTTCTCAACCACAACACAACCTTCATCTACCACATCCATCGACATCTTTGACTCCGCCAGCACTCTCCCACTTCTAGTAGAAATTTCCAAAAATGTGACACCCTTCCCCCTTCGTTTCTTGGATTGGCTACCGTATCACTAGGGAGGGTCCCCTTTTGTCTTGGGTTTAGTGTGGAAGCAATTTGCCCTAATTGGCTTTCTAGTTGCTTGATAAATGATGAATGTGAGGATACAAGGTTGTTGAGCTCTTTTATGTTAGCCTCAGACTTGTCTTGGTTTTTCAGCACCCTAGATATCATCTCTTCAAGTTTTGAAATAGCGGGATCACTAGTCGACTCAAGATTGTGGTAAGGAGGATGTTGGGTAGGTTGTTGGTAAACTTGTCCTCTTGGTGGAATATAAGGGTTGGAGTTACAGTTTTGGTACCCATTGTTGTTACTTTCTCTCCATACCCCTTCATTTATCTCCCTCCAATTAGAGTCGACTTGATCATTTCTCCAACCTTGATTACTAGATTGCCACGGTTGGCCTGATCTGTGGTAATTAGAGCAGAAACCCCCCCACCCCTTACACATTGTGCACAAAGTTCACATTTTTTACACTCTGATTGTACCCCTCTTGATCATAGGATACCATCTCGGTTGCACTTTGCTTAGGACCCATGCTAGTAAACCGCATTCACTTTCTTGGTCCCTTTCTCCATCACTTGTTTTTTATGGACCGCCACTTGGGTCATTAGTTGCTCCATGATCTCGTCCCTTTCTTCCAACTTCTTCAAGATTTCTATATATAACACCTTATAAGGACCACCCCCAACTACTTTCGACGATCTCGTATGCCAAGCATGGTTTGTCTTTGTTAGCTTATCAAAAAGCTCACTTACTATCGTAAACGAATTATCCATCAAGGCACCTTCTGCTATGTTGTTGGCCACAGACTTGTTGACCTAATCTAGCACCCGATAGAATGTTTGGAGTAAGACATCGTCACTCAATCCATGATTGTAGCATTGTTTGAGCTTCTTCTTGAATCTTAATCATGCCTTATGTAAGGCTTCACCCGACATTTGATGGAATATCAAGATTTTATCTCAAAATTAGAGAATGCAATCCGATGGGAATAACCTCTCAAGGAATGTCTCTACCAACTCAGTCTATGTAGTGATGGACTCAGAAGACAAGTTATCCTACCATATAGTAGTTTCCCCCGTTAGAGAGAATGGGAAGAGCCTTAACTTCATTGCTTCTTCGGACATGTTGGGATGACGAAATGCAAGTCACACCTCATTGAAATTTCTCAAGTGCCTATTCGGGGTCGTCGGATGCCGATCCTCTGAATAGGCCCTTGTTGTTGAGCATGTTGAGCATAGTGGACGTGATGTAGAAACTCGCACTCCCCGGAATTTGGGGTGGCCAAACGACATTAACAAGACATAATGAATATAAAAGGATGCTTACAATGATTAATGATGAACAATACTTGTCTTTATACAATAGATTAAGAATATTTTCTTAGAATGATTAACTAAAAGATAAAAGGGCAGTCTGGTGCACTAAGCTCCATCTATGCACGAGTTTGGTGAATGATTAACTAAAAAATGATTACTAAAAAATGGGACAAGGAATATGCAAAAATGGCTATGATATGTTGGAATCTAGATATCATATCATATGTCCCATCACAAACTCTAGGTACCATATATATAGGGACTCAATTTTAGGACCACATAATATTACAAAAATGCCACCGCCTGATCACTCTGTGACTGCAGAACAGGTATGCGGTCCGCATAACAGACTTAGGATTCGCAGAGCAGTTCCTTGCTTAGATTGTCTTGAACTGCGGCTGGAAGTGCGGTCTGCAAAACTGAACTGCGACCCACAAAAGCGTCTTGAGTCTTCGCTATCTGAGTTGAACTCGAGTTCAAGTAGTGGAGACCTGATTGCGGTTCGCAGATCGAAAGTGCGGACCGCAGTTTGGGTCGCACTTCGAGGCTTCAAAATTCTTCTTTCACTGTTTGATTCTGCGACATAGCTACTATTCTGCGGTCCACAGTCTGGTTCTGCGGTCCGCAGAAATGGCCTTCTCGGCACTTCTTCCATATTTTAGCATTTTGACCATGTTCAACACATTTCCTCATTCTTGGTGTCCCAATGTAAAAATCATACAAAAACTAAAATAACGTAAGAAAAGACTACTATAAATGCAATAAGTACAACAATAATCTATGAAAATGGTATCAAATGTGCCGTAATTTCTAGGCACAACAAGAATCAACTTGTGTGATGTGCAAGTGTTACGATGAAGACAGGGAGCATATATTTGCTAAGTGCTCCTATGCCCAACAACCATGGAACATGCTACTGTTTGGGATACACATACCATCTATTACTCCACAAGAACGGGTGCATCATCTTTAATGGATACTCAAATGTGGGAAAGGGAAGTTTTAACAAGCCAGAATCTTCAAATTGGTATATGCTGAAGCAACACGCCCGTCTCTGGAAGGGACATGAGGATCTTTGAAAAGATAAGTCGAGAAGTTGATAGTATTGCTCAAGATATAGCCTACACTTGTAATGTTCGAGCTACCTATGGCACTAGCAACCTCATCCATAAATATCAGTTTTGAATCCTTTTTAGTAGCTCTTTCTTTTATGATATTAGTTTGTAGTTTTATAGTGACTGGTCTTTTTGGATAGCTAGTTGTGTTTTGGCTAAGCTATGGAGTTGTAAAGTTTTGTACTGGTGATTAATAAAACATTTTAATTACCAAAACAAAAAGAACAAATATTAGGGATCTTAGTTTTTTGTTAGGCTACTTATAGGATTTTAGAAAGCATTGTGATTGGAGTATCATTTATTACAACTAACGAACATGCAGATACTTTTTTCATACATGTGGGAGATGAAAGTCGATATTAATGAGATTTGTTGTGATCGTATTCTAATATTTTATTCGTCTCTATTCATAATTTTTTCAGTTAATTCCGAAAAGAATGACACCTTTCTGTATTTAGTAATAATTTGACTTTATAAACTTCCCATTTTTCACTTAATGAAAAAGTGTTTGAGCGGTGGATTATGAATGGTGGCCTCAATATTGTCCTGCTTGCTGCCAAATTGGACGCATATGTCAAGTTAATGTACCTAAGAAGGTACCACCTAAACAAACTAAAGCTGCACCAAGGAAGGTAAAACAAAAATGGTAAGGGAAGAATATTATTAGTGAATATTCTCAGAATATTCTCCGTATATTTTGTAATTATGATAGATATATATTTAAGGTAACTTAGGATTCTAATTGTATTAGGAATCTACCTTTGTAAGGTAAGTTAGGATTCGTACCATATTAGGAATCAACCTTGTACAACTATATATATTGTGAATAATGAAAGGAATCCCTAAGGGAAATTATTCCATCTTTCATGGTATCAAGAGCCTAAAACCTAAATCCCTTCTCTTCCTCATTCTCGGCCGAAATTAGCATTTTTTTCTGATTTCACAGAAAAAAAAAATTCTGCTTTCTTCCTCCCTTTCTCGGCCAAACCAGAAAATTCCCTTCCCTCGGCAGGCGGCAACCATGTTTTCCCCCACAAATTCCGGTTCATCCACTGGCACACTTGACAACCCCTCTCAACGTTCAGTATCTTCTTTTCATCCGGCATTCGCCGTTAACAACATCAAGAATTTTATCCCTATAATTCTTGACCAAGAAGACTGTCAATATTCCATGTGGATGAAACTATTCTACATTCATGCATATGCATACAACGTGCTCGATCATATTGACAAATCTGTTCCTTGTCCCACCGATGTTACAGACTCAATCTGGCGTCGTCTTGATGCCATCGTCAAACAATGGATCTACGACACCATCTCCAAAGACTTGTTGTGCACTATCATGAAAACAGGTGCTACGGCACGTGAACTTTGGGTCCGGCTAGAAGAAATCTTTTAGGACAATAAAAATACTCGGGCTGTATATTTGGAAGAGCAATTCAATAATACCCGCCTCGAGAATTTTAACATGTCCAAATATTGTAAGAAACTGAAACTCATAACCGATCAACTATCCAACGTCGGGACTTCTGTTTCAGAAACCAAGATGGTGCTTCAACTTGTTGCGGGTTTACCAAAAGGTGAATATGACACACTCGCAACAATGATTCAACAAGCCGACCCTCTCCCAAGTTTTAACAAGGCACGTTCACAACTATTATTGGAAGAAACTAGACGTGCTAAACAAGAAGAACATAATCAAAAGGCGTTAGCCGTTGACGGGATGGCAACACCTGCGGCCCGTGACAACGGCCGATTCAGCCGGCGACATCGGCATCGCAAGTGGCGGAGGTCATGGCAGCAGAGGTCGCAACAACAAAGGAAAGGGCCAAGGAAAGGGCCAACGCAACCAGTGGACTGGACATCAGCCACCCACTAGACAAAGCGGTATGCGGTCCAATGTAGTCCAAAGAACTGCCAGAATCGGGCCTCGCCGCATGCCCGCATTGTAGGGCCCGGTTCAGCAGCCTTGGTCGATCGGCCTCTTGGGCCTGCCCAGCCACTGTGCAGCCCACCTGAGCCCACTGATGGCGATCCTAGCAACAAGAAGAAATTGCGATCCAGAAGAAGAAGACTGCAGCGACCAACACTGGCTCCGACTGATTTGGGCCAGGCATACACCACCGTGAACCTTCAACATCCCGACAAAAATTGGTACATGGACACCGGAGCCACATCTCACCTCACCCGGTCGTCAGGTAACCTATCTCAACTACGTCGGCTAAAGTGTCCTCAATTTATTACTATCGGCAATGGTCATTGCATTCCAATTGAAGGTTACGGTAACACACACACCAAATATCCACACCCAACTTTCTCCCTAAACCACGTCCTATACACACCTAACATCACTAAAAACTTAATCTATGTTAGAAAATTCACTAGCAATAATTATGTGTCTATCGAATTTGACCCTTTTGGCTTTTCTGTGAAGGAACTCAATACGGGGAAAATTCTTACACGCTACAATAGTGTGGGAGATCTCTACCCATTCACTCAATCTTCCGCTGACAGACCGCAAGAACCTATTTCCCTTGCGGCGATCTCTCCCTCCACTTGGCACAACAGACTCGGACATCCCGGAGACCCAGTTTTTACCTTTCTTAGGACTTCTAAGCGTATTCAATGTAATAATGGAAAAATTGCCCAACACTATTTTTCTTGTCCACTAGGCAAACATACTTGTCTTCTATTTATGTCATCAAACAATGTTACTTTTTCTCCCTTTGATATTATTCATGCTGATTTGTGGACATCTCCGATTATTAGCTCTTTGGGTCATAAATTCTATCTAGTATTCTTGGATGATTTTTCACATTTTGTCTGGATTTACCCACTGAAATTCAAATCTGAAGTTTTTTCCAAATTCCTCGAGTTTCAAAAATTCATTAAGACACAATTTGAAAAATCTATTAAATCATTCCAATGTGATAATGGACGTGAATTTAATAACTCAGCATTTCACAATTTCTGTTCTAAACAAGGCATGGTTTTCCATTTTTCTTGTCCCTATACTTCTTCCCAAAATGAAAAGGCTGAAAGAATTATACGTACCATCAATAATATGGTCCGCACACTTCTGTTTCATGCCTGTCTACCACTGCCTTTTTGGGTCTATGCTGTCGAAATGGTAGAATCCCTTCTAAATATTTTACCAACTAGCACACTCCAAAACAAGACACCTACCGAAATCCTATACCGTAGGCAACCATCTTATGATCACCTACGTATTTTTGGATGCTTATGCTACCCCAACATAGCCTCCACTACACCTCACAAACTTGCCCCTCACACTCTGCCATGTGTCTTCCTTGGTCTGTCTCCTAATCATCGGGGCTATTTGTGCTATGACATTGCTACTCGCAAAATCATCGTCTCATGTCACGTCACCTTTAACGAGACAATCTTTCCTTTTTCCAATCTCCGGAAATTTCAGACCACCGATTACTTCTTTCTCGATGAACCAAGTTTGTCTCCGGTCATCCAAAATCTGTACCAGCAGCAGCTCACTGTTCCGACACCACTACTGCCTCCAGCAGTGTCATCTGACACTCCCGCAGCAATACTGCCACCCAACCCAGATCCCACACCACCCATGCTGCAACCTGTCGAGTCTAATGCACCACCCACACCGCCTCCAGTCCAGCAAATCCAGCAACCTGTCGAGTCTCCTATTTCTGCAGCAACACTGCTGCCAACCAGTCCCGCAGCCCAGATGCCTACCAGTCCCGCAACCAGTCCCGACCTCCCACTGCTGCCCTCTCATCGCATGGAGACTCGTGCATAACATGGGATCTTCAAACCTAAGGTTCACTTCAATCTCTCCACACAAACTAGCAAAACTGGACCCAAATTGGAATGCGGCCATGTGCGAGAAATTTAACGCTTTAACCAAGCAGAACACTTGGGATTTGGTACCTAGACCAGCTGGTGTGAATGTTATCCGATGTATGTGGCTATTTCATCACAAGTTCAGAGACAGTGGTGACTTAGAGAGGTATAAGGCAAGACTAGTTTCCAATGGCACTAATCAGCAAGAGGGTATTGATTGTGGTGAGACATTCAGTCCGGTTGTTAAACCGACCACTTTTCGGACTGTTCTCAGTATTGCTATTGCCATGCATTGGCCGATTCATCAGCTTGATGTCAAGAATGCGTTTCTTCATGGGGATTTGAAAGAGACTGTGTACATGCATCAGCCTCTTGGCTTTGTTCATCAGGCAGCTCCGCAGTTTGTGTATCGTCTCAGGAAGTTATTGTATGGATTGAAACAGGCACCCCGCGCTTGGTATGATCGGTTCGCCAGGTATCTTCTGCAGATTGGCTTTGTATGTAGCAGGTGTGATACATCTCTCTTCACTTTTCACCGAGGTAGCAGCACTGCATATTTGCTATTATATGTCTATGACATTGTTCTTACTGCCTTATCTAACGGGTGAAGAATGAAATCATTGCTCTACTCAAAACTGAATTTGCTATGACTGACTTGGGCAAGCTAAGTTATTTTTTGGGTATATCGGTGACAAGATCTGCAGCCACTATGTTCTTGTGTCAGCGTAAGTATGGAGAAGAGATAGTGTACAGGGCCAAGATAGCAAATTGTAAAATTATGCCAACTCCGGTGGACTCAAAATCCAAGCTTAGTGCCAATGACGGTGCGCCAGTTTCTGATCCCACTCTATATCGGAGTCTAGCAGGTGCTCTTCAGTATCTTACATTCACTAGGCCTGAGATTGCATATGTCGTTCAGCAGGTGTGTCTGTTCATGCACGACCCCCGAGAGTCCCATTTTGCCGCCCTAAAACGTATTATCAGATATGTTAAGGGCACACTAGACTTTGGTTTACATCTATACACCTCTGCCCCAATCAAGTTGCTAGCCTACACGGATACAGATTGGGCAGGATGCCCGACACACGTCGCTCCACCTCAGGGTACTGTGTATTTCTTGGGGATAATCTTATCTCATGGTCCGCCAAGCGGCAGGCCACGCTATCCCGTTCGAGTGCTGAAGCAGAATATCGCGGAGTTGCTAATGTCGTCGCTGAGATCTGTTGGCTCCAAAATCTTCTTTTGGAGCTTCAGTGTCCATTTCGCAAGGCGTCTATAGTCTATTGTGACAACATATCTGCTATCTATATGTCTCATAATCCAGTCCAATATCAGCGGACTAAGCATATTGAGATGGATATCCATTTTGTGTGAGAGAAGGTTGCCCGTGGTCAGGTCAAAATTTTACACGTGCCTTCCTCTTATCAGTATGCAGACATTTTCACAAAGGGACTACCGCGACAGCTCTTCACCGACTTCCGATCCAGCCTTAGTATTCGTCCTCCTCCCGCTCCGTCTGAGGGGGAGTATTAGCGAATATTCTCAGAATATTCTCCGTATATTTTGTAATTATGATAGATGTATATTTAAGGTAACTTAGGATTCTAATTATATTAGGAATCAACCTTTGTAATGTAAGTTAAGATTCGTACCATATTAGGAATCAACCTTGTACAGCTATATATATTGTGAATAATGAAAGGAATCCCTAAGGGAAATTATTCCATCTTTAAGATATTGAGCAACAGCAACCTGAGATCCCGGATAGAGTTATCTCAATGTAAGAAGGAGATAAGAACAATGAGGGGTGGACACAAGTTCAAGAGAAAACAACAGGTGAAAGACCAATGGTGTCTATCCCTGATAACCAGTTGGATCTGAGTACTATGAATGAATTCACTCCATTGAGGGACACCACATTCCAGCAATACTTTGAAGCAGCTTTTAACAAGATGGGGGTGAACCAGTGCAGTACAAGCAGAGGTGGAAGACCACTTGATCCTCAATCTCATTCCAAATGAAGGTTGCATCATGGAATGTTACGGGGATCAATAAGCTTTATAAGCATAAGGAGATGAAAAGAGTCCTAAATAAGGAGAAAGTAGTAGAGTTAGCCATTATTAAACATAGAGTAGTACAGACTAAGGCACCTAGTATACTTACTAGAGTGTTTCCTAATTGGCATTGGCAAGGTTATTATAAAAGTACTGGAAGAGGCATAATTTGGTTAGTCTGGGATCAATCTCTGGTGGATGTCAGGGTTATATGCTACTCAAATCAAATGATGCACTGTTGCATAACTGAGATTAGGAGTGGTAATGGAGTGAGTTTACAGCAGTTTATGGGCTTCATAGAGTGGATGATAGGAAAAGTTTGTGGCAAGATATTCAGAATTTGGAGGCAAATGTTGTGCACCCCTGGCATGTGAATGGGGGACTTTAATGTTGAGCTCTATCATGATGATAGAATGGGAGGTAATCCAGTTCAAGATTCTGAGATTGCTGATTTTGAAAACATGCTAGAACAAACTAATCTCACTGTGATGTAGACTGTCGGTAGATGTTATAGATGGACCAATTCACATGTCCATAGCAGGATAGATAGAGCTTTTGTTAGTCTTTCTTGGATTAATCAATGGCCACATCTGGTGGGTGAAGCTACAGATCCTTCCTTCTCAGATCACTCATGATGTGTGTGACAATTACTAGTGATCAAAGAAGAACTGCAAAGCCCTTCAGATTTCTCAACCACTTAGCAACTCATAAAAAATTCCTGGAAGAAGTACAAGTATGGTCAGCCCCAGTGCAAGGAAGACATATGGTATTGGTCTAGAATAGGCTTAAACTTATGAAGGAAGGTATGAAGAAATTGAACACCCATGAATTCTCCAATGTGGAACAAAGGATCCAGAACTCTAGGCAGCAACTAAGTGAAGTACATGAGCAGTTGAGACAATGCTACACTGACCCCAAATTATATGAGTCAAAAAGAGAAATTAAACTTTCCTTGAAGAAATGGGTGATGGTTGAAGAAAGTATACTTAGACAAAAGTCTAGAGTGCAATGGTTGAAGTTTGGGGATACTAATTTTACTTATTTCCATGCATGTCTTAAGAACAGAATTATTCAGAACTGTATCAGAAGATTGACAAATGAGTTAGGGGATATTGTGTCCACTGAGAGTGGTATTGAAGCAGAGGTAACTGGATTTTGTAAAAAAAATCCTGGGCGCCTGTGCTGATCAACTGCCTACTATTGATTCTAGTGTTATAGCTGATGGTCCCATCCTAAACAGAGAACAACAATTGGACCTTATTGCTCCGGTGACAAAAGAAGAAATCATGCTTTCTTTGAAGGATATTACAGACCTGAGAGCTCCAGATGTGATAGTTTCAATGCTTGTTCCTTCAAGAAAGCTTGGTGTGTTAGTGGTGCTGATGTCTTAGAATTAGTAATGCAGTTCTTTCAGACAACCTGGATGTACAAAGCTATCAACTGCACCACTGTCACATTGATCCCTAAGGTACAATCTTCTTCCTCTGTCAAAGAATTCAGACCCATATCATGTTGTACTATGCTTTATAAGTTGATCTATAAAGTGATCACCAAGAGAATGCAATATGCTATGGAGTGCCTTATAGATTGCAGCCAATCAACTTTTGTTCCAGAGAGGGTCATAACTGATAATATTCTATTGAGTCATGAATTAGTAAAGGGCTATGGTAGGAAGGGGTTGTCTCCCAGATGTATGTTGAAAATTGATATGCAAAAGATTATCTTTTGCTCTGTGTCCAGGTTTGCCACATACCCAACAGAGTCCTGGTTGTGGTTTCTTGAATGCATTGGTCCTTTGTGGGGCGAATGCATTCCTCCCGTTTGCAAAAGATGGCTTGGCACCATTAAATTTGCCCTTGCCTTTCTGAAACTTGGCCTTAGAAGCATTGCCTTCAACCATGTTGGCATTAGGCTCCAATGAAACAGCATCTGCCTTTTCATTCTTCCGGTTATCCTCTTCAACTCGAATTTTCAGAACCAATTACTCAAAATTCATTCCCTCGGTTAGATGCTTAAGATAAACCTTAAAATCCTTCCATGAGGGAGGTAATTTCTCAATAATAGCACCAACAAGGAAATTCAGGTTAAGGCTCATACCTTCAACCTCTAACTCATAAACAATGATTTGGAGTTCCTCCACTTGCTTGACAACCGCCTTGGCATCACTCATCTTAAAGTTCAGAAACTTTCCGATGACGAACTTCTTGGAACAAGCAACCTCAGCTTTGTACTTGTTCTCCAACGATTGCCACAACTCCCGTGCCGTTCTGAACGTGGAGTAGATGTCGTAGAGAGAATCATCCAAGGCATTGAGAATATAGTTTCTGCAAAGAAACTCCTGACTTTCCCAAGTTTGAATGTCTTTCAGCCTTGCAGCCTTCTCCGCATCAGTCGGAGTATTCTCCTCTTCTTCTTCTGGCAAAGCCATAGGAGCCTCAGCAATCAATACGTTTGCCACGTGAAGAGTTGTCAAGTAGAACAACATCTTCTGTTGCCAGCGTTTGAAATCAGAACCTTTGAATTTCTCAGGTTTCTCAACATGGTTTTTCACCATTGACGATCCAGATTGATCCATCTTTGCAAATCAGGAAATTGAATTCTCTGAAAAATTTTGCAACCTCACCAAATCAGGAAAAAAAATCTGCTTTTTTTTTTTGAATAATTTTTGGCTTAGATTGTTAGTGTCAATCTGGTATCATCAATGATAAAATGAATTGAGCACAATATATAATAATAACTCAAAATAACTTGAAATCAACAACAATGAATTCAGCAAATTGAAAAGACATACTAACTTGGTATCGATAGAGGCCTGCTTGATGCAGTGTCCTAAGACAAAAAATCGCCCCCACTTGTGTTGCAGTTTTACGGACGTCTGTCTAGAGGATACAACTATCTAAGTGAGAGTTCTAGCATAAGAACTTCACTTCTGGCGAATTTATTATATGTGTTCTTCAGAAACTTGTTTTGAAGAAGAAGTAGAAGCCACAATCTCAAATCATTAATTGTGAAAAAACTGATTGATTATAGTTAGTTCTGTCTTGTTGTATATGCTTCCAACCAAGTGATCAACATTCTTTATATAGAGTAGCATATGAACAGTTACAGTCATTCATACCAAAGGTTGTAATTGTTCTGAAAAGTTGCAACCTTTGATTCGAATTTTCTGTCCGTTGATCACTTTATTTCTTCTTAATTCCATACAAGTTACAACAAGAAATAGAATTTGTAGTTCTTGGTGATGACAGTGATTTTGAGGGAGAAGGTGGGGCAAGTGGTGGAAAATTTTCTTCCTTATCCCCTGATGAGCATCATGTTCCAGTCAATAATTTGAATAGTGAACCTCAAATAGAATCTGCGGATTATATGCCTGCATAGGCACTTATTGATCCCATTTGGAGGTAAAACATTAACTTCCACGGCTTTAGATAGACACTTACCTGTTTCATTTTAGATTTGGGTTACCCAGAAAAGGCCATTTCAGCTATTAGCAGTTAGATACATAGATCTTTACCCTTCCTTTTTAGGTGATTAGTTCTTTCTGCTGTTGCCTCTCCACCCCCCTCCCCACTACTTCGTGGTTTTAATTCGGAAAAAAGAATTCTCTATTCACGTTCTGAAACAATTAACAACCTCAGGATATAATTGAGATGGTGGATGTTTCGTCATGCTATATAAAGTATATTACTATCTGACTTTTAGACTCACGTTATTGCAAGCAATCATTG
The DNA here is from genome assembly GCA_029783415.1 of Anisodus acutangulus. NCBI lineage: Eukaryota > Viridiplantae > Streptophyta > Magnoliopsida > Solanales > Solanaceae > Anisodus > Anisodus acutangulus. The sequence continues at coordinate 8,152,444 of CM056498.1, read as the reverse complement.
AGATTTACTAATGGCAATAGTTATCACTGCAAGAAGGTGCTTTTAAGGAGATCAAGCTGCTAAACTGAATAACCCAGTTGTAAGAGCATCCTATCTAGTTTTTTAATTGTTAGTGTTCGATTCATTGTTCTAAAGTTGTAACCTATTTTGCTATTGAGTAGCACTTGTGTAGATAAACAATCTGGGATTTTTTTTTGCTTTCTAGGCTAGAGTTTTTAGTCTCGAAAGTGTGTAGCTATAGTAAGAGTTGATAGTATTAGCATTAACTCTTTCCCATATTGCTTTTGTCCACATTAAAAAAACACATTTGTATCTCATGTAATAGATCCTATATAAAGGGCTTTACTTGCTTTTCTTTTACTTGTACTTTTAGCTCTCAAGAATAGTATTATTCTATTATCGTGTTATTGCTTTGTAAGAAATCATATTATGAATAAAAGACTTTCATGAATTCTATCATGGTATCAGAGCCAAGAGAGCAAGTTTATATTTTTAGCTCGATCGCGGTGAGTTAGTTGGGGGTTCGCATGCAGCACGCCCCTGGTATCAGTTAAAAAAATTGGCTTGTTCTTGGCTTGTTTTGAAAGCTCGTGCTCGTTTTGGCTTGTTTTGGCTGCTCGTGCTCGTTCTGATCTTGGCTTCCGCATCTGGGTTTCATTTTCTTGGCTTTCGCATCTGATTGGTGAGATCTGCCTTTTATTATTTTGTTGCTTGTTATTTGGGATTTTTCTGTTTAAAATTCATAATGGCTGGAGGTGATGATTCTTTGCAAACTATTGGTGTACGGTTAAATGGAAAAAATTATTCCGATTGGAGCAATGTCATGGTAAATTTTTGAAAGGGAAAAGGGCTTTGGGATTATATGTCTGGAAAAGCCAAATGCCCTAAAGTTGGAGATGAAAAATTTGATGAATTATTTAGGACTTGGGAGACCAATAATTCAAAGATTATTACTTGGATTAATAACTCTGTTGAACAAAGAATTGGTGTTCAATTGGCTAAGTTCAAAACTGCTAAAGAGATTTGAGATTATCTGTCAAGATTGTTTGTGCAAAATAATTTTGCTGTTAAATATCAATTACAATCTGAAATTCGTGCACTAGTACAGAATGACTTGGGCATTCAAGATTATTTTTATGAAATGACCACTTTGTGGGATCAGTTAGGTATGACGGAATCTACTGAATTTCAAGCATGCGATGCTTATATTAAATGTAGAGATGAAGACTGTCTTGTTCAGCTATTGATGGGTCTTCGGTCAGAATTTGAGAATTGTCATTCAGTCTTGGTCATGTATCAAGATCTCGCCTGCGTTTTATGTGTAATACTGGTGTTCTTGGTGATTTACAATCCGATGATATTTCTGATTATAGTGGATGTAAACTTGGAAAATTTTCTGCTTTGTCTTTTAATCTTAGTACTTCTACTTCTTCTGCACCATTTGATCTAGTTCATTCAGATGTTTGGGGGCCAGCACCTATCCCTACTAAGGGAGGATCCAGATATTATATTTTCTTTATTGATGATTATACTTGTCATTGTTGGGTTTATTTGTTGAAAAGACATTCTGATTTTGTTCATACTTATGCTGAGTTTCAAGCTTATGTGAAAACTCAACATTCTGCCATTATTAAATGTTTTCAGGCTAATTTGGGAGGTGAATATACTAGTGGGGATCTTTCTGGTGTTTTCAAAGTTGATGGTACAATACATCAGTCTTCTTATACTGATACACCACAATAAAACGGGGTAGCCGAGAGAAAGCATAGGCATATTGTTGAGACCGCTAGATCAATGCTTTTGTCCGCTAGTGTACCTAGTGAATTTTGGGGAGAAGTTGTCCTTAAATTTGTTTATCTTATTAATAGGACCCCTACCTCTCATAATTATGGATTTTCTCCGTATGCTAGACTATTTGGTCACGCCCCACTATATTTCCATTTGAGAGTTTTTGGTTCTACATGTTTTGTTCTACGTCCACATGCAGAGCATACTAAGTTATCTTCTCGTGTCACCATTTGTGTTTTTCTTGGATATGGGTTTGGGCAAAAATGTTATCGTTGTCATGATCCAGTTTCTGGAAAATTGTATGTGTCTCGTAATGTTTCCTTTATTGAGCATGTTCCTTTCTTTTCCATCCCACCTACCTCACATGGCATGACAAAATCTGACCTTATTGATATTGATCCCTTTGATGATGATTGCCCATCTGATTCTACATCTATATCATTTGTTCCTTCTCAGTCTTCTGGCATGTCCCATGATATTGATACTCAGCCCCCTCCTACGCCTATTTCAGAACCTCTTGTGGTTGCAGATCCAGATCCACCTCGCTATCATAAACGCACTCTACGATCTACTCAGGTATCCGATTTTGATTATTCTTGCTATGCTCCATCATTCGCTTCCTTTCTAGTTTCTATTAATTCTCTCTTGGAGCCTACCTCCTACTCTGAGGCAGCTCGCGATCCTCTTTGGCAAGAGGCTATGAATGAGGAACTGGATGCTTTGAACAAAACTGGTACTTGGGATTTGGTTTCTCTATCGACTGGTAAGAAAACTGTTGGTTCTCGATGGGTGTACAAGATTCAGACCAAGTCTGATGGTTCTATTGAGCGATATAAAGATTGTTTGGTTGCAAAGGGTTTTGCTCAAGAATATGGTATGGATTATGAAGAGACTTTTGCACCTGTTGCAAAGATGACATCTGTCCGGGTTCTTATTGTAGTGGCCTCTATTCGTCATAGGCATATTCCACAAATGGATGTTAAAAATGCTTTTTTGAATGGGGATCTTCAAGAAGAAGTCTACATGGTCCCTCCACCTGGTGTTTCACATAGTCCAGGACAGGTGTGCAGGCTTAAGAAAGCTCTGTATGGTCTCAAACAAGCTCCAAGAGCTTGGTTCGACAAGTTCTCCACTGTAGTATCATCTCTTGGGTTTATTTCCATCTTTCATGATTCGGCGTTATTTGTTAAATCATCCCTGCAGGTTGTATTTTGCTTTTGTTGTATGTTGATGACATGATCATTATAGGTGATGATATTGATGGTATTGCAAACCTAAAATCTACTTTGTCTCACCGTGTTGAGATGAAAGATTTAGGTCAGCTACGTTACTTTTTAGGCATTGAGGTAGCTTATTCTGAGAAGGGATATCTTTTCTCTCGGTCTAAGTACACTGCAGATATTCTTGAGCGGGCCCGTCTCATAGATACTCGTATAGTTGAATCTCCTCTTGAGGTTAATATTCGATATACACCTACTGACGAGGATCCTCCTCCTGATCCCACTTTATATCGTTCAGTTGTAGGGAGTCTGGTGTACCTCACCATTACTCGCCTTGACATTGCATATGTTGTTCACATTTTCAGTCAGTTTGTTTGCTCTCCTACATCTGTACATTGGGCTGCAGTTATGCGTATTCTTCGCTATCTTCAAGGAACGATTTATCAGAGTCTCTTATTTCCATCGACCTCATCCTTGGAGCTTCATGCATTTTCTGATGTAGATTGGGCTAGTGACCTAACTGATCGAAAATCAACTACTGGTTATTGTGTGTTTTTTAGGAGATTCACTCATCTCATGGAAAAATAAAAAACAAGATGTGGTTTCTCGCTCTTCAACTGAGGCAGAGTATCGTGCTATGGCTTCTACTACGTGTGAGATTGTATGGTTACGTCGGTTATTGGTTGATATGGGTGTCTCTCTTTCCTCACCAACACCGATGTACTGTGATAATAAAAGTTCTATTCAGATTGCGCACAACACAGTCTTTCATGAACGTACCAAGCATATTGAGATTGATTGTCATATTATTCGATATCATCTCCAGCAGGGCACTCTATCCTTGCCATTTGTCTCATCTTCGATGCAACTTGCAGATTTCTTCACAAAGGCGCATACCTTAAAGCGTCACCGGTTCTTTCTTGGCAAACTCTCGATGCTTCTGTCTACACCATCGTGAGTTTGAGAGGGGATATTAGCATTGACTCTTTCCCACATTGAAAAAACACATTTGTATCTCATGTAATAGACCCTATATAAAGGGTTTTACTTGCTTTTCTTTTACTTGCACTTTTAGCTCTCAAGAATAGTATTATTCTATTATCTTGTTATTGCTTTGTAAGAATTCATGTTATGAATAAAAGACTTTCATGAATTCTATCAGATAGTAGGAGTTGATGTACTAGAGTTAGTGCTTTTGTTATTGAGTTGTAACCTAAAACTGCTCTTGTTGTTTAGTGAAGTTTTGAGACAAATCCTAAACGTCATAGGTCGTCGTTTTTACTCCCTTGAACAATGAAGTTTCCACGTAAAATCCTGTGTGTTCTTTACTTTTGCATTATTAGTGTAACTGTATTCCTCAATATTTAGGTTGAAGAACCAGATTCTTCTACAAGTTGAAAGAAGCGTATACACAATTCCCCCCCTACCCCCCCCCCAAAATAATAATAAAACCTGTTGTGTATAAGTAGACTCTGAAATAACAAGTCGGCCTAGACATAGTAATTGAGTTTTGATGTCTAATATACTTATAGTTTTTTGTGATCTCCGTTTACAGTAAATAATTCTAGACTTTTTTGATGAGTTTTTCATTCATTTGAGATTATGATATGAATGATTGACTATTTTCAGTATAGTGATTAACAAGGTATTTCACTTATTTGCAAAATATTTGAGGTGAGACTAAAGAGGACATCCTATCATTTAGGTTTTGCGAGAATTAAATCTAATGACACTCGGTTACGAGAACGAGACAAATTTTACTGACTTTTGTAGACAAGTGATGCAATGAATAATTGTCATTTCCACTTGTAGGAACTATGAAATCATCACCTTTCGGCACTAGGGTGATCTTTTTTGTTCGGCCTGTAGTTTTCCCCGCCCCGTCCTCTATGCAGAGGGTGCACCACGAAAATTTCAGTTTTAAATAAACAAAACAAGAAAAGGGAAAAAGTACCTAAATTGAAATGCAAAAAGAGATACGGACATGCACATCCCCATGGAAGTAGGCCCAATTCTATAAAAATTGCAACATAGGCATGAAACTGGAACCCTCAACCTCGCTTATTGAGGTGTACCTAATGATCATTGCATCATAGGACACTTTAAGCTTGAGTGCACTAAGTATTTTTGAAGAAATAATCATTGCTATAAATGGTCTATTGAGGAAAGCATGAGAGTACGTGAATTCATGTCCACCACATAGATACGCCACTGATCATGACTACTAAAAAAACTTCTATGGAAAATAATATCTCACATGAAGAAGTATGTAGTTTTATATTGAATCTCCTCTACATATTGTGAGACCTTATGGCTTACGCGCGACCTGTAGGCTACCTCTTCTATTTGTTCTGCCGTATGGAACCAATAAATAAAAAGTTGAATGTTATCATAAAGTTTTATATCATCAAAGCCCATACTAACCTGTCAATTCAGATTTCAAGTTCGATATTTCCCTTAGATTATTATCTAGGAGGATCAAAACTATAATTCTTGCTTTCCAGTTGGCTTATTTTGGAATGAAGTTAGAGAAGATAGACTCCACAAACTTTAGCACCACATTAGTACTCTTCTAGAGATCAATTCTAAAGTACCTAGGCTTCCCTAAATATACACGTTTTCAAATCTTAGATTGCAATATCCACAATTCAAATGTCAACTCCGCTCTTCACACACCATGACTAGCTGAGATGTCTTAAAAACTTAATGACCACATTTAGTAGCCATCTATATCTTTGACGTTTCTCTTTCTTTGACGTAAACGTTTTATAAAGTGCCCGCATTATTCTCAGAATGCAATAATATCTCTGAGTTAAGTTATATACACTGGATTTAAACTTATCCTAGGTGTTTACACCAAATCAATAAATTCATGAGATGCATTTGCATATAAACTTTTAGCACTTAATCATGATTAATCAGTTCATATTTTTATTTCATTGAATCACTTAATCACTAGTTTGATGTAAACATGAGGTGCAGGTAAACTATTCACCTACTCACTGGTAGTGTAAAAAAATTTTACACCATCAAGTCACCATTACCTGTTATAGCAGGTAATTTATCTTATTTACATGGTTACAAATCTCACATTTTAAGAAGGCTTACAAGTACAAATATTTTGTGTGATTTAATAGTGTAAAAAACTCTTTACACTCAGGGTATTACGAGCATGCACTGTCAGAGAGTGTGGTAAAATGAAAGGAAATTAATCCTCCATCCTTAACGAGGCGTAAACTCCGGATAGAAAGGGCTTCCCCTTTTTTGATGGACTCCATACACAACGCCAAACGAGATTAGTACGACCAATATATTTCAGATACCGAATGATTAAATAATTTTAAAAAAAATGCATTATGAGCATCTTACAAGTTACATCTATGGGAACTAGCCAAGTTGCAGCAGATCATAGTTCATGTTAAATTTCTCAATTATATCAGAACTGTGAAAGTCTAAGCGTCTAATCCAAAACCCAAAAGACTTTGAACAGACAAGTTTTAGATCTTTTTTAACACGTTCAATTACAATGATATATTTGAAGTGTGACATTAAATATTTGATAATTTGCATGACTAACGTTATTCATGATTGCAGGTTCTTCCTCATCTAGCTCGAAGATTCACCGGTTGGACATAACTATAGGGGCCAAAACAAAAGGCAAATCAGTTATCTAATTATGGTAGCAAAATGCCGAAGACTATTAATATTATTACATTTTATAGGTCCTCTATGTTTGTCTTATTAATTAGTTGTTTTAGACACAAACAAATTAGAAGCTATGTATTTTAGAACCTCTATGGCAAGTACTGATACTATTTGAGATATAATGTACTACTCTTTCCAACCAAAAGAAAGGGTAAGATATGAATAAAAGGTCCACAGAGAAGTTATATATATAATTTAAAACAAAATCTAAACAGCAGAGCAAAGTTAACTTCATATGATAAGAATTTAATTTGATCAGTGAGATCAAGAGACAAACTAAGTCCCATGCAGACAGCATGAGAGATATTCGTTCCAAGGGAACTGCTGTATTTAATAATCAGTTGTCCAATTACATAGAAGGAATGTGTATAAAAACAGGGAGTAAGTAAAAGATCATGGATTGACAAGTTTTACGTTGACTGCCAGCCTACCGCAACCCTACTCCTATATCCGGGCTTGAGACCGACAATGCGAGGGAAACTCACACAGGCACAGTTGGACTTCGAAAAAAGCATATCAGTAAAACAGAAACAAACCTAGAGAGTACAAGACTAAAGTAACCTTTCTTTGTTCCTTCTTTGGTATAGAGGAAAGAAAGGAACTGCAGGAGCACAAGTGAGCAGTAACATAGAAAGTGACAGATAACAAGAACATAGCATGATGGAAACAGATGTGATGCCACTACCGTGGAACTTACGTATTGCTAACGAGAGATAATTTAGATGAACTGAGCATTGACACAAGATTCAGTAATTTCATAAGACAATTTGAATTTCATCAGTTTGAAGTTCCCCAGATAATTCATGTTGGTTGCGTGAACACTATCTCATATTGGAAGTCAATAAGAAAGAGAAGTTACATATAAGGTTAGAGATACACCAAATGATGTGAAACCTTTCGGAGAAACTGTGTGAAATTTGCCCGGAGCAGACAATATCCCACCATGTTAAAAGTGTTTTTGGACTGGCTTAGCCTAACAAACTGATACTAGAGCCGATGGTACGACTGAATAGGTATGGAGATGGCAGAGAGTAGCTCTCATATTGTCACCCATGAATAGCTAAGAAACAAGTCCAACGGAGTGTGATGGCGTGAACATGTCAGTTTACTACCTTTGCCCGGCCATCTCCAAAGTAGCTCTCATGTTGTGGCATGTGAAGAGCTAAGAAACAAGCCCAACAGAGTGTGATACTGTGGAATGGGTCGGTTTACTACATTTTCCCCATCTACTGATTGGTTTACTACATTTACTTGTAGCTTGGAAGCACACACACAAGAAGAAGTATGTGGGCTTTGGTGGCCATAATTATTCGGGTGAATCTTGGTGATAGGTCATGTGGTATTTAGTTCAAGAGAGATTGTTGGGTATGTGAAAAAACCCTCACACTGGAAATTGATAAGAAAGAAAACTACATATGAGGTGTAAAGATACTTCTGAAGATGTGAGGCCTTTTGAAAAAATCCGTGCAGACTTTACCCAAAGCAAATAGTATGAGACCATGTTAAGAGTGTTTTTGGGCTGGTTTAATTCAACAATTCAAAACTTACCAGTTAAAGAAAGATGAGAGTCCTAGCATAGACGTCTAGTAAAATTTTGCCAGTTAGGAACAAATGTTGCAAAAGAATCTAAGGTCACAGAATAAACGTCTCCGATCCAAATTGTATGGAGGTTCAGTGCAGGACAAAGTGGATAGCTGTGATAGAAATTAATTAAGGCCAAATATTGCATGGAAAGGGAATGGTACACCAGCCATCTAAATATACGCTATGGCATGGCTTTAAGGAAACATACTAAGAATTTCTGTAATGAACTAGCAAGTTGCAGAAGACTACTAATATATTACATTTTGTAGTTCCTCCTATGTTTGTCTTAATTGTTTTTGAGGCAAACAGATTAAGAACTATGTATTAAAGAACCTCTCTAGCCTGTATTGACTATATTACTACTGTATTCAACCGGTAAAACATGTATAGAAAGTACACAGAGAAGATAAACAATTCAATCTGATTAAAACAAATCTGAACAACAGAGCAAAGTTAACTTAATATGATACAGATTTGATCAATGAGATCAAAAGAGAAACTAAGTCCAAGGCATACAGCATGAGTGGCATTATTAATCTTCCCTACGGCAAAGCGTTGAAACTCTGATTTCCAGGAGAACTACTCAATGTAGTAAGTAGTCCTCCAAATAGAAGGACTATGAATATACTCATAAGGAGTTAGTAAAAGCATGTCAACAAAACAGAAACAAACCTAAAGAGTACAAAAGTACAGTAACTTTTTCCTATTCCTTCTTTGGTCGTAGTTGGGAAGAAAGGAGCCGCACAAGCACAAGTGAGTAGTAACATGGAAAGTGACAGAAAAATAATAAGACAGCCTAATGGAAACAGATGTAATGACTCAATTATGGTACTTATGTATTGCTACCGAGTAAAAATCTAGATGAAATGAGAGCATTGACTCAAGTTTCTATATTTTGATAAGACAAAACTCCAATTGCATTAGTTTGAAGTTCCCAAGGTAATTTAGGTTGGTTGTGCGGACGAACTCGCATTGGAAATCGATACGAAAAAAAAGCTACATATAAGGTGTAGAGATACTCCTAATGATGTGAGGCCTTTTGGAAAACCGTGTGGAATTGGCTCAAAGCGTACAATATCACACTATGTTAAAATTGTCTTTAGGCTAGTTTAACTTAACAAACCGGTATCAGATCCAAGAGCCAATGGTGCAACTGGACAACTAGGTAGGGAGATGGCGGAGAGTAGCTCTCGCTTTACCGCCGGTGAAGAGTAAAGAAACAAGTCCAGCAGAGGGTGATGGTGTGAGTAGGTCGATTTACTACCTTTGCCCATCCATCTACAAAGTAGCACTCAGGTTGTGGCCTATGAAGAGCTAAGTAACAAGCCCAACAGAGTGTGATATAGCATGGTTCCAAGTTAATGCCAGATAAAAAGGATTTCGGTTATAGTTTTCATTGCGATGGCCCAGGACGAGGCGGTACTTGTGATATTTCAGCATGGGACGCGTTTTATTTGGCAGTTTTTTTGATGTTTGGTTTACTACCTTGACCCATCTACTTACTACGTTTACCGGTAGGTTGGAAACGAACACATTAAAAATCGTGTAGGCAATACTCGAATATTGTGGGTGGCATACATTTAATCTCCAGATAAGACCATGAATCTTGATGATAGGTCATGTGGTACATAGTTCGACAAGGAAGATTGTTAGGTATGTGAGCAAAGTCTCAGATTGGAAGTTGATAAGAAAACAAGCTACATATGAGTTGTAGAGATACTTCTGATAGTGTGAGGCCTTTTGGAAAAAAACTGTGGGGACTTTACCAAAAGCAAACAGTAACAGACCATCTTAAGAGTGTTTTGGGTTGGTTTAGTCCAACAATTCACAACTTACCCGTTAAAGAAAGAAGAGAGTCCGACAAAGATGTTAAGTACAATTTTGTCAATGAAAAGAAATGTTGGAGAGAAATCTGAGGTCACAGAAAAACGTCTCCTATCCAAATTGTATTGAAGTTCAGTGTAGGACAAAGCAGAGAGCTGAAATAGAAGTTAATTAAGGCCAAATATTTTATTGAAGAGCAATGGTACACCAGCCATCTAAAATATACTCTATGGCATGGGCACATGGCTTTAAGGAAACATACTAAGAATTAGTGTAATGATTTCTATTATTGGTGAAGCTGATAAGTGGTGACTGCAAAAAGATAAAGTTTTAGGAAGATAGCTGGTTCGAACCTGCTACGCTTAATGATACTTCAACTGAACATTATGGTCTTGCAACTTGTATGGATGTAGCAATGCAGAGGAGTAGAAATGGAATTATATGACTAGGAACTATCACCTGCCTTACTTGGATATCCACATGTGTCTAATGTTGCTCGAATTCTTAAAAGTTAGTGTTGGGTGTGTGTAAAATCCTTCAAAAGATATGCATTTTGAAGGATCCGACACGGGAAGGACAATGTTTTTGAAGGGTCCGAGGAATATAACATGTGAGGCATGCCCCACATAAAACAACTTACAGAAAAGGGACTTTAATATTGCAGTAGATGTTATATGCTCTGAAGTTGTGATGAGAACTGTAAAAAAGGGCAGCCCGGTGCACGAAGCATCCCGCATTAACAGGGTCCGAAGAAGGGCCGCACCCCAAGGGATGTGGCTTAGACTAAGGCTGGCCAGTGGGTCGGGTCGGCCCGATCCCAGCCCGGCCTCCCAAACACCGCCCCGGTCCCGCCCCGAACCCGACCTTTTTTTTAAAAAAAAGTTACAGTATCGGGTCTCAAACCGGGACGGGACATGGTCTCGTCCCGACCCGTCCCGGCCCGCCCCAATCCCACCAGGCCCGACCCGGTCCCGATCCCGCCGAAACCCCCCCCCCCTTTTGCAAAAATAACTGTTGCACCAACGACCGTTTTACATTTTGGCCGTTGTGCAACGGCCATTTTTGCCTTCCCCTCCCCCAACCCCCTACCCCCTTAATATTTATTTTTAACCCAGAAGTTATTATATTTACACTTTAACCCAATTTTTCAACTATAAATACCTCATTTTCTCTCCATCTTTCTCACAAATCTTCCTACAATCTCTCAATCTATCTCTCTACAAGTCTACACTGTCTACTAAATATTCAATTTTATTTATTTATTTGGGAGTGAAGTTGGCAACTAGCTTGAGGATCTTCCATCGAGCAAAGTTTCAATTTCCAACCTCTCAATTACACGTCGACGTTACGTCGGCGTTTGGTACATTCGTTCCTTCATTAAATTATTATTGTATGTTTATTTTATTTAGCGCACTTAATTTCGTTTACTTTAATTATTTATTAGTATATGTATAAATTTATACTAGAATGATTTAAACGTATGTTTACGGGTAGGGGTCATGCTTCTTCTAGTAGGGGAAACAAGGGCAAGGGTCCTATTTCTAGACAAAATCCTATTCCTACACAGGATGATTTTGTTGATACTGAACATTTTCCTACAATACCATTAGATTTAGACGAGGAGCTATTTTCTGGAACTCAAGAAGACTTTAATTTAGACGATGATCTAGATGATACACCAACTAATGTAGATGAAAACACACCCACTAGTGCACCTTCAACTGAAAATGCCTCATATTCCCCCTAGTATGAGACGAGGTCCAGTAAAACGACCATTAAAATCATATGCATGGACATTTTTTGATAGGAACGTAGAGAATCAAGTAGCTAGATGTAAAATTTATAAAGATGTTTTAAAATTTAAAACTGAAAAAGATCACGGTGGGACGGGAGGTTTAATGAGACATGTATCAAGGGCTCATCCAGCTATGTATGCCCAATACGAGGCTTCAAAACCGGGTGCGCAAACGTCCGCTCCATCGGGACAAGGTTCACATACTATCCCGGACCAAGTACAGGGTCAAATTAACCCTATGATGGGGGAATTGTAGGCCCTAAATATGATAAACATAGAGATAGGAAAGCAATAGCAAAATTAGTTGTTGTGGAGGGTTTGCCTTTTTTATTTCCTTCATCTCCCGATTTTATTCATTACATTAGAGATATGTATAATCATGCTTTTAACGGTTTTCCTAGATCAATTGTTAAGAGAGATGTATTTAAATTTGCACATGAATATCAACAACATTTACGTTATTCATTATATCATTTTAATGGCAAAGTGGTTATCACTTCTGATATAGGCCGTAGTACTAACGGCCATGATTATTTAACGGTAACATGTCATTGGATAGATTATAAATGATCTATGCAAAAAGTATCTTAGCGTATAGATATATAGATGATAGGCACACTGGTACTTTTATTGCAGAAAATATTTATCAAGTGTGCGACTATTACGGAATAACTGATAAAATTATGACTATTACATTAGATAACGCTTCTTCTAACAATTACTCTATTATAATTTTAAAAAATAGTTTAACTCCATCTTTTCCAGATCATTTTCATATAAAATGTGTGTGTCATATGTATAACTTAGTTGTAAATGATGGTGTATCACTTTTTGAAGACATTCTTAGTAAAATATAATTTGCTATAAATTTTATTTTTAAAAATAATAGAATACAACGAAGAAAAGAATATAAAAAAATATGTCACGATTGTCAACTACCTTATAGAAAAATTCCAGAAGAAGTACCCACTAGGTGAAATTCTTTATACGAGCAACTACTTGTTGCTTATGACTATAGAAAACCTATAACTTTATTTTTTAACTCTCATAATCAAAATCCAGCTGATATGGTTGTAGATAGCGATTGGGGGAAAATTTCAGAACTTATTGTATTTTTAGAGAATTTTTTTCAAGCAACAAAAGAATTTTCCGATATATATTATCCTACTATTTCAACTATGTTGTTTTATATAGCTCTAATATTTTTATTGCTTAATGAATATATGGATAAACCAGCTTATAAGACAACTATTAAAAAAATGTTTATCAAAATAAAAAAATATTTTATTCCTATTCCCACTATTTATATTATTGGTGTTGTATTAAATCTGACTATTAAAATAGACGGTACTAAATCACTTATTGAAACTATTTACGATTGTATAGCAGTACTACCACCTCCAAGTCCCAAAAATCCAAATCACCCATCACCTATTGAACAAACTAAAGAAGAAATGTTGTCTAGCGTAGAAGACGAATGCAAAAAAGTATATAGGTTTTACCAACAAAAAAGTACTAGCAACCTACCGGCTTCCATACCATCTTCTTCTTCTTCAACACAACCTTACAAAAGACATGTTGTTTCTGCGGCTAGTATTGAAAGCCTCAGAAATAGAATGTGCGGTCGTACCGCTACAAACCAAATTAGCGAGTTTGATATTTTTGTTTTGCAGGGTTCTGTACCGTACCAAGTAGTTCTCAATGAAGAAGGACGTGAAGACTTGCTGAAATACTGGAGGGGCAATGAGAAGACCTTTCCGACACTTTCAATGATGGCCCGAGATGTTTTGACCATTCAAGCGTCATCAACGACGTCTGAAAGCGCTTTTTCTGCCGGCAGATATCAAACAGGAGAGCACATACAATCATTAGTCGAAGACAACTTGGAGATTGTAGTATTATTCAGAGATTGGATACGAGCGGAACAGAGAAGGTGCGGTCAACCGGAGATCAATGAAGAAGAAGAAGAAGAAAACTACAATGAAATCTTATCTGAAGGTGATGGAAGCGACGTGGAGCAATTTGACCAACAAATACCAATTCCAACCGAAGAACCACAGGAAATTATCAAGAAACTAGAACAGGTTTTTTTCAAAATGTAATTTTTTTAATTGCAATTTTACTATGTAATTTACAACTTTTGAACAACACCACAAAGTTGCAATTTTGACAATTGTATTTGTATTACAAAAAAAATCATATGTCTATTAAATAATATAAGAAGCACAAAAACAGCCTTGGGATATTTTTATTACACTACCTTGTTTAATTATTGAGTTTTTATATATATATCTATGTTATTTTTTAAATTAAGTACAAAAAAAAAACCGATCCCGACCTAGCCCGATCCCGCCCCGACCCGACTCCGACGAGATCGAAAACGGGACGGGACGACGGCGAAACCCGCCTGTCCCGATCCCGCCGGTCCTGACCCGATGGACCGGCCCACTGGTCACGCTTAGCATAGACAGCCTAACCTAATGCAAGCATTAGTGGCTACTTTCACGGCTCGAACCCGTGACCTATAGGTCACACAGAGGCAACTTTACCGTTTCTCCAAGGCTACCCTTCGGTTGCAATTGCATCAGTTTGAAGTTCTCAAGATAATTCATGTTGGTTGTACGAATAAAATCTTATCTTGGAAGTCGATAAGAAAAAAAAGTTACATGTAAGGTGTAGTGATACTCAAATGGTGTGAAACCTTTTGGAGAAATTGTGTGGAGTTTGCCTAGAGCGGACAATATCACACCATGTTAAAAGCGTCTTTGTATTGGCTTAACCAAACAAACTGGTATCAGAGCCGATGGTACGACTAGACATGTATGGAGATGGTGGAGAGTAACTCTCATATTGCCACCCGTGAAGAGCTAAGAAACAAGTCCAACAGAGTGATGGCGTGAACAGGTTGGTTTACTACCTTTGCCCGCCCATCTCCAAAGTAGCTCGCACGTTGTGGCCTGAAGAGCTAAGAAACAAGCCCAACAGAGCGTGCTAGCATGGAATGGGTCGGTTTATTATTTTTCTCCCATCCACTAATTGGTTTATTATTGTAGATTGGGAACGTACACACAAGAAGAAGCATATGGGCCTTGGTGGCCATACATACTCGGATAAATCTTAGTCATAGGTCATGTGCTAATTGGTTCAAGAGGAAGATTGTTGGGGACATGAACAAAGTCACACATTGAAAGTTTAAAAGAAAAGAAAGCTACATATGAGGTGTAAAGATACTTTTGAAGGTGGAAGGCCTTTTGGAAAAATCCGCGTGAACTTTAACAACAAACAGTATCATGCATTAAGAGTAACTTTGGGCTGGCTTATTCCAACAATTCAAAACATACCCGTTAAAGAAAGAAGAGAGTCCTGGGCTCCAGGCAAAGACGTCAAGTATAATTTTGCTGGTGGGAACAAATGTTGCAGAAAAATCTAAGGTCACATAACAAACATCTCCAATCCAAATTGTATGGAGGTTCAGTGCAGGACAAAGCGGAGAGCTGCGATAGAAGTTAATTAAGGCCAAATATAGCATGGAAGGGGAATGGTACTCAGAATTTGTGTAATGAATTATACTGTTTGGTGAAAATGAAAACTGGTGATTTCAAAAAGATCAAGTTTTAAATTAGTATTTTGACTTACTTAGACCAACAGTTCACAACTTACCCGTTAAATAAAGTTGAGTCCCAACAAAGACAAAAAGTAAGCTTTTGCCAGTAGGAACAGATGTTGTAGAAAAAACTCTAAGGTTACAGAACAAACGTCTCCGATCCAAATTGTATGGAGGTTCAAAGCTGAGAGCTGTTATAGAAGTTAATTAAGGCCAAATATAGCATTGAAGGGGAATGGCACACCGGCCATCTAAATATACGCTATTGCTTTAAGGAAACATACTAAGACTTTGTGTAATGAATTCTACTATTGGTGAAGCAGAAAAACTATGTTGTTCAAACTCTCCAAAAATGTAGTTGTACCCGTATTCCTGCAAAAATGCATTACTTTTGAAGGATCTAACACATACCCAACGGCATTTTTGTAGAGCCCAAGCAACATAGCTTAAAAATGGTGATTGCAAAAAAAAGAACAAGTTTTAGGAAGATCGCTGGTTGGAACCTGTTCCTCTTAAAGACACTTCAACTGAACATTTATGGTATTGCAACTTGTAAGGATGTACCAATGCAGAGAGTAGAAATGGAATTATCACCTGCTTTACTTGGAAATCAACTGTGAGGTATGCCTCACTCAAGACAACTTAGAGAAAAGGGATTTTAATATTGTAGTAGATGTTATATGAGCTGAAGCTGTGATGAGAACTGTTGTCATTCAGCTGTCCATTCCGGTATCTGGTCTTGAACTTTTTTTGGTGTGCAATGGCGATGCCTAAGAATGCTAGGGCTCCCTGGAAAGTTAACGGAAATAGAGAATAAGGAAACCACCGGAATCAATATGGTCACCACTCACCGTACCCTCATGCATTTCATGGACTGACTGGAAGAAATAAATTACAATCTTCTGAAGGAAGATCTGATGCTGAACATAGTGTAAACTATAGATGCTTAAAAACTTTGATTTTCTGGTGCAAATGCACAATATAAATGATTTTGACACATCGACGGACTTCATTGATCTAAGATTTTCAGAAGGATAATCCTGTATAACTTGTCAATCAAAATAATATCTTTGCCTGTAGAATCAGCAGCATTCAAAAGGTAACAAACCAAAGATGGCTGTATAGTAACCAAAAATGGTAAAGAATGGACAATAAAAGAAAGAAGCATTCTATAATAGTCACCTCTAAAACTTTGTAAAATTGATGCAATTTTTGTGCTCGAAGCAATTACATAGGATGGATTAAGGTCTAAATGTCAATGTATAAATGAAAATGGCAATGTTACCTAGTAACTTAAATCTCCAAAACTTTTCGGACTTTGACCGAAATTTTCTCTGCTGTGGTGTATCTATCTCCATCTAAATGGCCACCATTCACCTCGACACTTTGACAAATCAATAAAAGAAAGGGAAAAAAGGCTTTAACCTGAACTAGTTGTATAGTTGTGAAAAAGAAAGATCTCCTCCTGATCCTAGGCTCACTAGGAAAGCTACATAAGACAAAATTTAAATAAAATGATGTGTTGGATATTCATGCTCATATCCATTATAATCATAGTACAGCCGCTCTCCCTTAGCTATATCACGGCCCGCAACCAAAATAACGCGACATGCACCATTTACACTGTATCTCACGCATTTCAGGTTCTGCTTCTTCTTACCCTCCCTGCAAAAATTGGAATAGTCTCAAGAACAGTAGGTTGGTTATGTTTCAATTTCTATAAGATCTCTTGATATGAAAGGACAGATTCTGAAATTGATTGTCTACAGTTGGTTGAGCATATCACAGAAATCCAAGATTTATGGAGGAGAAAAGATGGACAATGATCGAGTTTTAGAAGGCAAGAATGAGGTACTGGCTTACGGTGAATGGTTATTTATTCCATTAATAAACCGAGAAATGTTTCCACGCTTATCAGGGCAGATAACAAGACTTCTTAATGGATCTCTCGCTAAAAGAAGGGTCATCATGCTATCGCAATCATCCTCCTGCCGATTTCTGATATAATCAACGTCGCCTGTGTATTCTGCTATTATTGTCAGGTCCTTTATAGGCCCATCAGCTTCTACAGTATAGCTGCATTAATAAGATACATTACATTTCATGTGCAAATACAAATAAAACAGACAAGAACAGGGCCGACTCTAAAGGGTAGAAAATAAGGGAGGTGCATTAGGGACTCAAATTTGAGGGGCTTTATTTTTTAGCAATAATAGGATTATAGTTTTTTTTTAAAGAAAACTATGGAGTACTACTTGTAGAAGAAGCAAACTTTTTCATATAAAAGGAAAGAAACCTTTTTAGATTGGGAATGAAGTAATTTTTTGACTTGCTTAATATGTGAGGGGCCTAAGCAGAAAGAAGTTTTTCAAAATTAAAATTGATAAAATCTTATCTAAGATCAATAATGTCTAAAGAACTATTAAATGGATTAGCAATTGAAAAAGAATTATTAGAAGAAAAAGATTATAAGAATTATTAACAATTTTGCATCGCAAAAAACTAGAAGAATATACTTCAAATAAAAAATATATCATTTAAAAAAAAAAGAGTTAAGGCCTCCGATTAAATTTTGGCTTTAGGCCACTAATGTGCTTGAGCTGCCCCTTGACAAGAAATGTGCAAGCAAACTGAGGTAACTAGGCATACCCTTCATGAGAATCAAAAACTACCATGAGAGGAGGGCATTCCCCTCTTTTATACATAGCTCTACACTGCTCCAGAGTTTCAGTATCTTCTTTTGAGAGAACCTGATAAAAAAGGAAAAAATTGCATGGTGAAGTATGAGATAACACCTTATAACATTCAAAGAGCTATAGAATAGACCGAGAGCAAACCTGCATTCCACCGCTTTCAAACTTGGCACTGTTAGCAGATTTAGGAGCCATGCTAGGCATGTAAGTTAGCTCATCACTGAATTCCATATCGAGAGCTGTCAGTGCAGAAGCAAGAGATGCCATTTGAACTAGCCTCCGGTCAGGATCTTCTGTTGGAGTAAATGGAAATAGCCTTCTGCGTCTCTTGTGGAAAACTAGTGGTCGCTTCCGACGTTTTCTGATATCTACTGACAAAGTCGAAAGGGAAGGATGGAAAATAAGAAATTAACAATACCTTCTTTTAAAAGTTAAGGAAAAAAATTCTCTAGCTTGGAATGGGTTACAAGGATCTCTTAGCAAAGTATATCTAGGGAAACCTCTGAGATTAGAAAACGAATCTACTCACAGTAAAGTGTAAAATCCCTTCAATACAAGTAATAAATTTACATTCGTCTAAACAGAATGACAAAAATTGCAGCATTATAACATGGTATCAGGAAAAGAGAAAAAAAAGGAAGTAACAAGTGCAACTCATCTTAGTTTCAAGTGTAATATTGGTACATAGATCTCCCTAGACAAGTGATATAAGAATAGTTTAGACATTATTTGCTAATCTAATCTTTGTGAAAATGGTCTAATATAGGATTTATATCTAATTGGATACACTACACTGCAATAAGACAACTAAGGGAAAAGAAAAAAAGTGCAGCACTGACAAGTAGCTCTTTACTGAATTGCAGCAACAAAACCATATCAGTGAATTGACAAGCATATATTCATATTTTTACCAAACAATTTGTGAGCTAACCATTTTTGTTACTATCTAATGTTTCTTGTTATTCGCTTAATGTACTGTTTTGTTGTAGTTATGGCTCCTTTTTCCTCTTTGACTTGCTTTGTTTTTGCTTTATCATGAGCCGAGGGTCTATCGGAAATACCCTCTCTACCTCTCAAGGTAGGGGTAAGGTCTGCGTACACTCTACCCTCCCCAGACCCCAGTGGGATTACACTGGGTATGTTGTTGTTGTTAATTTGTGAGCTAACCAGTGCTATCACACTATATTATTAACTGAAATATGCACTAACCAGTGCTATCAGACTATATTATTAACTGAAATATGAAAATCATCCTTTTGTTAATAGGATGAATCATCCTTCATAAATTTAGTAACTAGTTGCATGAATGATTCCACCAAGCATAATACTTACCTCATACATGAGTGGTTTCGTCAAAGTATATAGTAATCAACACCAACTAAGCCTCAATCCAAACTAGTTGCCGGATGTGGTAAAAGCAGAATGCTCCAAAGACAAGCATATACTGTATTTATTCTCTAAAGACAAGCATATAATTGTTAAATTTCTTTCATATATGCACAAGTATAACTCTATCACAGGCAACAGCCATGATTTAGACACTAGAGCATCTAAGAAAGTAATCTTTTGTCAACTACTCTTTTTTTGCTTGGAAATTTTGTTCTGAAAGCAGAAACCTTTTATGTTCAAAATCGATTTACTCATTAAGAAAAATAATGACTAAAGTGAGATAAAATTGAACAACCTTAATAACCTACCAAACGACTGAAAAGAAAAGGCAAGTATCGTTATGATGGAGTAATCTTATAACTTAATGGGTTATCCAATTCAAAGGATATATTACGAGAAGAACGGTAACTTATGGTTCCTTCAAATTAACTCAGAGATTACACTTTTATTTCTTTTTTTGCAAATAGCTTTAGATTATCAAATGACCTGAGACAAAACCTATACTAAAGACAGAAAGACATCATTGGCAAAATTCATTTGATCACAATGATAAGTTAACTGTGGGATTTTGATTCCGCCATCAAATTTTGAGATAATTAATGTTGATCCGATACATCACATACACTAAGCTCATAAGTTCACCAACTTGAAACTAAAAAATGGAAACAAAAGATAATAATCGGAAAACATTAATCCATATCATAGCATACAGGAAACAAACTCTAGCAACCAAAACATAAATTACATAGAGTGAGTCTACTTAGCAAACTGGCAGGATGCGGAGATCTATTGATCAATATGAATCTCAAGAGTGGATGGAAAATTGGAAAAGAGAAATACTCACTCGCTACTAAAGGGATGAATTTGCACTTCCCTCTCTAGGTTTACGAGGGCAAGATTCATGTCCTCCTCCACCCCCTCTTTTGAGTAGGTTCCTTTTTAGTAATAGAATAACCACAGCTCACGCTTAAGTTTCGAGGGCTTAGATTCCTAATCTGCTATATGAATCCTACGTCTCCATTCCGCTCTAAACAAAACTTAGTTGTATAACAAACATACATAGACATCAAGCAAAACACCTACACAATTGATTGTGATCTCCATTGTATTTACATAACCTATTCCGATATAAAAATTACAACTTTTCATTTACCTTGAGAAGATGTACATTTTACCACCATTTGACTCTCTTTCTGAATCCGAAAGAAATCAACAATCTTCTTTTGCGAAAAACCTAAAAATCCACAAAAACATAATTAATAAATATCCCATCTTATCACTTGCATGATCACACACTTCCACTTACACATAACACATCAAAAACCATAATCACGTAAACAAACATTATTTTAATTCATATTTAAAGAATACTCCATTTTTTCATTAATTTGACTTTCTTTGTTCGTACTTTTGATAGTGCGATGTTGATCACCAGAGCAATGAGGACAATGCCATTGTCCAATAGGTACACGAACTACAATTGGACGAAGACATAACATATGAAACCCTTTATTACATTTATCACACAACAACAACAACTCCGCCCTTTCACCTGAGCCACATTGCTCACAAACAACCTCGTCGTAATATTCCTCCTCTCCGCCGTCATCGCCGCCGTCATCTCCGCCGTCGTCCGGCGGCAACTCCACATGTTTCGCTACTTTCATGATCTCAACCATCGACCTGAATTTCTTCGGTGGCGGCGACACCGATAACCACGGCCGTCTCCGGCGGTATCTCGGAGAAGAGTCGGCTGATGGACGGACCTTCCGATGAGCTACCGGCCGCGATAACGCTGACGGCGATGCTGAGCTGGATGGAGCCATTTTGAAATGGCGGCGAAAATGAGGGGACAGAAATGGAAATAAATTAAACTTGGAGGGTGAATTGGGAATAAATTATTACTCTCTGTTTAATTTAATATACTATGAGGCTTTTTGTTTTTTTCTTTTAATCTTTTATATATATTGCAGAGTGTTGTTATGTTAGAAGAAGAGGAAGAACCCGAAAATGGAAAAAATGTGAAAGAGATGATACCTACCCACCCTGGTTACCCCCTATGGGTATCGGGAAATTAGGTGTGACGTTAGATGACGTGGCTGGAGGTGATTGCTAAAGGCTAATTTGCACAGTTTGAGCGCACGGAATTTAATGTGCGCACTGTTAGGTGTTTCTAGTTGTTACACTACTATTTAGCCGTTAAATGGGGGTAAAAGTGATAGTTTAACATTTTTAGGGGAGCTGAATATAATTTAAGTATTCTTCAATCCAAGATAAATGAATTTCTGGCACTTTTTAAATGGTCCAAATAAATTAATTTTATAAAGTGCAAAGATGTATTAATTAATTTTTCTAAAATTATTCTTTTCTTTAATGAGTCTTCCAAAATTTTCGACATTGACCATCTCTTGTTTTAAAAAAAAATTAGAAAGAAACAAAAGGCTAATATTGACCCCTTAATTACTGTCTTTAATTTAACTTCTTATATGTGTGTTTGTGTAAGTTTTCTTAGAAAAATGGAACTGAAAATAGGTCCAATTTGATAAACCAACAACAAGCAATAGCCCATCCAAATTTTACTTGTCTCATTGATTATATTTTCTGATTCAATCTCGATTTCTATCTAACCATTGTAATCATATTCTATATCACTGTCAGGTTCATTCAATCTTCTATTGAGTTCTTCATATTGTTCGTATTCTTGGATTTTCTTTGTTGGTAGGGAAGAAAATAATTTTTTCCTCACTTTTAAATTATGTTCTAATTTCATTTTTTAATTATAGATCAGAATATATTAAGTTTTGAACATTCATTTTTAGTTGATTATCTAATTCATATGATAACATTGACCGAACATGAATGAAAGGAGGGGAGCAAGGCAGGGATATAACTACATCTAATTTACGGTCATAAGGGACACAAATGAATTCTAGCTCAATTCGCGTTATATGTACATTATTAAATTATTTTAAATATTAGAGAAATTTATTATGTAGTGCTTTAGGTTTAATCTAAAGTTAATGCAAATAAATTCAATGCGTTAAATTAACCTAATCCCGAAGGAATTTTGAATATATTTAGTGCAAAAGGAAATTTGATTTCAGAGTTAGTAATATTATTAGTTTGGTAACAAATTTATTTTTCATTTCATCCTTTTGATAACAAATTTATTTTTTATTTCATCCTTAGTTAGAAATAAATATAAGATTCTAAATTGATTAATTCTACATAAAATCAAATGAAAATCCGGTATCCTCCAAATATTTAATTGATGTGGTGAAAAGTTATTATAAGTATGACCTCAATATTTAATATTCTCCTTATCAGATAATAATATTAACTTATGTTAATTTTGGTAAAGAAAAATTGCTTAGACCAAAAAAAAATTACTTTATAAAAAGAACCTCAAACTAAACAAATTTAGCAACTAAACGGGGTAAGAGTGATAGTTTTGACATTTGGGGGTGGGAGGGGAGAGGGGGTGAATGTAATTTGAGTAACTTCTTATATTGTATTTGTGATATTATCCTTTGGTAACAAATTTGTTTTCATTTCATCCTTGTTTAGAAATAAATTTAAGATTCTAAATTGATTAATTTTACATAAAATCAAATGAAAATCTTGTACAGTCAAACCTCTCTATAATGGTAGCGTTTGTTCGAAAATTTCATGGTCGCTATAGCGAGATGTTGTTATATATGTGTAATGACATTTGATGTTTAGATCTCATTTAGCTGTTATAAACAAAAATACATGTAAATAATTAATTTTTGTACTTTTTATGTTATAAACGAAAATAACATATCTGCTAATTTTAACATCTCAATTGAGAATTTTTATATCTCAGTAATTGAAAATTATAAAATTAATAAATTCATAACTAGTTGTACCATACCGAAAAAGAATTAAAATATGAGGAATATATACATTTAAAATTAATTGAGAATTTAAATATTTCAAGTTTGACATAAAGAATTCTACAATTGTAGGTTATTTTGTAAATACTAGTCTCTTAGTGATAATATAATACTTGAATTGACGAAAAAATTTGTCCAAACTTTCAACAAAATGGAGTTCAATTGCTTTCCCTTGAAGGTTGTGTGAGAGCTTAACAATTAACTCTTCTATCTCACCACAAGTAGCACTAGGTTGAGGCTCTCCATCAACACTTTCGTTGTCACCTTCTGCATCCGATGTCTCTTATTCTTCTACTTCAATCACTTGTACAATAATCTCTTCATCATTGTAAGTTTCAAAGATTGAAAGTGTTTTGTCAAACTCCATATAAGTGGTAGCATCCATTGCTTGATTGGTGTTATGAGATGGAATTTGGGCTATAAGTGATGATACATTACCAACATCCTCAACAAGTTCTAAATTTTCACTATTAACATTGTCATTTGTATGTAGAATTCTAGTATTTTTCAACAATGGAGAATGATATAGGTCTTAACATTATTCCATGCTTCTACAAAAGTGGTAGTTCCTTGTATGAAGTTGAACTTGTTGTCATTAGATAGCCTTTATTAGATATTCGTACTTGAAATTTACTATGTGGATGACATTAATGATGATTATCATAAATATTTAATATTTTATTTTTATACATAATATATTTCTTACAAAATATTTTTACACAATATTTGAGTATAGCTGTTATAGAGAGGTAATTTTACAAAGAGTACCGCTATAATGAATGTCAATGTCGTTATAGCTAGAATGTTGTTATAAAGAAGTAAAATGTAGCATGAAAAATCGATCCCGGAGAAAGTCAGGTCGATATAGTGAAATTCCGTTATAATGAATGAAAATTATAGAGAGGTTTTACTATATGGTCCAAATATTTAATTTATGTGGTAAGAAGTTATTATAAGTATGATCGCAATAATTTAATATCCACCTTCTCATACAACAATATTAACTTGTGTTACAAAACAAATCTCAAGCTAAACAAATTTAGCTGGTAAGAGTGATATTTTTTTTGCCGTGTGTGGGGTGTGTGTGTTGGGGAGGAGTGAATGTAATTTGAGTAACTTAATTCTTAGCGAGAAAGGTGTTGCGCCGGGGCCTCCTCAAGGTCATTCGGAACTACTTGTTGGCTGTTTATAATATTGTATTTGCGATATTATTCTTTTGGTAATAAATTTGTTTTCATTTCATCCTTGTTTAGAAATAAATTTAAGATTCTAAATTGATTAATTTTACATAAAATCAAATGAAAATCTTGTACCTCCAAATATTTAATTGATGTTGTGAGAAGTTATTATAAGTATGGCCGCAATATTTTAATATCCTTCTTCTCATACAACATTATTAACTTATGTTAATCTTGGTAAAAAATACTTTATAAAATGATGCTCAAGCTAAACAATGTACGCGCGCACATACTTCACAAATTTGTTTTCATTTCATCCTTTTGGTAATAAATTCCTTTTCATTTCATCCTTGTTTAGAAATAAATTTAAGATTCTAAATTGATTAATTTTATATAAAATCAAATGAAAATCGTGTACCCTTCAAATATTTAATTGACGTGGTGAGAAGTTATTATAAGTATGATCGCAATATTTTAATATCCTTCTTCTCATACTATAATATTAACTTATGTTAATCTTGGTAAGAAATTTACTTTATAAAATTATGGTCAAGCTAAACAATGCGTGTGCGTGCACACACACTATTAGCTTGTTAAACGGACTAAGACTGATACTTTGATTATGTTTTTTGCGGGGAGGGAGGTGAATGTAATTTGAGTAACTTATATTGTATTTGTGCAAGTTGTTTGAAAAACCAAGCTGCAAATAGGTCCAATTTGGTAAACCAGCAACAAGCAATAGCATATCAAAGTTTTACTTTTCTCATGTATAAAGTTTCCTTTGTCAATATGGAAGAAAAGAAATTTTGTTAACGTTTAAATTGCATTGTATTTTCTAATTTCATTTTATTTATTATAGGTCAGAGTATAATAAATAAAAATTTAAAAGGTCATAGTATATTATGTTTGAACTTACGTTTTCAGATGATTGCCTATTTCGCTATTTCATATGACTACTGACCGAAGATGGAGAAAAAAAGGGAAGCAAGGCTGAACTATAACCGCATTTTACATCTCATGAATATTACCATAAGGAATGCAATTAAATTATGACTTAATCCGCTTTATACATACGTTGTTAGATATTGTTTTTTGGTAAATAATAATTTTTTATTACCAAAAGTGGATAGTCATGACAAAACAGTAAAATATGAGATATGGACATAGATCCCATAACTTCAGCCAGCATCAACAACTCAAATTAAACAAATGAGGCAAAACACTCAAATTCTAGGCACTCCTATCCCCTAACCATGGCACTAGCGAGGGTAAAAATTAAACTCTTTCAACCAATCTGCAACTTGTGGCCTCTGTTGTCCTCTAAAGTGTACTGTTAGTTATACCCGTGATATACATGGGTTTGTATACCATGTATATCACGGTTTCACAAGGAAACTTACCATATGTGAAACCGTGGTATACACGGTATACAAGCCCGTGTATATCACGGTTTTGGAGTCAAAATTGGATTGGTTGAAAGAGTTTAATTTTTTGTGGTGGGATTTGTGTAGGTAGAGGCGTCAGAAAGTGTGGAAGAATCAGGAATAGCCATTTAGAGAAGAGAAGAAAGGAAGAACAAAACCCAAAAAACAAGAAGAAAATCCGGGAGGGCCGCGACGTAGGAGAGGCAGCCGGCGGCTGTGGAAGAGAAAGGTTTTTAGGGTTTTGTTTACTTTGGCTCTTTGATACCATGTAAGATGATATTAATCTCCCTTGGGGAGTCTTTCATTAATATCAAGGTATATATAGAGTACAATATTCATCCCTTATACAATAGGAATCGCCTATACAAAAGAGCAATCCTAGTCTTACCATAATTATATTTACACAATATATGAAAATATTCTAATTATGGGTAGGAAATATATTGTTTCCTATATTTACACGTTTACAGTATTAAATTAGGCTTATACACTTACCACAATTGTAGGATTCTTGTACAACTAGAATAGGGTTTTTGGAATACAATAGGAATATGATTTTCCTATTATGAAAAGATGTAAATTGTATAAATATTTTTTCATTAATGAAAATAATGAAGGGATTATTGAATAATTTGCTTAGCTAAGTTGTCCATAGATTGCTCCTTATTTTGGAATATTCTCATATTGCGTTCCCTCCGTATGTAATACACAACACCAACAAATGTCATCCTATATACCTCATCCCTTGCACTTCTCCCTAACAGCCCAAGCAATCTAAGCTTCCCAATTCCAGTTGCTTCTATTGATTCCTTGCCATTGCAGTAGCTTCATCCACAGTTGAACAGTAATAGAACAAGCAAAAACTAAGTGTGAGTGACTTTCAGGGGCCTGATCACACAAAGAACATGTCTGTGTAGTAGTGATACCCCAGCTAAACCTATCTCTGGTGTACAGGTTGCCATGTGCAACAATTCTGAATATAAATATCCATCTAGCAATCCCATGTTATTACAGACCATTTTCTTCCACATTTCTTTTGGAAATTCCCCTCTAATTCTTATGTAGAACTGTTTTGTAGGGAAGCAGGTTAGCTGATGAATATCAGTCAATGCATAACCAGCTTCCAAGAAGTATTTCCCTGCTTTCATTATTTTGCATTTTCCATGTAGCTTGTTTTGGTACTTCCTCCAAGAGATTCCTATTCTTCCCATAGTAACAATGTATCCATCTAACCCAAAGCTTATCTTACTTCTGGTATAAATTCCAAAGTAGCTTACTAATAGCAGCTTTGTTCCAGGCAGTTATATCCAGGATATTAAGCCCTCCAGCAGTCTCAGGTTGACATAGTTTACTCCATGCTAGCAATGCCTTCTTTGAGAGTTTAGTCCCACCAGTTCATAGAAAACTTCTACAGGTAGCTACAATAGTTTTGATGACTTTCTTGGGTTGAACAAACACTTGATCTCAAAAGACTTGAATAGAGAAAAGGACAGATTTGATGAGTTGGGCTCTCCCAGCATAATATAAGAATTTCGTGATCCAAGACTTAATTCTATTGAGGATCTTATCTAAGAGAAGTTGGCATTGGACATATGACACTCTTTTAGTACAGACAGGTACTCATAAGTATCTAAAAGGAAGCTCCCCTTTAGAAAACCCCAAAGTATCAAGAATTCCATGCTGCTCTTCTTCACTAGTCATACCACCTCAATAGATTGAGCTCTTAGATAAATTAGCCACAAGACCAGAAGCTTGGGAGAAGCACTGAAACTTTTCAAATAAAAACTGTACTGACCCAATATCCCTTCTACAGAACAATAATAGATCATCAGCAAACCCAAGGTGGATCAGATTCATCCTCTCACATTTTGGGTGAAAGTTGAAGTCTGGATTCCTCCCCAATTGCTTCATCAGTCTACTCAGATATTCCATAACCATAACAAACAAAAAATGAGACATGGTATCCTCTTGTCTTAGACCCTTCTTTGCTTCAAATGGTAAGAATGGTTTCCCATTAATGATGGTAGAGTAGGAAACTGTCCTTATACAGACCATAATCCAGT